>JAFBJW010000112.1:73994-248935 GCA_016785235.1 Pseudorhombus dupliciocellatus
CAGTCATGCCAAGCGGGGGGGGGGGGGGGGGGGGGGTCAAAGGTCAAGGACAACAGGCTGATTGCAGCAGGGTAGAAGGGATAGTTTTGCAGTTATCTCATCTTCGCACAATGAAAGACGGCCAGTGTAAAAGGTCTAAAGGTTGAACAGGGAGGTTTTACAGCACTTCCCTCATGGAAATCTTATCAAGACAGGGCGATAAGAAATATTATTGTGTTCTTTGTTAGAAACTACAGTCATCAACATGATTTTTTTTCTGAAGAGTTAATTCAAATATTGCATAAACAGTTTGTAAAACCCATATCAGCAATCTGAAATGATGTCACAAGTATCAGCAACTGTGCAGATGTTTAAATCCTAACACAGTGCTGCTGGGTGATGAGTCAACGACAACACATGTGTGGAATGAGTATCTGGTTTAAATGAGAGGGCTTCTATAACCCTGTGGACGGGGAGCAGGCAGCCTGGTGCTGTGTGACCAATGTGGTTGTTTTGTTTTTTTTCCAATCAAACTGATCAAATCCTTCAAGAGGCCAAGACAAATATTTATTCTAAATAAAAGAAGAAACTGTTTGCCTTTATTCCTGGATTCACATGGCTGTCAGATGATTTAAAAAAAAAAAAAGACTCAATTTCTGTTGTTTGTAGTTGAAACATGCTGAGGGATGATGTTTCCCTCTTGACGAATCACGTGCCTCCTCTCTCATGTGAATTCTCTTTTTCTGCCAGTAATGCTGGTGATCGGTAACAACTTTTTCACCACAGAAGCCTGAGGCTGTCTCTGACACAGCATCGTAATACATAACTTAAACCCAGACAAAAAAAACTGACATGGGAGAGAGGCATGGAGACAGTAGTAATCTGACATAGTGCAAAAACTAAACCCTTTCTATCCAGGCCAGTCTGGGTTGGGCCCACAGTGTGAGTTTAAACAGGCCGTGAAATGTTTCCAATATCAAACAAACACCCAGCAACAAATCCAATTTAGCTGATGTCAAGGCCAAAAGCTATAAAATTTGCATTCTCCCTTGCCAGCCCCCACAATGGCAAATGGTAATATTGAACTCGCTGAACTCAAGTTGTTTTTGTGCCGTAGAATCAGACAGTTCTTTCTTTCTCACGCTGCTATTGCTGCTGCAACGTACACCCAACTACAAACAAGACGTGCTTTGCTCTGACAACAGCCTCAGGAGTTTGTGAATTCCACCTTCTGATAGTTGATGTGAACATGAACTAGAGCTTCCTGAGCTGCATGTGCATGGCTGTGTGCACTACACTGCCACATATGGTACTTGCATGCTAATTGCATGAATAAGCACATAACAAGTGTCAGCCTGCTGCAACGGTTGCACATTGCAGTTACGTGACATCTTTTTCCGTTGAACATTAGGCCTCCTTCAAATACACACACACACGCACATAGAGGAGCTTTCCAGCAATAATGTAAAGCATATGTAAATGTCTTGCTTACACAAACTCATTGTGTGCCAACCACAAATCGGTTGAGCATGAAAAAGTAATTCTGTTTGCTAATTTTATCTGATCTAAACTAGTGGCAGCCACAGCTGTTACATTCTGACAAGACATTCTGTACGCTGCGTAACATCAGAGCACCCAGGAAGTTTCGCCAAATAACTTTAATTGAAGAACATTGCAGTACAAACAGTACAGTAAATTATATCTTAACAGAGTAACTTCCTGCTCAACAGCCATGTTCACTGATTTACTGAACTTCTCATAAACAGGATCTTGTTATAAAATAATCCAATATTCAAAATAAGCTGGATGAGGTGGAGGGATAAACTTTATTGAGTAGTGTTCTAGCTTAATTTGTGGAAAGTAGCAACAAGAGTTCACTTTCCCATAACTGTATTTACTACTGCATTGCATTGTGCTCAGTAAGCAGGTACATCAAACTGCAGATGTGGGCTATATGGGCTGGAGGGCCTCAGATGTCTACTGAGTCAGTACCTAGGTGTCCTCTTCTTCCTCTGGGTCAGTCGTGAGCTCAGACAATCCTTCTAATTTGGCAGCAAACATGCACGTTGTCTTTGGACACTTCTACAATTTTCTGGCGTCCGTCTTCAACACTAAAATCAGACATGGCAGTTATTCCGCACGTTGGTCGGTTTCACAGGCGTGAATGAGAAGCTGTGTTGCTGCTACTTGGATGTGTCTTGTTGCCTCCATTCCTCCTCAGAGCCCATGGTGACCACACGTCGCCCTTTAGCTTGCTGCTCCCCCACTGCCTACTGCATAGTCTCACAGAGACAGCAAAACAATACTGCTGCCACAACTCTGCTCTCCTCTCTCTCTATGGTTTACAGGAAAAAAAAACAAAACCCACCCACATTTAAATACATTTGGTCATGGTTTTGTCTGGTATACTATGAAAAGATGAAAAACTGCTGTACAGAAGCATCCCTATATCCTCAAGTAAAGAAATTAACATCAATAGGGTCAGGAACAATCACTTGGTGATAGACACTTGCATCCCCCCTCTAGCAGCATGCCAGGATTGGCACAACTACAGCAAGAACCCAGTTTACATAGCAGAGAAGGCACAATACTGGCTTTGTCCCTCATACTCATACAGACATCTCTTTAAAAGTCTTGGACAGACTCTCGTTGAAAGCAGATATCTGTCAGTCAATACAATCTCTTCCTGTCACACGGCCAAATATTCAGTTTAGGGAACATTGCTGTCTTGTATTGGAATCCATATTTAAGAATAGTTGAGACAGCTCTGGCAGAGCTGCAGTCGCTTTAATGCTGGAAGACATATTCATAAAAAGGCACCATTAGGATTTGAAATGTTGTGACCTTGCTGTTGTCTTGTATAAGTAACATAAGAAGGCTGACACAGGCTGTGGCAGTTAACTATTGACAGTGGGGATCACGTGACCAGAGCATGAATGGAGGGAGGCTTTCTATTGCGCAATTCACATTCACTGTATGCGTGTACGGACATGAGTCTGTGCGTGTGTGTGTCTGTGGTAAAGGTGGGGGAAATGCTTGCATTTCGAAAACAAGACATTATTGGAACATGGGGGGAAAAACATACTTTGACAATAACATACAGTACATGCCATTGTTCTTAGAGATGTGTTGTGTATTTATTTATATTTTTAAAAACTGTGATGATGAAAAGTTTCAGCCCTTCAAAAACAAAAAGTTATATTTGTTTGGTATGAGGACTTCATCGTGTTTAAAGTCATATTTGGGCTTTGGGAGCTTCCATGTTATTTCCACTCATACTAATAATGGACATTACATAACTGTCATCTGAAATGATAATGGAAATAAATAGCTCTATAATAGAGAACAATGTACCATGGAGAGAAAATAAATGTTGACCATGACGCAATGCTCTGCTTTATGAAATAAATACACATCAAATCACATCATTAAAGGTTTTTAAACATAGTTGTAGCAGATGTAGCAGCTAAGATATCTGTGGAATGAGGAGATTAAGGCTTGATTATTGGCTGACAAGATAAGCAAGGTGCAGTGCCTTATGGCTTATGATTAGACACGAGTTAGCGGGTGGGGCCACTGTCACCTGCTCCAAGTCATACATTCCAAGTCTCTGTGCAAGATTGTCTGTCACAGGAGATAAATTTAAACTAAAGCTGACTAAGGGTTATCTTAAATCACCTCACATGTTCTCCTTCACAATCAATTCATTTTTCAGTTTTTACACTCCCTTAATTTCCCAGCTTCAAACACCCAGATAACAAATTTACACACACTTGAAAAAGAAATCGTCAGTGGAACCTATTACTCTCAGTCACGATGAGAGCATGAATAATGTTCTGACTTGTCTTTTCATATCACAGAGGGAGTGACTTAAGCCCTCTATGACACGATTAACAGAGCAATGACCTCAAATGTGATACGTGTATCGGATCATGTTTGTTCCAAATCTCAAATAGAAATAAATACCATGGCACCGAGTCTAGGTGTGGAAAAAGCAGTTCATCAGTGGAACGGTTTGCAAACAGACATGCATGCTGTGTTTCTTAAGGTTACTTGATACATTAGAAAAGCCACCCTTGGCTCAACCAGAACAAGTTTATTACTAAAGACTGGCAGTGGGTGAATTACGGCTTTTAAATGATAGCCTACTATTTCTGCCCAGCACAATGCTCAGTTAAAAGATGCAGGTATAATGAGTGACGTGTCATGTGACCTCTGACATGGTTTACTGATGCTGGCCTGCTGACCCCACCACCGCCGCAGAGACGTCCAAAGAGCAGGGGTTTGTGGGATATGTAGTGATGGGGGCTGCGGTGGGAGCATCAGTAGGACCTTGTTGTACAGAGGCACTGTGAGACGTGACAAAAGTAAAGTAGACCATCGAGCTACATCAACACCCCTGTAAAGTAAACACTATGCTAGTCGTGATTTAGCTTTGGTTTGCTCCTCTGGCGATGCCACTGTCAACGCAAGGTTTATTGATATACCGATGTGGTATTTGTTTTATTCTTAACACTACTCAGATGAATGAAGATGTTCTTGGATTGAATCGGTAGAGCACCGCCGGGGGCTTCTCAGCTCAAGTTGTGAGTGCTAACGTTAGCTGACGATTAATGTTAGTTAGCTAGTTTTGCTGTTGGACAGCTAGCTTGTCTGTCTGCGTGTCGGAAACACTTAACGGCTAACGACTCTTAACTGAATCACCCACCTCTATTTTGTCGACGTTCCTGGCACATCCGACGACCCTCATGCCTCGCTGGACCAGTGCCCGTGCTGTAGCCGCTCCAATTCCCACCGAGGCTCCGGTCACCAGGGCCACTCTGCCTTTCCACCGCTCCATCTCTCCTGCCTGCTGCCTGCTGCCTGCCTGCCTGAGCGGGCACCCTAAGACCAAAGTACCGCTCCTGCTGCTGCTGCTGCAGTGTCCTGTCTGATCGCCCCACTGTCGCAGGATTATTGTACTATTAAAGAAATTGAACAAAAAAAAGGATTCGGTGACTGCGAGCTCCTGCCTCAGTCTGCACCAGCCAGTTGACCTGAAGCCCGGACCCACGCGCTCTGCTGGATAAAATATGAAGAGAAGCAGGGAAGACAAATGTTTGTTTCACGGCAACTCCCACCTCGTTTTTCAGCCCTGGCGTTCTCTCAGCACGTAGAGGTCTACCGCCATCTAGTGGTGACACTCAGCCAGCTGAGACCGCCCTGCCTGTTGCCTGAGATTCCCTGTCTGTTACCTTTGTCTTCCTGGATGTTGCCTTTAGTTTTCTGTCATCAGAGCCTTTGATTCCCTGTCATGAGACCCCATTTCTGAATTTGGTTGACTCACACTTTCATTGAACAGTACATCTGACATTAAAAATTAAATGTGTGTAAATTACATATTGAATTTATCCATATTCATTTAGCTGTAAAGCCTTAAATTTGTTTAGGATAAAAAAAAAATGCATACTATTTGATTCAACTCATCCTGAATAAGCTAAATAATGTATCATGTTTAACTCAGATGAGTGGACACTGGAATATTTCTCCAGTTTTCCCTGACTGAAAAATTCAACAGGGATGTTAACTAAATCATTTTTAACTTAAAACCTGGCTCACAACCTGTTTGATAAACTGATCCTGTGTGCAGTGTTAAAATGTGGTCCAGACTCTCAGAAAAATATATGTACCAACAATCTCAGTCTCAGAATTGAGTTAAGGGATGAGGCCAAGTAAACAATGAACACATGTATAATGCATACTAATAAATATTCTTTATTTAGTAAATTTTGCATTGCGCTCTTATCACACCCGATTCCTTATTACAAATGGATGTTTATTCTCTGTAAAATCTTTAAATTTAGAATTTCTGTACACATTAAATGGTACAACCCCTACCACTACACTGAAGTGTCACCAAAGAGAAATGATAGAAAACAAAAAAGCCAAAGGAAAAAAAAAAAAAATCCCACAAGACTCCAAAAACATATCCCCAATTTCACAGCTTGCAAAGCATGATTACAGACTCCACTGAGCTCTTAACCAACAACCCTACAGAAGACCAACAACACATAGCTAGGCTTGGTCAAAGTGAACAATTACAGATGAGTGGGCGAGAAATGAGAAGTGTGTTGGTTTGCGAGAGCAAAAGAGAGAGGTGACCAGCAGAAAGTAAGAATTACATTTACTTTGACGAGAAATGAACGAACAAGACACCAAATATAAGTCAAGATTGTATCTTTTCTGAACATGTTGCAGCAGTGGTCGTGTTTCTCCCAGGGGAACATCATTTGTGCAGTTAGGTGACACTGGTGGTGGTGGAAAACCACTTTCCACACACTGGCTTGCCACGGCACTGAGCGCAGTAGTTGGTGAATTTTTCTTTCAGAAGTTGACGGTACTGGTGGCGGTTGTTGTAGAAGGATTTGTTTCTTTCTTGAAATGCCTGGATTTCGTCCTGTGTCAGACAGTTCTCTTCATCGGAACTCACCTCTGAATCATCCTGGATTCAAATACAGCAGGAGAAGATAAACTTAAATAAGCAACAGACTTAAACGTCAGATTTTCAACTGTGACAACAACAACAATAATAATAATAATAATAATGCACTCATCACTAACCAGAAGTTCCACAAGACTAGTGTGTGGGCTGGGGTTCCTCTGATGTACTGCCCATGGTAGTCGTAGCGCAATGCTGGAAAATGTATTGCCACATAAGGAGGAAAAGATTTCTTTGGTTCGGCAAGTGTGCGATGATGATGGGCTGTGGCCTGTTATGTTCCCAGCCGACACATAGCCTTCACATTTTAGTCCCTGCACAAAGGTGTACGCTTCCATTAAAAATATGCAGCATGGCATTTTCTGTAAACAGACTGATGTGTCAAGCTTGTTTCCTCACCTGATCATTGCATAAACCCTTTCCCTTCCTTTTCTTTTTTTTACTCTTGCTTTGAGTGCCCTCCTCAGAATGCTGCCAGCAGTCCAGACAGCTGTCTATCCCATCCTCCTCCTTGACTTCAGCACAGTCATGGACAGTCGGCTCATCTCCTTCAGGAGGAAAACAAAGACAAGACTGTGAGGAAGTGGATTAAACCACACCACCTTATATCTTTTAAAAGATTCCCGTAAATGGGTTCCTAGTCCTTGAGTTGCTCAGAGCAACTCCAGGCTGACCTGCTTCGTCGTGGTTGCAGATGCCCTCAGAGCAGGCTACGTCGGAGCCTTCTCGTGATCCTATGTCACTGCCCTCCATGCTTGAGGAGTAGCCCCAGTCACTACCATTGCTGTGAGATGACAAATCTGGGGAAAGGTGGAAAATTTTATGTTTTAGCATCCTTATTAGGTTACTGTGTTGTCAATAACAAATACTCCATGTGCATCTTTACCTTGTTTGGTGTTGTCTGAGCAGCTACAGGAAGTACTTATGTTGGCGGCCATGCTGTCCTCACACCTGGCCTCCTCCTCTTCTTCCTCCTCCTCCTCGTGGCTACCACAGACCTTGCAACTGTCTTTCACAGACTCAAGAGAATCCTGAAAAACACCAAATGAGAAGACAGTCAATTGTAACTGTACAGTGTTTGTTTACATATCGTGTGTCCCAGACTTTTATAAGTGGGTTTACCTCATCCAGAGTTTTGTCCTTGTCCTCTGACTCCTGTTCACTGATATCAAAACCACACTTGTTTTTGCGGCGATTTTTTCGCTTTTGCCTCTTTTTCTCCTGCTTCAGTTCTTTGGCTCTCTCCTCCTCAGACAGCTCCTCAACGAACTGCTCTAGACGACTGATCCCCTGCATCTTCTCCACTGCCATCTGGGATGGGGGGGGGGGCACAATAATACTTATAATCACTTGGTTATAATCCATGATCTAAAATCATACAGGCTTGGATTGTGCATACTTCGAAACTTTTGCGGAGTGCATCAATTCCCAAGTGGAACAATATCTGCCAAGTCTGCTCCTCTGCTCGTAGTTTCTGCCAGATCCTGTGCAGCCGCTCATAGAGATGTATACCCAGACAAGTCAGGACCTCCTCTTGTGCAATGTCGATGGTCTTGGCGTGTCTCTCTCTGCGCCTTTATGTATAACGACATTAAAATTATTAATCAATGAACTGACCAAGCATCGAGCAAGTTAAGACAGAAACTGTCTCATATCAAACAGTTAAGCCTCGACTTACTCATAACCGCCTGCAAACTCGGGCTCTGCCCGACCAAGCAGGTGAGCGATGAAATCTGTTTCACAGCACACATGGATGTGGCGCTCATGAGGACAACAGCATAGTCCTTCATACAAGGCTGCACAGTAGCCCTTCTCTTTACTGCAGTCCAACTCCCCCACCAAGATGTTGTAAGCTCTTAGCACTTTATTCTTACAGTCAGTGCAAAACCTGTAGACAAAGAATTCACATTGCAGATTTTTTTTTTTAAACCTTCAACAAATGATTTGTGGGAAATTTATGCCAAACTTTAACAGGCAGGTATTACCTGTGTTTACGCAAGTATGTCTCCAGTGTCTCTAGGAGACAGGCACTATCAATGAGGACCACCTCGTCCCTGCACTCCTGAGACATTAGCTCCCATACATCCATCCAGCTCCCCCTGCAAGCAAACATCCCATCGTTTTAGCAATGCAATCACAATCATCTTAAACATGCTGTTTTTTTTGTTTTTTTTTTAAACCACTTGGATGATGTGGAACTAAGTGGTAAACAACACTGACTAGAGGATATTTGACAAACTTCCCTCTGGTTCTAGCATCACAAATACACTTCATTATTCTTTTACATAATCAACTGCTCATAATGGTGAATCTGATCTGGGACAAACACCATCACAAGAGGTTTTCACAGTAGAATTTAGTTGGCGTTGTTGTCCCACTGTCTGCCCCTCACTCTACTTTTCGAGAAAGAAGACAACTTAATCACACTAGTCCTGTCTGCTGAGAAAGGTGAAAGGTCCACTTCTCAAATGAAGCCTCTAAAAACAAATTTGAAAACATTAAAAGAAAAAAACTTGCAGAACTAGAAAAATTGAACAAGTCTTTTACTCACCCCAGAGGCTTAGGTTTGTGTGTGTCTAAGGAGTGTAACTGGCACCTCTTGTTCTTTTTACTTTTTGGAATGGCATCAATCATGTCATTCAACTTTGACCTGTAAAAAGTAATAGGTGAGTAATATATCCAATATTGTTTTCTAGAATGTAAAATTCACGTTCATTACAACTTTTTTAATTTTGATTTTGTAAAGTTTGTGTTGGCTGATATTATAAACCATCACATTTCACTGCATCTTACCCATGAACGTAGAAGAGGGTGTAAAGCTTCTTCACATCTGCTAAACAGGCCTTGGTGACAGAGAGCATGCCTGTGGGTTTCACTGTGAGCGGCTCCAGAGCTGGGTTCCCTGACTCCACCAGATGTGAGAAGAGGCGCTCCACACTTCGTCTGCAGC
This sequence comes from Pseudorhombus dupliciocellatus, assembly GCA_016785235.1. NCBI lineage: Eukaryota > Metazoa > Chordata > Actinopteri > Pleuronectiformes > Paralichthyidae > Pseudorhombus > Pseudorhombus dupliciocellatus. Next base: position 83,402 of record JAFBJW010000112.1, read on the forward strand.
CCACACATGGCACCAACTGAGATAATGCACTGTACACCTCTCTGGATGTCACCATCATGGCGATATTCAAGTCCTGCTGCTTCAGCTTGGAATGATACTATTAGACCAAGGAAACAAGAACCACTGTCATCACTTTGCTGGGAAATCGCATGAACACCAACTACACTATTTATCACAACAACCTGGAATCAAGTTTTTCAACCCTCACCAACAGCAGGGATATATCAATGGCTTCATTCACTTAATATGAGGTCAAACAACTCACTTCCGAAAATTGTTTCCATTGAGTATGGTTTATTTCGTGGCTGTCCACATTCATGAAACAATCAGAAAATTCCATCACCATCTGGCAAAATGAGAGAAACACAAGAGTTAATAAACAGTGATGTCTCTGACAACATTGTATCACAGTATAGACATTACTACTGGATCTAGATGCGGGTATCACATGCCAATAATCAAACTCCAATCAAGCAAAACATTGACTTTTAGCTGCTGGCAGGAGGTCAGCATCATCTCCAATAGTAGAAGAACACTATCAGAGACATACATGAGGTGTATGTCTGTAATATATAATGTCAATGGCAATATTGCATATGTATCACAACATGTTAAAACAGCTGTCTATCATCCATACAAATAAGTACATAAGGCAAAAGTACATAATGTACTTAACTTAAGGATGCCTTCAGCTGTATTCATATGCGTGTATGGTTATTTGTGCATTAAAATATAACTGATAACATATTTGTCCTTCAAACAGGCTGGGCCTTCTTCATGCAACATCTGCACCTTTGCTTGGAGACACAATACTATGGAAATGATATGGAATAGAAACATCTGACCCAAAGAGAGATGGCTGAGTTTGCCACACCCCTCTTGTGATCTTAGCTGCTATTCTCCTTGTGATCATACACACGGGGGAGGCTGCTTACAGTGAGAGTATCATCGATGTACAGGGGTATTTGCCTCGCGAGGAACGGGTAGTCTTCTTCCCCTTCCCTGCACACTGCCACCAGACGTGCCATGACTTACTCCAGTGTGGGTTGCGGTGCAGCTTACCTGCAGGGAACACGCAAAGATACTGGCAGATCAGACAACAGCACAGAGCTGCTAGGAGCTAATGCTAGTCGACTGCAAGTCATTGCAGAGCTAGCTACAACAGCACCTTATCCCAGTGGAGCCTCTATCTCACACGACCTGGCACCAGAACATGTCGCAACATGTGTCGTTTATGTTGAGGACGACAATATTTCATTTAACGTCACTAGCACCGGTGCGCATTGTTCAGATCTGCCTTGACCCAGATTTAAGCAGCTAAGTTAGCTGAACAACACGTAAAACGAACGCTATTATGTAAGAAGAGGTATGGGAGTGTTGAGTGAAGAGCCTGCCTGCAGTTCTAAAACTATTGAAGTTACGAAGGCGGGTCGAAGTACGCCGACATATATTAGTGGGGTCGATATGATAACATATGAACCGGTGGCTAGTCACTTTGGTTTAGCATGCTAGCTCGGTTCATATGGCAGCACGGGTTCACGAACAGAGGAAGCCGGTCGTTGTATTCTAAGCATTCTCTTCTAAAGCGATACGCCCCCACTGTACACTGCCGTAACAAACACATTCACAAACAATACATAATGTGCAGCGATCACAGTTATTCTACGCCCTGACGGGAACTTGACTAACTTACTAGTTAGCTTAGCTACCATGCACAGCTAACGCTAGCAAGCTGGGACGGGGCTAATATAAAGTTAAGTAGGTGAGCGGCCACTTAGCGACAGCGACTCTCAGCTGCGGCTCTCGCTGCAGTTTAAACCCACGAGCTGTCACTGTGACATTACAACCACACAGCCCACGGCTGCCTGCTGCTGTTCGGACTCACCAGCTCCTAAAAGTTGCCCTGGAAAATGAACAAGTGCGACAGTGAGTGGAGCTGCTGCGGTGGCGGAATCTTCACGACGGATTTGACCTTTGCCCTCAGACGTAGTAGCTGACGTTATCACACAAGTTCCCGTCAGGGGGCGCTTGAAGGCTCTGAATGCATACCGTCTTATGTCCAGGAAATAGCTTTTGATTTATTGTTTACTCACTTAACAATAAAATAAGAAAAAGGCAATTGAATAAAAATATAACATAATATTAAAATGCATAGAATATGTACCAAATATTCACTCTTGCCAGACACATATATTACTTGAAGTGGAGAAAGGGAGAGAGACTGTTGTGAGTGTATGGCTGACATTATGAACATAAAATTTACATAGATGGATGGATAGATAGATATTAGATAGATAGATAGAGAGAGAGAGAGAGAGAGTACCTATCTATCTATCTATCTATCTATATATATATATAGTTTAATATACTAATATAAAGGTGTGTATGGGTGAATTTCAAAAGTCTCTATATCTAACAATAAAAACACAATACAGTATAATTGGCATATGTTATAAAGATGTTCAAGAGGACACAAATTGTCTTAAGTTTTAAAGAACACATCGTTATAGCTTATAAATGAAGCATTTTATTTAGCAAACCATATTTTACCGTTATTCACCAGAATTTCACCGTAATTCCCCGGTGATGTAAAACATATATTACAAAGCAATTCATGAACATATATATCAACAAAACACACACTGTAAATAAACTGCTACAGTTAAGTGTGTCAACTACTGAGTTGGTCAGCCCGGTCATAATGTTTGCAAGCAAGAAAAATAGCAGCTGATTCCTGTTGATGGCTTGAACGAGGCAGAATCTATCAATGCCACCAGTCTGTTTGTTAGAATCTTTTTTCAAATTCCATGATGAGGGTACAGAGTTACAGCCCGATATGCTTTTGGAAAACAGTAAAACCACATCGGCTAGACCAAGGCAGGAAATAAAAAACAAAGACTGTGCCACACTCCAGAGGCAGAAGGGTAAATTAGATAAACGACGAGACACTGGTTCCACCAGGGTCTGACATATGTATAAAGCAGCATACAGCACCAAACTACCAAATAAGAGGTTTAAAAGTGCTTTGAGCCACTCCTTAATTTGGGACCTTGGCTGCATCACATAACGTCCAACTTGAACCCCTGCCATGTAGATAGCTACATAGCCCACCACAGAGAATATGCCCTCCTTGTTTGCGTGCAGAAAGTCCTTCTCTCTGTCATTGTTGTGAATAATGAATGCTTTCAGTCCTGAAGTCTCCAGAGTGAGCTGATAAAGCCCACTGATCAGAAGGGAAAATAGCCACGACTGACTGACGGGTAGAACTGCCAAAATTGTGGAGGCCAAAACTCTAACGATGGCAAGGGTGAAGAAAAAATTCCAGTGGACGCCATATTCTGTCACATGCTCGTGGTAGCCGCTCATTTTGACACTCACCAACCTTCCGAGACCAACAGCAACTAGCGGCCAGACGGACAGGAGCTGCTTTGTGATGTGTTTAATTTTGGATCCAGAGATGGTCTTGGACCGTGCCTCAGGGCAGACAAGGGCGTTTGCAAAGACATATGCTCCGACGCCAAAGTCCATAACCCCGGTTCCATAGGTTTCTGTTTTAGCATAGCGCCTTGGGAAGACGCTAAAGTCTACAGCGAGAATGCTGATGGCTGTTTTCACATTAACAAACACTCTGAAGACAGTCACAAAAGGAACCTGGTTGAACTGAACATGGTGCTGTAGGAAAGTGCTGACGTTGGTCTTCAGGTGTCGAGCGGTATGGTGACTGTTGGTGAAATAGATGTAGCAGAGTACACAAGCTAAAACAACGATCAAGCTGAGGATGACCAGGTGCAGAATGCTGCTGAGGATGGTGCATGACACCACAAGGGGAAGGATAAGCACAGAAAGGTCCAGAAGCAGGTGAGAGATGAATGGTAGTGGCAGTGAGAGGGTCCCTCTGGCCTGATGGTAGAGGATCAAAATCAGACCTCTGTTGAGGAGACATAAGGGTGAGAGAACTGTACCCAGAGCCACCTCCTGCAGACTGGTCCCATTGAGATTACTGACAAACCCCTCCTTCAGTTCCCTCTGGGACATGACCTGCAAACAACAACATAATTTTCAATGCGAGAGGCTGAATGGCCGCTGGATTAGAAAAAACAGTAACAAGCTAAGACACTATTACAGCGCCCATGTTTAATACACAGGGATACTGTAATATCTACTGATTAATAGACACAGGAATTAGCTTGTTTGGAGTGAGATCTCCTGTCGACAGTTCGGCAACTTATAAAACATCAGATGCGTGTGTGTAACCAGTACTTACTGAGGGTTCTGTCCCATATAAACTGGAAACACAGGTTCACAAAGTCCCTGTTTAACAGCAGCCGCAGTATCCGGAGCGTGCTAGGGAGCTCCTTCACTTACTTCCGGGTTCAGACCCGTGACGTATTCATGACAAGTCGGGAATTCTGGAAACTTTCGACCTGACTTGGACCTTACAAAACTATTATAAAAAAATACCAGAGCTGCTTAAAATACAACATATAAGGAAGGTGTTGTTTGTCATCTTTTCATTAGTTGGAAAACAAAATAAAAGCACGAAACAAAACGTGAAGTCATGAGAGTGTGGGATGAAACCGGTGGCAGTGAACTCAGCGCGCCCCGGGGAACAGCAGCAGGAGGAGGGCGGGAAATGCAGCGGAGAGGACGGACACGGTCAGAGACCAGCGGGCGGAGCTGGGGAAGAAGTCAGCGGAGAAGCCAGAGGAGAAGCCAGAGGAGAAGCCGGGGAGCTGTTGAGGGATTTGGGACAGTCATGGAAAATGTGTCGGTTCAGCAACACAGAGAAGAACCACGGCTCGATTTAGAGTGAGAATTTAGTTTACCTCCAAGTTTTCGCTTTGTTTCGAGGGTGAAGGTAGAAGTCAATGAGTTCTGCGGAGGAGCGACGTAAAGCTGGAGCAGGACTCAGGAATGGAGGCGGCGCGGTGAGTTAGGAAACTCGTCTATATGTTTTAGATTTGAATTTGAACACAATTAAAGCTAGGACAAGTTAACTCCTCCCGTAGTGTCACGTGTATTATCATCTTATAACAGTGACCGAATAATAACAGTCCCCAGTTAATGACGCCAAACTTCATGGGAAAACAGAGGAACGTAACAAAGCACCATTCATTAGTTATTACTAACACCCGCAGCTCGTCCACTGTCTTTCAGCATGAAGACATGGCTAACACACGCTGCTGTGAAGTGTAGTGACTCAAAAGTATACAGATAATACCTTATTGTTTGTGTTTACTAGTTACCTGTGCACAGAACAACATCCACTAAATCGATACATTTTTGACTGAGGTTTGGTTATGAAGCGGCTACAGGTTAGCTTTAATGTCTTGCTCTATAGGCACCTGTGTTATCAGCTGTTAGTCTTGCGCCTGATACTGGTTTATGAAACCATAACACTGCTTAACTGTACGTCAGAATGTTTTGAGTATCTCTGCAGTGTCAGTTATTGAATTAAGGTCATTCATTAAGACTATTTACACCAACCTCACAGTGATGAGATTTAGTTTAAATGCTATTAATTGGATTAAATCTGTCTGCACAAATTTAGTGCGTCAGACTGTTGAGTGTCCTCAGGTGCAGGACACGTGACTGGTTAGGATATGGCTGTCTGTTTTCTGACTTTAATGTTTCCACTTCATGTCCAGGCAAAAATGTCAGTGTAGAATTTGACAGGCATTTTAGCACTATTGTGAAAGTTTGCTTTTCCATCCCTGAAAATCACCCAGGCTCAAAGCACTCCTCTGATGGTTGCAAGACTGTCACTGCTTCCCTAATCTCTTCTCGATTGGAGTACTGCAAGTCCTTAATGTGTTTCCTCACATTTGGCCCTTTACACATAGGTTAAACGCTGTGCGCTGGATCCATCTCTTAATCATTCCCTGGAGGGAGATATTCAGGCTTTCCTTACTGATGAAGATCAACTCCACACTTATGACGACCTCACTAAAGTCAATCCTGTGACCCCTTCAACAGGTAACTTGTAAACAAGTCTCCTCTAGAGTCTCCAAAGTACTTGATATGATGTGTCCTTTCCACCTCATGTCACCTTGGACTGCAACATTAACTGAGTATTATTTACCCACATCAAGATATAAACTGCAGGGATGATGGAAAGAAATGCACGAGTGAAAATGCTGCAGCGCACACACACACACACAGTTTCATTTCAGCACAATAAAGACTCATTTTATATTAAGTAAACTTATTTTTGACATATTTTAATTTCTGTACATTTCTACTGATATGTAATATTCCCTCTGGCAGTGCTGAAATGCCTTCAAGCGAGGTACAGAAGACAGGTGTTCTACACAAATGCTGGCTGTACTTTGGTGGCTCTGAACCCCTTCCAGCCAATCCCAGATCTCTACTCTCTGGATATGATGAAGGAGTATCACTCTGCCCCTCAGCCTCAGGTATTTACATCACACAATAAGATATGTGTGTGACAAGATGCACATCAGCCTTATATTCCCATCAATTACTTATTGTATGTACTGTATGGACTTGCATGAGAAATGTTGTGTCCTCACTTTTCTTGTGAAATAGGATTAATGTGACTTTATCATTAAAGCTTTGGCACAATTATAAAATAGAACAGTTCCCTATATTATTACTAAAGAGCTGTTGAAAATAATCAGATCAGTTAGGAATGACACTTAACCGATCCCTGTTTTCTTGGTGACTTCTTCAAATATAAATAGTGCTCTTCCTCTTTTACCTCTTTTCAAACTTATTCAACTCTAGAAACTCTTTAAAGAACTGACTAGCACAGAAATTTCTGGCATTGTAATAGGTGTGTATGTTCTTGTCAGCAGGAGTTCAAACCACACATCTTTATTGTGGCAGAAGAAGCGTACAGGAATGTTCAGGGTCAGCTGGAACCAGTAAACCAATCCTTGGTGGTCAGCGGTGAGAGCGGTGCTGGAAAGGTAAGCTGGCACACACTGTCAAACCAAACATAACATCAGAGTCAGAGGCTCAGAATGTTAAGTTATTAACTTGCTGCCTCACAGAATCGACATAATGAGTTTGGATATTGGCCATTTTACAGACTGAGCTTAATGAAGTTTTGTAAGTTCCTTATTATAAGAATTTTAAAATCTTAGTTTGATTCATATTCTGCATATTTTCAATAGGATTGTTTTTAATTCGTATTCATTGTTGTCTAAGATCTGGGTGTTCGCATGTGTGAGACTCAAACAGACAGGAAAGTGAGGGATGTGCTGCTGTTATTTTTCCTTGGCCGCAATGGTTTGTTTTATATATAAACAAAAACTTTGCCTCTGTCTGACATATGAGAATGTTTAGCTTGTCTCACTTCATTGCTTTTTAATAACCTGTATAACTGCTTATTAGAAGATTGGGTCTCCAACTTAAGAGTATGAGCACATGACATGTTTCCTGACAGACATGGACATCGCGTTGTCTAATGAAATACTACGCCACCGTGGCAGCCTCCCCCTCGGTGATGAAGAGTCAGAACACAGTGGAGAGGATAGAGAGGAGGGTGCTGGACTCTAACCCCATCATGGAAGCATTTGGTGAGAGGACAGATCACTGATGTCTTGTCACTTCTGTAGACAGTCACTCATCAACTGAGTACTCTTTATTAGGCAATGCCTGCACATTAAGGAACAACAATAGCAGTCGCTTTGGAAAATACATCCAGCTCCAGCTTGACAGGTACCTGCTGTAGCTTCAGCCACATGGCATCATCTCACAAGCTCAACCTCTCCAGGCTAGTGTTCTCATCTGTCTTGTTTCATATGAAGGAGTCAGCTGTTGGTGGGGGCATCTGTGCAAACATACTTACTGGAGAAGACCAGGGTAGCCTGTCAACCGGCCAGTGAGAGGAACTTCCACATCTTTTACCAGGTGATTGTAGCATGGTATATTAGTTTGCTTTTAGTTCAGTGGCACAGATCTGTGCTTTGACAGCGTTGTGTTGTTGTTTCAGATGATGAAAGGGGCCACAGATGAGCAGAGAAAGGAGTGGAATATGTTTCCTGGTCACAGATTTGTGTGGCTGCCAAAAGCTGAAAAAACAGTCGAGGGTTGGTCTTAAAGCTTAATGTGCACTGACATGATTTTCCACCTTTTTTAGGCGTGATTGAAGTAAACACTGTTTATTAACTGTTTTATAGAGGATTGTTTCCATGAGACTCTTGAGGCAATGGTTCATCTGGGCATTAATAAAGAAAGACAGAGACAGATATTCAGGGTAAGACGTTGAGCCTCAGCTTTCAGTATCATTGTTTTTAAATGTCTTTAATCTCTCAGCAAGCACAGGATGAAGAATTTGTGTTTGTTATAATGGTTTTCAGATTTTAGCAGGGCTTCTGCAGCTGGGCAATGTGAATTTCTGCTCTTCAACGGATGAATCACAACCTTGTGACATAGAAGAACACTCTCAAGGTATTGTTTTGATTTTGAGTGCAATAAATAAAAACTTGTAATATGTCTCAATACTTGAAATCTATAATTTAGACATTTAAAGTGGATAAAACAATATCATTTTAAAAACATTAATATTGATGGACATGTAGTTAGCATCCTTCTCCTCCTGTATATGTTATAGACTTCCTGCAGAGGTCTGCTGAGCTGCTGTGTGTCCCTGCTATGGAGCTTGAGAGGTGTTTAAGAGTGAGGACTCTGAAGGCTGGGAAGCAGAGTGTGCTCAAGCCTTGCCCCCAGGCCGAGTGCAACGTGAGGAGAGACTGTCTGGCCAAGGTCATCTACGCCTAGTAAGAACGAACATTTGATCATTTAATCACTCAGCAGTTTGACTGTTATAATGTCTGCTTCTGCATCTTTAGCCTGTTAATTTATGATTAACTGTGAGGAAAATGTCTGATATCAACTTTTTATATCATAGGACTAAATGTGTCACTTCTTCCCCCAACAGTTTATTTGAGTGGCTGGTTACATTCATCAACAACAGCATATGTGCAGACAGATCCACATGGTGCAACTTCATAGGTGTGAACTTCTCTTGACAACAACTAATTAACCCCTCCAGCTTCTTTTCGTTAGCTCAGTCCTCTCTCTCTGTCATCCACAGGGGTCCTGGATGTGTACGGGTTTGAGTGTTTCCAGGTCAATAACTTGGAGCAGCTGTGCATCAACTATGCAAATGAGAAACTGCAGCAGCACTTTGTGGCCCACTATCTCAGAGCTCAGCAGGTAGTCATAGTGTCAATCACCTTTCTGTTTCCATGCAAAGAGATCCGAGCAGAGCAGCAGATTATGTGATGGCCTCTTCAGTCTTCCACAGTTTATAATCAAGTATGAAACATGATGTGAAAAATTTGATTTTTGTATTCAAACATGGATGGTTTTGTGTGTTCTTCCAGGAGGAATATGTATTAGAGGGCCTGCAGTGGTCCTTTGTCAAATACCAAGACAACCAGAGCTGCCTGGACCTTCTAGAGGGAAGTCCAGTCAGTGTTTTTTCTCTTCTAAATGAGGTAACCTGTTGTGTTTACTGTTATTGTTAAAATGATAAGAAGGACAAACACAAGCATTTTCTCAAAAAGTATCGATTTTTCTGTGAAGCCAGTTGTAATGTTTTTTGTCACAATTTCCTCGAGCACTCTACATTTTGATGTTGTGAATCAACACTTTTCCATAGGCGAGTCGTCTTAATCGCACCTCAGACGCCAAGACGTTCAGGGTTCGTTTGGAGAAAGAGCTCTGTGATAATGTCAATATCAGCTGGGACAAATTCAGCAAGGTGCCACACTTCACCATAGCCCATTACGCTGGCAAAGTCAACTACCAGATCCACGGCATGGTGGAGAAAAACAAGGTAAGAACTTGCTTCTGGACAAGATGAACACAACTGATCCATTCCTCTCAAATCCTACTGGATAATTTTGTTTCAGGACCCAGTGCCACCAGAGCTAATCGGGCTGCTTCAGAATTCCGGTAACTCCCTGCTTCACCTAATGTTCACCGATAAGGAAACTGAGAACCTGACAACCAAGGGACTCAGTAAAGTCACAGTGGTTTCCAAGTTCAAGGTGGGTGCTTACGTCTTTATCATCAAGCTCATGCTCACTTGTCAGGTCCATTCAGATGTGGTTGCAGCTTTACTACTTTATCATTATTATTATTATGTGTGATTGTAGAACTCGCTGGAGAGCCTAATGAAGATCCTCCACAGCACAACTCCTCATTACACCCGCTGCATCAAACCAAACCCAGACTGCAAGCCGCTGACCTTCCAGAAGGAGGAGGTAGATAGTAGACCCATCTGAAACTGTTGTATATTTCAACAGTAACATGATGAGAACAGTGACAGGCTGTGCTTCAAGGACTGTATTAATTTCTCCCTCCTCCAGGTCGTCATGCAGCTGGAGGCTTGTGGGATTGTGGAGACCATACACATCAGTGCTGCCGGATTTCCAATAAGGTCAGATATATTTTCTCTGTTCAGTTAATCATCGCAACTCATTGCTTGTTTTCTCTTGACTTTTTATTTCTGTTGTGCAGAATTCCTTTCGGCAGCTTCATCCAGCGTTACGGGCTGATTGCAAAGTATTCAAGGTTCTCCTCAGAGAGTGGTTGTGTTGGTGAGTACAGTTTGTTGCAGGTCCATCTATAGTTAATGTTGGCATGCTGACTATGGACAGAAGATTGATTTTATTTCCTCTCTTTAGGTCTGCTGGGTTATTCTCCCTTTCCTTCTCTAGCCTTCTTATTAATTTTGGCCCTCAGTCCTCTACTCTCCTTGGGCCTTTTAATTTGGTCTATACAAACAGGACTTTCTAACAAAATATTAAGAACTCAGAAGGTAAATGCATGTGCCTCTATCTGACATTGTTATCTTGTTCTGTAATGCTGTATGCTAAGTCTCACTCGGCTTTTTTGTCTCATCTCTGCTGTTAAAACCTCCATTGACTCTTCACATCTACTTCTCTTTGTCTTCACTTCTTAACACATTTTATCTGATGTGAACGATATTTCATCCACATTGAATGTCTGTGGAAGCTGAGCTGTTGTTCCTGTATTTCTTTGTGCACTTCCACTACTATGTGGTAGAGATCTTTCTCTGAGTGACTGCTGCTCAGACATTACTGAAATAATATTTATGTCAAATTGCGTTTGTCCTTATTTCAGATTTGGACACAGACAGCAGTGACATGCTTCCTCAAGAGGTGGAGAAGCTCATCAGGGTGGTGTCACAGGACCAGGCTTTAGGCCCCTCACACAGCAAAAAACCCTATTCATGGGTGCACTGTGGAAAGACTAAAGTTTTTCTCACCCAGACCATGGTCAGTCAATTATGGTCATAGGCAATTTCACAATCAACACAATGTATATTTATTTTTGTTTTATTACACGTTCAGCCTGGTTATCTTGTCCTGAGTGGGAATTTAAAACACTGCATTACTGAAGAGTAGAGCAGGTTTGCATTCTGCTCTATTTTGGGAGGACTGACCTGCCTCCTCGTCTCACAGCTAGATTTGCTGGAGGGTCAGAGGAAGAAGATCCTGTCCCAGTGCGCCTTTTCCATTCAGTGCTGCTGGCTGCGGTACCAGCGACGCAGACGCCACACCTGTCAAACGTCTGCGACTCTGATCCAAGCAGGTAAACTCTTAACTCCTAATACCTTGGCCCCTACTGCCACCGTGATAGCCTGCAGGATTTGACCTGACTGACCAGCTGGCAGAGTCAGTACACACTGTTTACAGGCTGATGTCATTATCCTTTCTGAGGCTGCAGAAGCTGCCACAAAATCTCATCTGATTTACAATGCAGGACATCAATGTTATTTTTGAGTGGGATTATGTAAAGCCTTCAGTCCACATTGAGACAAAATGTGAAGAATAATAGGAATGTTTTACTGTTTTCTTCAGCGGTGCGGTCCTGGCTGGTCAGGAGGCAGATCCAGAGGTGGAACAGAGCAGCTTCAATCATCCAGAACACCTGGAGGAAGTGGAGGGTGAGATTTAAAATAAATATATGAAATTGCATGTCATTTTTTGCTCATTCTTCAAGTGTTATAAACAAAATGTTTGGCTCTTTTGCGGCAGGATATGTTAGCGTCCTTGGCTGAGGTCGAACTTGATGACGCTAAGGACCTGGTGGAAGAGGAAGTGCCAACAGTGAATGTCACCCAGAGGGGCTCGGTGCAGCTCTCTACCATCCAAGAGCCTGTCCCAGTGCGAGGGTGGCCCATGGGCCTGGCTCTGGCTTCAGCCCCATCCATCACGGTTTCTCTGACTGCCACAGGCTTCCAGAAGATGATTTCGATGATTGCCTCTCTCAACCTGCCCTCCAAAAGAGGGGAGTACAAAGTGGAGACCAACCAGTACACGCAGGGGCTCGCCTCAATACGGGCTCAGCCCAAGGTGAGGGCTCATCCACACAATTTCTTAAAAAGTATCTCTCAAACTCAAACTGCTGTTTTAGACATAGTGTAATGGAACCAGCCCAAATCTTCTATAATTTGTGTCACCTGGGAGAATTCTTGGATTGTTCTTTGAGATAACTATCACTTACCTACACAGGGATCTGTAAAGCTACACTGTCGTCGATCTCCACTTCTCTACGCTGACAGAAAACCAGACCTGAAGTGTGACGTGACGGGGTTCAACGAGATCCTGCTGGAGAAGACGTTATAAGAGTTCCCTCTTAGCGGAACACTAAATCCTGATTCCAGGCATCACCTGACACAGTGCAATCAAAGCTGATATTTTATGCTGCCATTGTCATGTTTTTTTTAACTAAGAAGAGAAATGTTTTTTAAGGCTGCCAAAGTTTATCTTCCTTAGTGGTACACAATGTTAATGACTATTTTTAATTGTAACATTTAGGATGAGGCAAGTAAAAAAATGTTAACCTCTGCTGGTGTGTGCCCCACATATTCAAAACAAATTTGTTTCAAAGTATTTTTAAGGTGATTATTTATGGGATATTATAGATTTATTTTGAGTGTTAAAAAAGTGATACAGCTGCACTATTAGTGATTACACATGTTGACTTACGGTGCAGTGGCAGATGCGGAGGAGAATATTAAATACAAAAGTATTGCACATATTGTACAACCTCACATGCTGACAGAGAAAAAGCATTAACAAGAAAAACACCACTGTGTGAGACTGAGAAGGGATAAACCCAGGGTTATTCATATTGCTGCTGTTTGATAGTTTTAGAATATGTTCATCAAATGTTGGACCAAACTGTATTTGTTGTCAGCTGTATCCCAAAGGAATGTATGATTTATCAAAGTTTTTGAATACTGTGTGGGAACAAACTTGGTTGTTATGTTCAAATCTTTTTTTTTTACTTTAACTATGCATGATGCCAGAATATTAACACTTGATTCATCTTCTACTTTTGATCCAACACTTCAACCATCCTTCAATCCAAGCAGTCTGTCTCAATAACATCCTGTTGCAGGTTTACATAAATGCATCCAGGTATAATCTGTTTTTAATCAGGGCTCCAAATACTGTTGATATCTAAATAAATGTTTTGCCAAAATAAATGTGTTATGAAATACTCTTATGTACAACATTTCATGTCACAAAGTGTTGACTCAGGACGTGTTTTAGTTAGTTAAACATTGAATACTGTACAGTGTAACATCACAAGGAATGGATTTTATATAAAAGGCAACAAACTGGATTCAGTATTTTAGAAATCATCACCTTCATTAGATTCATCAGCTCCACTTTCTACAATTTTCAGACATTGATCTGAAAACTCAACAAACAGAGGCTCCTGCATTGCAGCCTTCATCGCTTTGTCTTTGCTGTCTGCGCTGTCAATAGAGAGCAGCAACTGTCTCAGGTGGGGATTGCAGAGGAGATCTCGCAGCTCTTTAGACTGACCTGTGGAGGAAATGAGAAACAATTCAAGATTCAAGAAGCTTTATTTGTCACATGACATTGCAGGCAATGACAGTGAAATGAAGGTGCAGTAGCTCACAATTGTGCAAATGAACAAGAATGAAAGATGGAATAAAACAAATTAAAATTAAGAAGAAAATAGAATAAAATAAAATATAATATATAACCTAATATAAACAAGTAGCCTATGCAATATTACAGCTGCTTACATGTAAAGCTCTGTTCACACAGACATTTTGATAAAGTAAAAATAAGTGATTTATGTTAGATAACTACCTAACTCCTGGAGTCTCGGCAGAGGCACTTTGTCAATGATGTCCTCCTCATGCAGAAGATCGTCAATGGCCCAGGGCTCTGCACACACAGTGAAGACTCATCTCATGTTGCCCACACATCTAATAAAGTTTCTGCTCTAGGAAACCGATTCAAATTGGTAATGAAAATATTGTGTCTTACCTGAGGAGACAGTGTCCCTCGCTTCAGGAACAGTGGGTATAGGCTGAACAACAGGGAGGCAAGTGTCTGTGAAGCAAATAAATAAGACTAAATTGTTAAATAAATCCCATGAGTGTGACCACAATAAATGACTGGGATCAGGGCCTTTACCTTTATGTCGTTTATAACAGCCAAGGGAACAACTACAGGAGGAAAAACAACGGGATTCTGGTTAGACGTTAATAACTCATCAATGAAACTTGAGACGATGTAAAGTCTGAGGGCTCAGGCTAAAAGTCGCGACGTTGTTTGACCCCTCTGCGTTGCCGTAGCATGCGGTGGCGATGGCTACATGTTTTGATTCTTTGCTAGGCACTAAGCTACAAACTAGCATCGGAGAACTGCAACGAAATATTCTCCTTCAAGAGCTGCGTCGCGCACATTTACTTATCTCTTCATCAGAACCAGTGTTTTCATTTACTGACAGTTGTTACATTTGATTCCAAAGTGTAGAAAGGTAAGGCGAACAGCAAGGAAGCTAACAGGAGATGCGCTAGTTAGCTCGCAGACCGGAAGCTAAAGTTACTTACTATCTTATTTTGCAGGCCGGACATCTGTATTTGGGTGTGTGTTCGCTGCACACGCTGCAGATCTGCATCCTGACAACCATAAAATTAAACAGAATGTAGAGAGAATTGGTGCACTTGATGTCGCTGCCTTGACGTGAAAAACCGCGAAGAACAGGAAATAAGTGACTTCGGTTCCTATGGGCTAGCATCTCTTTCAAAATAAAAGCTGGTAATTCACCTAGCTCCGGCTCATACAGGAAGTAGACACTGGTAAGAGTTGTGGAGTCTCTGGTTCAACTGCACTTCAAGACACTCATTTAGCCACCACCTTTTTAGTGATGGGTGAACAACAGAAATAAAACAACTCAAGTTGGTTTAGATAACATCACTTTTATTCACTATTGATTTCAAATACAGTACAATGGCCTCCAAACCCATAGAAGCTACCATACCTATTCATATACATTTATCAAGCACACACACCACTGACCTATATAGCTCAAGACAAACTATTCTTGCACATATGTAACTTGTGTGTTGCAGGTCAAGTTACAGGGTGGAATGGAGGACCGTCTTGTGACGGATTACTGGGCTTGCTCCCATCGTCACTGAGCTCCATTCTCTTGGGCAGGAAAGGCAGAGACTCTCTCATGGTCAACATCGGAAATCCAACTTTAGTCAGGATCTGTGGGCAAATCACAAATAAATGGTCATAACAAAGCACAAAAAGAGGTCTTTCATCATCCATTTGTTTGTACATGATCTTTACAAGTCTCTGAAGTGAATGAAGGTAATATTGTGAAACATGACGTCACTGTGTGTGTAAACAGGTGTAAGCAGGTCAGGGGCATGTTCAATTTTTTTTGGGGGGGGGGCGGGGGAATGTAAAATAGAATTTTAAAAAATCATGAGGTCAAAATTGAGGTGACAATGGTAGGATTAGTTGCGTTATTCAGGTAAAATAAACGGAGCATAGCTATTGATTATACAACCAAAAGGTGGCATAAAAACCCATTAGAAAGCAAAGAGGGTAAACAGAGCAGGGCATCAGCTGACACTGGGTGGGTGTTATTCACTCCACAGTAATGGGAGGTGCTTGGACTTGCTGGATCTCATTTTCTCCCTCAGAGGCCTATGGTTGAATATACACAGGGAAATCCCACATCACATAAATATTATCGTCAGCACAAAGAAGTGATGCATTACCTATAAACGTCGATAAATAGGCCATCAGCACGACGAGCTCTTGGTTCTCCTGCGCTTTATCTCGCTCTTGTGAAATTTCTCCGCGATCTTCCTCTCGTGTCCTGCGGGGACATGGCGGTTTGTGTTCAGCTCGATCTCCTTCTTGGACCTTCCTTTGCCACAGGCGTGGCACGAGTACTCCAGCAGGTTGTAATAGTCATACTGATCGTAGTAGGTCTCCTCGAAAAAGACGAATCTTTCGATGTCTGTCGCCATTATGGAGCGGAGCGGCTTCTCATGCGCAGAGTCTCAGAAAACTGTAAACAGATGATGTCACGCCGTGTTTATATACACGCAGTCACGTGACCGAGTGGCTGTGCCACAAACTGCGGAAATGAGAGCACATTATGCTTGAACAAACAAGTGTCGCACATGAAGGTTTGCTGTAATATCGCCAAGACTACTAACAATTAATATAATGTAACTATAACGTGTGAGAGCTCATGGATGTGAACGTCAACATGTGACCCCACCTCAGCATGCTCTTTGCAGCAGTCAGCTTCAGTGCTGTGGTCAGTCCACACCCATCTTTAAACGTAGCCTTCATTTAGATGACAAACACAATATAAGGGTTCATGTATATTCCTGGCTGCACATGCGTAGCAAGTAAAATCAATCCTGCATTGTATTGTCATTGTTTTAGCATGTTACATCAATTTAACATGTGTTTATTTATCATTTATGAACAGTCTATGTCCACTCATGTGTTTCTTACACATCAAACCCGGATTTTGAGTTTGAGCCCTGACAGACAGGGGGCCTACTGGTGCTGACAAGGTGGTAAAAGCTCTAAAAGAAGTAACAGAAACAGGTGCTATGTGAATAAAGTTTTACAACACAATTAAGCAAACACCAATACTAGAAAAAATGTAATAGTAAATACCAAGAATCCTTCATCATTTTCAAGAGGAACATTAATGTCTTATTTGGGGAAGGTGGCCTTCACTCATGTCCAGGTGTGTACACAGAATAAAAAATAATAATTTGAATAATGAATTACTACTGTACTTTCTACCACTTTAAGAATCACTTTACTTTCTCATATAACTTTCTTATTTTACTTATTGTCACTGGTTTCTGCATGTTCTCTTTATACACTTAATATTTCACTTATACTTTTATTTCCATTTCACCTGTTTTATTTTCTTTGAATGTACTCTATTATATGGAGCTTGGCACATTTAATGTCTCTCATCTCATTCTTAGTCACATGTTTAACACATTTCTCCCAAAACACACTTAATGACTATTGAACTGCACGCGCAAGCACCCACAGACAGACCCACACTATATTCCTCTATGATTAGTTTGCGTGTCGGAACGCTGGCTGTGTTTCCGCAGAGGGATCGAGTCCTCTCCGGTCCTCCGCTGCTCGGCGACCCGCCCCTCACGGTGTGGCGCGTCCTGACGCTTTTCCACGTCGCCGCTCCGTCTCACAGACGAGCTCGCTGCGTATGTATGCGTGTCTCCAGCTAGGCCAGAGAGTGATGGCGGCGCCCGTCCTGAGAGTGTCCACCCCTCGGTGGGAGAGAATAGCCCGGCTCCTCGTGTGCCTGCTGGGCATTCTGCTGTCTCTGTACGCCTTCCACGTCGAGAGGGAAAAGGCTCGGGACCCGGGCTACACGGCGATGTGCGACGTCAGCAGCTCCATCAGCTGCTCCAAAGTGTTCAGCTCAAGGTAATTTGAATTCAGCAAAGAGCGCCGACACACAGTGGCGCTCAATGGGGCAGCCTGGCTGCTATTGTACCGCCCGGGGAAGGGCTCCGCGGTTTAAACTGTCAAATGCCCCCGCGGCTGACACTGGGCTTAGCCGCGCATCTCCCCTGCTAGCACGCCGCGAGCTGGACGTTGGTGCGTGGAACAAATCCACGCTTTCATTTAATAATCACATCATCTGCTGCCTAGTTAGCCCCACCAAGCTAACTTTAGCTAAGCGTTAGCTAACGAAACCCATGTCATACTTCCTAGCCAGTTAGCTGTCAGCAGAGAGTCCATCAGCATCGTTGAATTATACATTAATGAATGGATAATTGCTAATGTTTACAGCACGCCGGGTTGCGCCCATGCATTAAAGGCTAACATATATGCTAAACCAACTTTATTCTAAATGTGGGCTAACGTTGTCGTGTGTCTGTTGTTGCTGGGTGAAGCTTTTCATTCATAACTCAGTCTGGTTTTCCGCCGTTCCATGTTGATAGCCTTGGCTATCTTAACTTTCCAACCCTGCTAGCTAGTGTTCAGGGAAGCTGTAGGGCTGCTGTCATTAGCTGTAATGCTAATGTCACTACCAGGGTTTATATCTGAACTCTGGCTACCTCCAGGGACAGTGCACATACTGCAGCTGCTTCAGAGGTCGGGGGGGGGGGGGGGGACTGAGGACTGAAGCCTTGTTGGCTTACAAAAGTTAGATAACCAGCCACGCTTCCACAGATTTATTTTGATATGTTTCCAATGAGTATAAAATTGATTTACTCACTAAGCAAAACTATTTGTATTAGCATTGTCTGATTGTTTTTATTTTCTTGCCAAAGTGAGTTTCGCTTTGCAGTGATAACAACAACATTCCTGGAATGTGAACCGTCTGTGACTTATTACATTTTATTTAAATGAGTGTGCAAATTCTCAGGCGTTCCAGTCAAGGCCATCATAAAAAAAATGATGACCTGCTATAGTTGTGCATATATTGTTGAAATGTGTCATAAATACACATGTAAAGTTATTGATGAACAGGTAGAGGTAGGAGAGTGCATGTTAACATCTGGTTCAGTCACTTAAACTAAATAAAATGTCCTCCTCTTGAGAGCGCTCATATCAACCTTCTTATGTAAAATATCCAAAGGCTACTATGACTGTTATGATGACAGAGGTATTTCAGCTTAGAAAATATTAGTTGGAAATATTTCTAGCAGTTCCTTCTACCACAGGATCTTATTTTGTATTAAGTGTGAATCATTGGATTTTAATAGTACTCTCTTATATTCCGTGAACCAAAGCTTTAACTGCATTCTCCTTTTTTTAGGTGGGGTCGAGGATTTGGGCTCTTGGGCTCAATTTTTGGAAATGACAGTGCACTGAACCAACCCAACAGTGTCTATGGGATTGCCTTTTATGCCTTTCAGCTCCTACTAGGTAACATGCTATTCTTATTTAACTGTCTCTGGTAACAAATCTCCTGTCCTTTTACAGTAGGCTCTCTCAGTACTTTGCCTTCCACTGTCATAGCTTTATTTGACTAAACCCACATGACAGTGACATAGCTGTAAGTGGCTGTGTATACATTGTACAAGTGTACAACACTTTAAAACACACACTGTTGAAATGCACATAATGTTTTGTGTATTTTTGTTTTTAATACTTAATTTCTCCTCAGACTGCCTAAGTGACGTACCAGTAAGATTAAGTAAGGTCGTGAGAGTTGTGTGCAGTTTCTAATAATGATGTGTTTGTCTCAGTGAAATTTTTATCTTGCCAGTGAAGAGTCATGATACATGTCATTGGTGGTGATGCTGACTCAGTCATGTGGTTTTGACATATTCGCCTGCTGCTGGGGGCGGATCTATAGACTTGCCTGGCCAACTGGCGCTGGCAAAGAACAAAAGGTCCATTAAGCCACAGTAGTCGCTCATTTGCCTATTTCCATATTAAAATCATGGCCGCTCAGTTTCAGAATTTGGATAACACTCACAGCCTTGAGTTGACCAGTGTTTGTAAGCAGGCACTATTCCAAGATGTGCATAACCAACGCTTTAAGTTCTGTTCAGTGCCGTTGGGCAGCTTTGGACTAATGTTGAAATCCATTTATCCATATTTCATGTTCACTTGAAAGTAATGCTATAGTTGTGACCTTTCCCAAGAACATACAGCTTTTGAAAATGATGTCTTCTGGGCTATTTGGGCAAATTAAATACCTTTTCAAATTATATTTATGGAAATATAATAAAATGTATGTCCATAATGCACTTATTTGCATTCTGCTCATAAACACTGTTTACAATGGATGATTAAAATATTTTGTTACTGCAAATATGCTTACATATAGGCTTAAACCAGAAAGTATTCACTACATTTGCATACCTAAAGATGAGGTAAATGAAGTAATTGCAGCAAGCGAACCCTCATCCGTGCTGCTATCGCAAACACAGAAGCAACGCCTTAGAACTATGATTGCACCTCATGTGACAACAGAATTGTCTAACCAGTCGATTCAGTGTTTGAGCTGAATGTCATCACGTGGAGGCTCATCATATACGTAAATAGAGAACTGTGAGGGTGAAAGCATTGTGACAAGAGCAGACTTATCAAGTTGCATGTGTGATGAAAGCTTGTGTTTTATTTCTCCCTCTCGGTTACTTGCCTAAGCCATAGTCTGTGTTTCTTGCCATAGGAATGACTGTCAGTGCAATGGCCGCCCTAATTCTCATGACGACATCCATTTTGTCGGTGGTGGGTTCGCTCTACCTGGGCTACATCCTCTACTTTGTCCTAAAGGACTTCTGCATCATCTGCATCACCACATATGCGCTGAACTTCATTCTCTTTATTCTCAACTACAAGCGACTGGTTTACTTGAATGAGGCCTGGAAGCAGCAGCTCCAGGCAAAGCAGGACTAAGCTGTCAAGAACGGCAAGAAAAATACAAACAAACAACAAAAAAAGAAAAGACCTCTGAACATTTGACTTGCCACCAGGAGACCTTGCTTCCAAACAATGTTTATTCTGCTGTGTGTTCAAAAAAATGAAGAAATTTAACTTAAATGTTGGGGCCTGACATCTCAGTGTTGATTGCAAACATGGAAGGATGTGTAAGTGAAAAGGTGATTTTTCTTTTACTGTCTTTTACCTTTGTTTAACATTGTACTCACTTAAAGAAAGGGGCTGGTTGGGTGTGTGAGAGAGTATGCACCTGTGTGTGGGGAAACACAGCAACAGGCAGAGGCAGAGGGCCACAATACAGACTGATGGATGACGGCTCTCGTTTTGAACAAAAAGGATCGTGGAATGGAAGAAAATAATGGGACATTAAATGGGGTTTACTTGAAATGGTTAAAAAGGTCCGATTACTGCACAGCAGATCTGCACTAAAACTTGGAGCCGGATAATGGGTCCCTGAATTAGAAAAAACTCTCATTAAGGTTATTGTAGTTTGCAGATAAGGTTCCATGTCAGGGTGGGCGGACAAAATGAGTCACATTTATAAAGAATTGTTTTTTTTTTTTTTTCATGTTTACACTTTGTAGAACATTTCTTTGTGAAGAGGACCACTAAAAATAAACACAGGACAATGTGAGATATTGTGTGTAGATCAGATTGTTTGTTTTGCAATTCTGTAAATAGCTGCTGAGCAATATTCAAGGCTATTCAAGGCTAGATTGTGATTTAGTGTTGACACAAACTTTTAACAAAAGGAAAAAAAAAAGATCAGACCAACAAAATAGAAGAAAACTGATGAGTAAATCTGGAATACAAAGTGGAGGAGGTCACGGTTAAGGTGGATGAGTCTGAAGATGTGCGTGGGACATCTCTTGTCCCATCATCCTGGTCAGGCATGCAGTTCAGAGCCACGTGGATTTCAGCCACTGACACAAGTCTTTTAAAACAGCACTAGGTTCATTTCACTAAGTTAGCATACAGGGCATCCTCACCTATTGGTTTTGTTATTGTGTGAAAAGCATTCCTGACCACCACGCATGTGGGATCCATAAAGACTTATGTGCCTAAAGGAATGTTAAGCTGAATTACCTTGTTTTCTTTTTCTTTTTTTTTTGTTTTTTTGAGAAGGGGTTGTAACACCAGTTTTACTTGTCACAGTTCCAAGGATTTATTTTTCTGATCACAATTTTTTAAAGTAAGATACCAGTCAAGTGTTTCTCCCTCCCCCTGATAGTCTCATTAGGTAGCAAAGGCTGCTACACTGTGATCGTCTGCTCAAGAGAAGAGTGGCCTGACGGCAAAAAGCATCTCGAGCATTTCTGTCACTTCACGGTTCTGGCTTCTGTTCACTCGTCCAGGCTGGGATACGTTTGATGTCAATTGAACAGTAGCTGTGATCTTGCCAAGCTGAGTTGCTGTTCATTTACAGGACATGAAATAATTTGCTGACATAAATCGCAAAGGAATGACAACGTGGAGATTCATGTAACAAAACAAAGCAACAAAAGTTAAGCCATATGTAGTATGTGTGGTATTAACATTCAGGGTGCTGATGGTTGTCTGTCACACTGATGCTGCTCATTTAGTGGCTGATGTAACAGAGAACAGTTTGTACAGAGATGGATCAGTGTTGTGGCTCTGCTGGAAGAAGCGTCCCTTCAGTGACAGAGCTGGATTATAGTCTCTTTTCCATCTAAAATCCACTGGGTCAAGTGTCATACTTGCATGGTGCAGCATCTCCTGGCTTTGAGCACACAGTAGCCATGGGACAATCTTACACACACAAAGATCTATAACAGTCGTCGTAATAACTGTAATAATGTGATTAATCTGTGGTGTTAAACCAGCTTGTTGATAGTTCCCATCACTGCTCGTCTCCATCTTACCCGTTCATGTTTTAAAAGAAGTTTTATGGAGTGTAGGTCGTTAACGTGTTGGTAGCAACAGTCAGGAAAGTTATTTCAGTGACGTGCTTCCTGTGTTAACTTGAAATCATCAGTCGTAAAATGAAAACGGACATTGAGGCGATCACTCTTTGTTTCCTCAGATGTTGTCAAAGTGGAACTGTCTGTTTTTGCATGTTGTGGCACATTAACAATCCATCAGATGTCAGGTGTCTCACTTCGCTGTTGAATTTTTTCCAGAGCATCACGTGTTCTGTTCTGAAACGGTTTTTCTTATTTCAGGCAGGCAGCGGTTTCCATTCATTTCACAGTGGTTTGAAGTTAACTTTACAAGAAATGGCACTTAAAGGTTCAGTGTGTAGAATTCAGTGACCGCTAGTGGTAAAGCTCAATGTTGCATTTGAATTGCCCTCATCGCACCCTCTCTTTGATAGAGGTGTTTTGGTTTGTCTACTTTGAACTAGTCCTGCTCCTCGTGTAAAGTATTTAAATTATAAAACAGTCATCTAAGAATCTAAATTCTACACACTGATCCTTTACACAAATGTCCTGTTTTCTTCCCAACTTGGTTTTTATGCCACGCAGAAATGAGTGTGAACCACAGGCTGCATGGAGGATAAACTCCTCCAAACTCTATGATTCACCATGGAAACCAGTTGCCAGTTATGCTACATTGACAGGATTTTTAGCATAATTTCTCAAACTCATTATATAGAGCTTCCTGACAGTGTTACCTGGGCTGGCTCACATCTGGTTCTCATTCATTTAAATTCAGATTGAGACATACAACTGCATCACTGTTTTGTCTTAGTCCTTTTCCTGGGGAAGCCTGTTATGAGCATTCTTCTCCACAGAAGTGAGAGGTTTTATTGTATGTGGGAAAAGTCAATCTGACATTTACTTGCTGGTTTTTGGCAACATCTGTGGACCTTGTGAGCATTGACCATAGGCTAATTCTAGCTTATCAGTTCTATCATGATGATAATGGTTCCAGTCATATACAAACCTATTATACCAAGTTATGTGCGGTTACTTTCAAGATGGAATTTGGATGTTAAATGTTTGAAATATTTTGCTGGTAAACGGACCACAATGTGAAAAATAGGTCAAAATGGTTGATACTGCATTTCCATTAATTTTCGCTTCGGCCCTGAGGTATAACTGCCATGTTAGTTGCATCACCAATGCCAATAAAAGTGCCTTCTGTATGATCACTAGGCCTTGAGCCAAAGACGAGTAACAGTAACAGCCTTGTAAAATGAAGCATGATAACTTAAGATGTAATTGGATAAATTGGTCAATTCCCAAAGATTTAATATCCAGCGTCAATGCAAAAATCCTTTCAGAAATTGCCGGACAAAATGTTCTGTCAAATCAATGGCCGTTCCGTTCCCCCCCCTTCCTGAACTCCACTGTACTATTATCATCTTTATTTTCTCTAGCTAGGACATGTTTGTTAGCTACAAACACACACACTGTTGAACTACATGATTGTAATGTTCCCTTTCCATCATTAATTATGCCCTTTAGCTGTATAGACTGTTAACATTCTGGGTTATTTTAGTTTCAAAAAACGTTGAGGGGTTGGAGGGCTATAGGAATCCATGTGTCAGCATAAAATGTTTATTAAATTTCTTTGAGGAGGAAAACTTGCCGGGTTTGCTTCTGTATTGCCAAATATGTTTTAAAATGCTGTATTTTCTTACATGGAAAAGTGTTACATGAATGGTAGGAGACCGTGGGGAAAATAATCTGTTCAAATCCATATTCTCTTAAGGGAAAACTGTGGAAAAGGTTGACATGAGTACATTTTTAATTGTTTCATTGTCATGTGGAAATGATCTACCATTAAAACATTCCCTCTGAAACTATCTGTTGCTTTAAGTTATTTGAGTGAAAGTAATTAGTCAGCAGAATGTGGCTTCATTGGGATTGCTGCTGAGTTTAATTATCACGTTAAAGGATGAGTCAACAGTTTGTCTCTAAAACAATAGTTAAGGGTCTTGGGCTTCAGCAGGGAGACAAAGCAGCATAGAAAGTTTTGGCTATGGATCCTGAACAACACAGAACACCTTAATTTAAAAACTCAAACTTTATCCAATAACTAATAATGACAATAATTACTAATGCTAATGTATAAAGCACTCAAGTACCAAGAGAAAGAATGATTCTGTAGATTGAAAAAGCCAAAATGAAATGCCCTTAAACACCTGTGCTGTATCCCTCAAACAGCTAAGCTGAACCTTGACGTTAGTGTGACCATAAACTAATATTAATGAGTCATCATGTCTTGCTGGTAAAAATCAGCACTGATGACTCTGTTTATTGGTTTTAATGTTACAAGGAATTTGACAGAGAACAGCATGTACAAAGACATCAATGAAGTTATGTAATACAGTTGTTGTTTAAACAGAAGTTAGAGGGAAAAAATGTGGAGAAACCTGCCTAACAGCTGATTTGTTGTACCAAAATATAGATTTTTTTCTTTGAAGTAAATGAACTTTCAGCCACTATTTGCAAAGACATAAGCAGAGTCTTGAATGTTCAGTGTTTGTCCAGCTGTAAGACAAAGGTCAAGCAGAGTCACTGATGGTGACATCAGTCACGCCACCATCAGCGCGCCATGCTCCCCTCTAGGTTAAATATTGTATTGACTTTTGACCTTTACATTCAGTTGGACTGTAAAGTTCACATAGTACAAAGCTGAGAAAAAATGAAAATGTAAAGAAATGTCAAAAAATGTCATTTGCATAGAGATCTGATTTTGTCTTTAACTTGGTTCATATAAAAAAATAAATCACTTCATTGAGATAAGATTCAACATTGTAATTCACATTCAAAAGAAGGAGTCAGGCTATCTGTATAGAGGAAGGAAATGGCAGAGGAACTAATGTGATGACTTTTCCTTGAAAGTGGCTTTATAGCGTCATGTCATCTGTCCATTGTACTATTGTCTGACTGGAGGAAAGGTCAGAGCTTAGCACTGATGATTTATTCACATTCCTTTTTATGACAGCGACTGAGACGCACCACGTCAAGAATCGCAACGTCCTGTTAGGACTAAATGAGTTTCAATCAGTTCATCCAACTCTCTGGCTTTAAGAAACAGTAATTCCAGTTATTCCAAAATAAAAAGTTATGCTATTGATTTAGCCCTAGAAACTAATCAACATCTAAAATAGTTTTAATGTTCTGAAGCATGTTAAGGATTGCTGGAAAACCCTTCAATGCAGCGGTGGTTCATAAACAGTAAACCACAGAAATAGCAAAGCTAAATGGTGTTTCATGGTGGTGTAAATTCAGGTAATTTCCTTGAGACATACATTTCACAACTTTCCACAGGGCTTAATACTCACATGGTATCGAGCCTGCTATGGATCGGGTGCAGGTGTCAGAGCGAGCAGGGGTACTTGGTCCAGGGAGGTAGTCTGCCTGTTTCATTAGCCAGGCTCCAGTACCTATCTCTCAGGATAAACGCTGCTGCTTTGGGCTGCCTCTGCCTGGTGAAGACGCCTTTCTTGTTCCCCACCACACGGGTGATTCCTGCAGACGCGTGTGCACACGACACAACAAAAACCAGCAGATAAATTCATGTGGGAAGAGATTTTTTGTGAGTCAACCCCCCCCCCGTATTGACAAAAGCAGCGAAGTTTATTCTTATAAATATCGTGGGATTCTCATCCAATCTATGAGCGAGGAGTCAGCGGGCTGACCTTTACAGAAACGTTCTCTCATGTCTGTGGGAATAATGTGTTGCCCAGGTCTGAGCTGCAGTGAACAGGGTTGTTTAATTCTCCCAGCAGTGCTGTGAATAGTTGATGGGTGTGGTCCATAAACACCCAGAGCACTGTTTGTCTAAACATGTTGTTTGGATGAAGATCAGATTATTTTTCAATTCAAAGATGTCAGTATCATATTCAAATTAAAAACTCGAGGAATGAGTAGAAGTAAAGAAACCTGGATGCGTCTAACAGGTTCAGGTTCATTTTTCTCATTGAGCTGCAGGTTTTAACACTTTGAGGCTTCACTTATCTAGATTTTATGATCATTTATGATCATGTCATTTTATTTTTGGTATGAGTTTTCTTCAGGTACAGACAGACATATAGATTGCTTCATGGATACAATCCTCAAACATCTGTACAGCAGAGAATAAAGCATGTCTCGCTCCACACTCCCTAAAACCAGACCCACTCGGAGAAACCACAGCGGGTCTGGTTTTACAGGTTGCTGTGATTTGCAGCCATCGTACCTTGTGCTGTCATGAAATCTGCAAAGTTCCAGATGAGTTCCCCGACAACATACTGCCTCCTCTTCTGGTCAAACACGTTGTGGTAGCTCTGCAGGACTACCTTCTGGTACTCCTCCGTAAACATCACGGGTGGGTCCTGGAGCACGAAGACAAAAGCTGCTTGAGACTACGAGACATGACACGAACATTTAACTGCAGGGTCACTGGATGTGCATGAGTGTGATTCCTCACGCTGTGAAGCCCCGGCACTGCATCTGCCCCATATTCACTCTGAATGATGGGTTTCTGGTACTTTCCATACCAGTTCTCAAACTGAGTGTTGAGCTGGATGGGGATGACCTCCAGGAGGCCTGGATCGTGGTACCAGGAGAAGTAACTGTTCACACAGATCACATCTACATAGGGAGCCTGGGGACAACACAGACTACATGAGATAAGTACATGATTAAACACAGTTTGATCAACAGCACTCTCAACGAAAGGCTGTGACAACGTCAGCTCCTTCCGGGTTACAGTTATCAAGAAGTAGTTATTTTGTCATGAAGTGAAATATGTAGTGTTGGGCATAATGTGGTGACTTTCTGTTGCAGCAGTTTGGAGTTGAGTTGTGAAATTAAAACTGCATTTGCCTTTACACCACTACGAGAACAGACTCACCCCTTTGTCCCTGGCGTAGTTACTGTCTGTGATGTAAGTGACAGGCCTGGTAGGGTCCAGAGCTTTGGTGTGTTTGATCAAGGTTCTGGAGGAACAACAGAAGGGGAGTCAGTTTATACAGGTTCTCTAAGCTGCCCTGGATGTACTGTTAATGTTCATTGTGTCCTCTCCACCTACAGTACTGTGCTGCTGTTCTGTGGCTGTTGGCAGGTGCAATATTATTTTGCCTCAGGCCATTACTGAGCTCCAGCTGTGAGTGTCGAGGGCGGCCTCAAGACTACTCGCTCTGCATTCCATGCTTTAGAGTACAGGGATAGGCTGCTGTGACTCACAAACAAATCAGTACCTCTGTTGCAGACGACCGTGCAGACAGCTAACGAATGCCTTACATTTTTGCAGCATTCACTGTCTCTACATTGTTGACTATAACGTGAAAAAGAAATCAGACCTAGTATAAATATTTCCAGCAACACAAGAGAGGAGGGTTGTGTATGTGACTAAGTATTTCATGGGTAGGGCAGCTCAGGGCAGTGAGTCACAGCCGAAAACACTCACTTGAAATAGAATTCAGCAGGGGGCATTTCCGCAGCAGGCTCATTGGCCACCGACCACATGACCACAGAAGGATGGTTCTTGTCCCGACGTACAAGCTCGTCCATGACGACCAGGTGATGGGTGAGGGAGGCGTTTCTAAAACTACGACTGGTTCAGGAAAGCACAAGTCGAGAGTACTGTATGTTAGAAAACAGAGGAGTGAGTTTCTGAGGTAGTTAGACAGCCTAGCCTACTACTTTTTGCATTGTCCTCATTTAGATCAGTAAAGTACAGAGGTAGGTTTGTCATGCTAGTGCTGCTGACCGCTCTGACATTGTTGCCCATAGCTCCCAGAGACACTCACATGTCTTTGATGCCAACCCCCGGACACTCATCTATCACTACGATGCCATGGCGATCACACATCTGCAGGATCTCCTCAGCATACGGGTAGTGGCTGGTTCGGAAGGAGTTGGCCCCCAACCACTTCAGTAAGTTAAAGTCCTTGACAATCAGGGGCCAATCCAAGCCTTTACCTCGAATCTGTGACGTCAAGAGAGGAATGACATCAGATTACTGAGCTGAATCAACATTTTCCAGAACATATTTTTATATAAATGCATGTCTATTAATCAGAAATGATCTGAAGATGAATGAGACTAGTTCCTCTTGTAAAGGCTTTGCTGCCCTCTAGTGGTACTCACGTCAGAATCCTCATGTTTATTGACTCCATGGAAGTAGAAGGGCTTGCTGTTGATGAGGAACTGGGAGCTGGTCACGTTAACAGTGCGGATGCCGACTGGTAGAGAGTAAACATCTTCATAGGTTGATCTCCCATCAGTTGCCATTAATCGAACCTGAAATTAGAAGTGAACAACAAGTTGTATTTGGTCTGCGGACCTTGCAGAGGGAGGGTTGGGATAATAATTGCCAGGCTGTCTCACCTCCAAAGAGTACAGATAACCTGGACTCTCATGCATCATGTACGGCCACCACAGATTAACGTCTGTTACTTTGAGCACTCCAGACTGATCACTGGAGGTGGCCACAGAGCGTCTGTCTTTGTCCAGCAGAGTGATCTTCAGGGCGGCTGAGGTGGCACCTTGCACTGACACTGTGTATTTGACCAGACCTAAAACACAGGAGCAAACGCGTGTGTGTATGTGTATAATGACCAGACATAATCCACTGTTTTTTAGATCATTGTTAGAAACAAAATAAAACAAGTTGTTTAGTTGCATTAATTTACCAGTGTTATCCAAGAAGTCAGTCACCACAGTGATGTCATCCACGTATGCTTTAGGTGTAGTGTACAACAGCACTGGACGATGTATCCCAGCATAGTTGAAGAAATCAAAGAAGGTGTGTTGCACAAAAAACCCCTCAGGATACCTGTTGAGCAATTTACACTGGAGTGGGCATTTTCACCTTTTGTCTCTCATTGCATTGACAAGGCAGTTAGTGGATTAGTTTGATTTGTTAGGTGCAGCTTGACAAAGTGAGTGTTTTATTAAACCCGTTAAAGAGGTGAGGTTACTTGGTGCGGTCGTCCATGTGCTGGATGATTCCTGGAGGGAGCGTCTCCAGAGTCAGGGTGTTGTTCACAGCGATGGTGATCCTGCATGGCGAAGCTGGGTCCTTGCGGATCACACTGCCTATCTCAGCCTCAAAAGGAAGATGGCCACCTTCATGCTCTGCCACCTTCACCCCATTCACCCACTGCACAGGAAAACACAAGTGTGGTTTTGCAGAATAATGATTTATTCATTAGATATAACACATTGCCTGGATACTGAATACTAGCTGGGAGAGCTCAGTGATATATTAGTCGAGTAGAGTAATCATTACTTGTATCAAAGTGGAAGGATACTCGTATGAAACTCACCACCACTGAATAATAGTGAGCACTTCCCACTCTGAGAACCACTCTGGTTCCTTCATCTGTGACCCAGCGGGCAGGGACCACCACCTCTCGCTCGTACCACACCCAGCCAATGAAATCTCTTAGTGTGGGGTCCTGGGTGATGTCGTTGTAGCTGGCAGGCACTGGCATGTCCATCACTGGTCCAGTCTAGAGGCGTTGAAACAATCAATTTCAGCGAGCAGCAATTTTGTTCTAACGCTGGAACAGATCGGATTGTTTGAGTCCACAGAACGCTCAGGTTCAGGTCAGTATAAATAGCGCTGCAGCCAAAACAAATCCTCCTGTGGCGTCACCCAAGTGTACTGAAGCCACAGCATTGGTTGTTTGTGGTTTATTTTATTTTTTATTTTCTATAGCTTTGACCAAAGACACACAGCACTGGATAGATCAGAATCAAGTGGACTTAGTGCAGGGACACTTCAGGGGCAGGTGACCCCACTGGCACCCCCCTTGCACCGCCCCTGGCCCCTCTGGTCTGTGACCCCCAAATGAGGAGAGTTCCTACAACCTGCTGCATGACGAGCAGTCCTGACAGGGACGCGAACCGCTCACCTCTGCCAGGCGGCCCTGGTACCATTTCCTCTCGAAGCTCTGGTTCCTGTTGGGGGACGTGTCCGCCCTGAAGTCCCAGCGGCCGCTCAGCTCCTTCAGCTCCCTGGAAGAGGACTCCCGGGGGAAGAGCATGCCTCCGGTCAGCGGGGACACCGCGTCCACCAGGGCCCACACGCACAGAGCCCCGAGCGCAGTGGACACAGCCGGTACACGCATCCTGCTCACGGAGGACCAGCAGCCACTGACTCCACTTCCTCATTGAGCCACGTGAGCTCGTTTATAGTCATGTGAGACTGGAGCCGCTTCCCCTGCAGACGGAAATTTAAAGTTTAAACTAAACAGAGTTGAAGGAATCGCCCTAAAAGATATAATACAACATATTTAAAAGACTTCCTCGTGCCTGACACAATACTGGACACTTATATAGTGAATATAAATGTTATCATTAAATACTTTTTTGTTACGTTTCCAGAAGTTAAACTTTACGGGAAGCACCTGAAGCGTCCAGTCTTCTGTCCCCACCAAAGTAAAAGCATCGATCTGGTGAACGTAAAAGTCCACATCAATAGACATGAAGAGAATAAACAACAACAATAATCTACCCCCCCCCCCCCCCCCCCCCCCCCCCCCCCCCCCCCCCCCCCCCACACACACACAAACAAACTCTCGCCAAAAAATTCTATTCAGTCGTCACTCAATTTGCACCAGTAAGTGACTGACACTAGATGGCGCAATACTCTCGCACATAAAAGTCGAAAGCATCATTTCACAAAACTCCCTTCAGGTAAAGCAGCCATGGGAAGTTGGAGGAGCCTAAATCTGTGTTTAGTAATTAACCATCAATATAACTACTGGGCCCCAGTGTTCCCTGGGTTTGGGCCAGTGTGTAAATCCAGACCCGACTTAGGAGTTGCAGTCTGGGATATTTTGGAAGAGTTGCGCTGTCACAAAATCTATCAACTAGGTCTAGAAACTCCATCCACTACCACACCAGTATAGTAATAGTAATGTGTATAGTTCACACTTTACATCCAACTGTCCATCAGGCAAAGACAGATGTTTAACTCCTTTTCAGTCCTGGTTTTGAATGAGTTGCAGGTTGTACACTTTGTCCCAGCGGCCAAACGCACGGACCATGAACTCGATTGTTCCAGGTTCCTGGTTGCAGGCTGGAGACCATCTTCATCCCTGTCTGTCTTTCCCCACATGTTCTGCCATCTGTCCCAAACCAAATTGTTAAGAAAGGCATAAAATGATTAAAAAACCAAACCCCTCAGTCTTTCCAGCAGCAGTTCTCTGGTGACCCAGCTTGGCTGAATCTTGAGGGAGGAACTGAAACAATCTGTTGACAGAATATTTTTCCATGATCTTGTGTCTTCAGATTTTTGAGAACACCATTTAAGCCCTTAAACAAAGCATGAACATGTGAAAGAAAGTGCTGGCCTTCTTCACAGCTTTACATGCCATTTTGAAATGGCACTGCAAGAAAAACATGGCGGTAAATATTGAAATGAATGATGACTGAGTTCCATTTGGCTGCTCCAGTTTCCGGGCCCTTGTGTTGTGCTTTCTTATTGGAGCACTTTAACTGAACAGAACCGTCAGTCACGTGTGGTTTCTTTTCTATGACATGTTACATATTAGTTAACACACACACTAGAGGGATAAGGACATTTGATTATGAACTAGATGAATTTCTACTTGAATTTCACAGAACGGACATATGCATGTCTCACATTCACTTCTGGTTTGCAAAACACAAGGCACTGACTTATTCTCTTGACCCGAGGCCAGAAGTGTTGTCATGTCTCAGTTTAAATTCCCTCTGTTATTAATTCTAACCCCTACCTAGTTGATATAATGAAATCTTGATAATTGCATTAAACTAGTCTTCTTCCATGGGACAACCAGGGTTTTTTTTAATTTAGTAATAA
This sequence comes from Pseudorhombus dupliciocellatus, assembly GCA_016785235.1. Taxonomy (NCBI): domain Eukaryota; kingdom Metazoa; phylum Chordata; class Actinopteri; order Pleuronectiformes; family Paralichthyidae; genus Pseudorhombus; species Pseudorhombus dupliciocellatus. The sequence goes on from JAFBJW010000112.1 coordinate 115,921, forward strand.
AATACTTGCAGCTGTGATAAGACCAGCTTAATCAACACAAATGTTATTTGTTGAGGTATCATTGTTCTGTTCCAAGGAGACAAGTCGTGGGTGCAATGGTGGAACTACTCTCTCCAATGTAGTTTTGTCCCCCATTTCAGTTTGAAAATGACCCGTCCTGCTTAATTCTCGGAGAGCGTGCATTCTCATTAAATGGAAATAATTCACTATAACCAACTTGGACTCAAGACACCAGAGGGGAATTTAATGCATTTTTCTTGTTCTGATGTCTGAATGGAGACGAGTCCTAGCACAAACAGACAGATATGTAACTGAGTGCTTCAGAGAGCAACTCCAAACTCCTCACAGTGCTGCTGTATGACTGAAATGAATGTTAGGTTAATGGAGAGTTCAATGTTAATTTCCTGTCTCAAGTCATAACCTTGACTTGGGCAATAATTAGGCAGAGGGGCTGTGCTCATGACAGACATGTCAGTATTTGTTATTTTTTTTTAAATCCTTCTTAGTCTGTAGCATCTTAAGATATTGTTATATCAGGCAGCTTCAAACTGTGCGATACATTAATAACTGGTAATGTTGTGTATATTTGGCTGTTTTTACTGTGTATTCCTCTAACGTAAGAGGAATTACCACAGACTCAGACTCAGCTTGGCTCGCAGGTATTTCTATCCTCTTCAGAATGTGACTCATTAGTTATGAATCCATCGTCAGCTCCAGGCTCCAGTGTGCAAGGAGACGTTTGGGGAACTTGGATTTATTTAGTTGTTACTTCACACAGGACAGCAGAAAAGGCCAGTCCCAACAACCACTCTGTTACAAGTCATTTATCTGGTGGAGGATATTTTATACGTTAAGTTCGAACAATGCCTGGTAACCATCGATCATTTGTGTGACTGAATAAACCTCGATGTTATCATGCACCACGAGGACGGCTCCAGTTGGTTTAACCATTTGTATTGTCCCTTCATGTCTAATAATAGTAACCCCGTTATTAGGAGGTTGCTGCTAATTAACCGGTTCCTGTGTGGTGCAGATGTACTTGTGTTTCCTATAGTGCCCTCTGCATCCTGTCTCTTTTCTTTGTGTCCACTCTGCCTGAATAAACATTTACTTTGCTGCCGAAAAGCCTCGGGCCACAAACCAAACCAGCGAGCTTCACACCAGCTCGTCAGTGTATTTAATTCACTGAGGGACAGGGTATTTGTGGTAGGTGTGTGTGAGACATCAGGGAATAAAACACAAAGGGCAAAAGGCACCGGGAGGACTTTTCAAGTCAATCAGAGCAGGAGGAAGGAGGGATTCTTTTTGGCTCTGTTCTTCTTCTCCAGGTCTGTGCCCAGTGAACATGTGTTACAAGGTGAATGCGGTCGCTGGGACAGCTTGCTGCGTGCCATCTCCCCCGCTCCACATCCTCTGTCGTGTTGTGTTCAAACACCTGAAATATTTTTAGTAACTCCAGATTGCGGTGACAAGAGCCTCTAATGCAACGAAAGACACAGCCCTATGAGACAATACCGCTCTCATCGTGTTGCCACAGTTCTCTGGCAGAGTCGAGGCGCTGCATCCAATATAGGCCATTAATTAATAGATAATGAAGTTAGTTGAACATTGTGAATGAAGGAGTCAATGTTTTGCTAAAACAGGCGAGAGGAATCTAGTCAGGTGATGGATGACAGTCTCATTAAACATTTTGCCGAAATACAAAGAGCTTTGATTACTAATTTATTACTGACACAGATTGGTCTGCTTCAAGTGTTTGCTGTCGAAAATTGGCAGTTCATTACTTCCATAATAAAATAATAACAATACATAAATAAGCACATGAATTATTTTAGAAAAACCCAGGGCTGAAGTGGGATTAGGAGGCAGTCGCGTTCCTCTGCAGAGATGTGAACGCGTTGCAGAGAGAAGAACAATAAGAAGGGTGTAGCTGCACTGAGGGTCCACAGAAGCTCCGTCAGATGGAACTAGTGGCAGATTGGCTGTGTGGGCGCACGACTGAGCCGGCAGCCGTCTCCCTCTGTGCCTGGGTTTCACGCTGCCAAAACTGCGGCTGTGATCAGGAGCAGAAGCACCAGCACCCCAGCAGGGACGCGCTCTCTCCCCCACACCTTATTAATGACTGCTTTCCTGCAGGAATGCACAGTTTCGGGAGGCGAGGCCGGTTATCTCTGCTGCAGCTCCAGATTGATAGTCGGACCTCGAGGAGGAAAACAGGTTTTCTGCTCTGCTGGGTGTCAGATTAGAGCCCAGGTTTTATGTGTTGTGAGGCTAAGAATGAAGAAAAACAAATTAGATGACGGGGCAGCAACTGGTGCAGGCTTCTCCCAGTGGACACCAGAGACGTGTGACACCACAATGTGTGAGATGGGAGTAGCTCGGCCGCACAGGTCCTCAGGCCTGACTCAATCGATGTTTAATTCCAATTCCTCTCCCTGTCCGAGGAGAGGGTGGAGGAGATGTACTGCTGACGGAGTCACGGGGTCGTTTTCACAGAGCAGTAATGGAACACACTGATTTCCACACTGTAAACTTCAGTCCCAGCTAAAGGTGAGGGACGATAGCAGCTAAAGATTAACTGTTTCCCTGCAGCCTGTTAATGGTCGTCACAGGTCATGCGGCTGGAGCTGTGGAGGGAAACTTATGAGGTGTCATGGGAGCTGGGGTCAGCGACCTTTGCATCAATTTGGATGCCTCATCATTTTTGGTGACAGGGAGCGGGTGTACCAACGTCAGCTGCTCGCATTGTGCCACGTTCAATCAATTATTAATCGAATGGCCACATAAGGAATTGTCTGCATGAGAATCAAAAGGCTGCAGATTTATTCCACGTGCATCCTGGCTGCTGTGGTAAACAAAACTGGCCCAATGTAACATTCTGCCTCCGAACTCATTCATTTCTTCCTGAGCTCCCGGAAATGAGATTTGTTCGGAGGCATTTGTTTTATATTCCAACACCTTGTGGCTGGAAAGTACACACAGATCGCGGGCGGATGATCCCCCCCCCATCTCTGTGCTCGCCGTGCCAATGGTGCATGAGAGAGGGTAAATGAGCCTGGGTGAAGACAGAGAGGAGGATTAGGAGGAGAGGAGGGGAGAGAGAAAAGAGGAGACAGCGGCATTTCTTGTGTCTCCTCTCCCTGTTCTCAAGTGGAAATGAGAGTGCTGCATAATTCATAGCCGGTGGGAGGTGAATAATGAATATGTGAAAGTGATTAAAGGATCCATGTTGATGAGCGGAGCCTGAGGAGACAGGAGGGCTTCCCCTGCAGAGTGATCCCTCACCTGCTTCGCCGAAAACACCTACTCTAACATACAGCAGCTGAAACAGACACAAAAGTGTTCAGCGTGCACTCTCAGCTTGGAAATACCAGTCGGCATAGAACCGCATGCTCTGCTTTTTTGGCCCGGGAGCTTTCAGAATTCCATAATCCTGTGATAATGGAGTGAAAAAGGAGAATCCATGTTTAAAGATGGTGAATAATACATCGCTGCAGAATCACGCACAGTGGTTTCTGCATGCAGGGGTTTCCTATAGAGGGAGGGGCGGGAGTAGAGCTGGTGCATCTGGGGTTTATATCCCTCGCCCCATCACACTCTGTTTCTGTGTGTGTGTGTGTGTGTGTGTGAGAGAGAGAGAGAGTGAGCTCATAACTGAGAATTGTGAAGCTGACACATCTGAGCCCATGCACGTGTGGTTGTTTATGCAGAACATGGGTCATCGGTTCCAGCGTTGTGAACGTAACTCCTCACCACTTCTACCCACGCGACACCCACTGCTAGGCACTATTCTAAATATACACCTCACATGTATGTGGAGAAGCAAACGCACCCTCGGGCAAGACAAAAGAGGATGCTGAGCTTTTACTTATTAAAGCGATGCAGGGAGGGACGTGCATGTGAGGTGGAGGTTAGACCCCGACAGTTTCATTAAAGTTGTGGCAAGACAGCAGCGGATGGGGGGGGGGTTCAGCTCCTCATGCGACGTGCACAGGATGGAGTCTAATGTGTGCATGTGTAGTCGGTCATTCCTCGTATGTGAACATGCTCAGCAGCATGTGTTATGACAAAACGAGAGGTGTGTGCTGTGCGGTGGATGAGGCGGCAGAGGGAAATGACCTGTGCTTGTTCGAATGCGCGCAGAGGATTTCCCAGCCACATTAAGCAGCTGGATGCCCATTCAAAAGCAGCTGCAGGAATAATTCACACCGCCAACGCACACGCGTAGTAAAGAATCGTGTGTAGGGGCGAGGGCTCCCAGACGAGCAGGGGAGGATGGGTATTGTGCTGTTGCATCTGCCAAGGCTCAGGATGAAAATAGAGATTCATGCTGATGATATAAAAATAACTCCAGTTACTGAAAAATGGATTTTTGAAGATGTTTTCACCGAATCAGACCGTGAGCGACTGAAGACACCTCCCCTCTGTATCCCCACTGCAGGAGGGACGTCTGTTCTGAACGCCGAGAGGGAAATGATCAGTATTCGTCAAAATTTTTTGAATGAGCCTGACAACAGTCATAGATAAGTGATGAGATTTGAAGGGGACGTTCTTTTAAAAACCCGAGAGCAACCCAGTTCCATAGTTGACCTTGAAGAGAAGCCTTCACCTCAGATGCTTGGAATCCCTTGGAGCTGAGAGGAGCTGCATCACAGCGACTCCTTTAACATTACAACATCATTTCTCCCATTGTTCATATGGAAGGACTCAGAAGTGAAAGCCGTGGCTTTGTCTGAGTTTTTTTCTGACGAGTGCGTGGCCCGGCCTGGTCGCTCCTGGCGTGACAGGGCAGAGGTTCACCCCGTGGGTCAGTGTTCCCCAGGGTGGACCAGCACCCTGGAGTCCTCAGCTGAGAAAATACATCAGTGCTCCTTCTTTCCTCGAGTCGAGCTGCATGACCGACACAGATTCCTCATCGCTTTCCTCATAATGAACTGCAGAGAGAAATACAACTGACTAATCCCTTATGGAAGGAAAGCGTGATTGAACGGAAGAGAGAATAATGAACGTGCACCAGGATGGAAAGTGCTTTGTTTCCACTCACAGATTATAGCTGTGTGTGGTGTATCACACATTTCTCCGCGCAATAGGCTGTGAGAGTTGTAACCTGGTGACGTTCTGATTGGCGTTCAGTTCCTTCACACAATCAAACACGCAGCTTCCTCTTCCTGAGGAAGACTGAGAGAGAGGCAGCAATTTGCACACAGAGACAGACATGGAGGATGTCTGGAGGACCATGAATAGACACATTCCTTTGCCTGGAAGACATGTGTGACACAGACTCAAGGTCTCTGTCGTCACAAGCTTTTGTGTATCGATCAGGAAAGAGAGAGAGCCCCTCTAAGAATGTTTAGATTCTAAGACTGTTTTGGAAAATGTCCAAAAATTGCTTCTTTAAGGTTTAAATAATCGAAAAAGTAGCGATCTATGAGCAAAATGCGATACACAGGGGTTCAAGTGACCAAAATAGACTAAAAGAAGAAGTCACTCATCAGTACAGCTGAAAAACACATGCAAAGTCAAATTAGACACCTTTACAGACTTGGACTTCCTGTCTCACAGCCCAAGAATTTGTTGTTCCTGGCCTCAACGCAACAATCCTTGTGCTTCTGGTGCTTGAGAGAATAAACGCAATCATTTTTTGCAATCATATCAATGGAGTCAATGAAGGGGCGACCTGGCAAGGGGCGACCTGGCACAGGCAAATCTCGGACTACCTGTCTGGCCTGACTCAGCACTGCATTCTCCCTCCCTGATGTATCCTGGTGCCATGACGTGACTTGGTTTGGGTTCCTATTGTCCCAGGGTGGACAAGGTGTCTCTGCTGTTTCCCTCATGGGAAATTGGGCAGTTTTGTCAGACAAACGGTTTCCAAGCAGCCGTGGATTCACCACAACAAAATCAGTGGGTTTTTAGAAAAGAACTCTGGGAAAGTGAGGAGGAGACATCCTCGATAAGCTTGGAATCAGCAAAGTGACGCCAGCGCCATCAAAAAAATATGTGGCGATGCATTCACTGTCCAGTTTTCCAAATCAGTGACACGCGGTGACAAATATCAAGAGAGACGTGTGAGTGATGTTTTCATTTTCCAGGAAGGTCAGCACCTGAGAAGGAGCCTGTCTGCTCCATTAAATAAAGTGTGTAAAGTCTGCAGACATTATATAAGGCAACAGAAAGAAGATGTACCTGCAGTCTGAAGAACTCCACCCACCACGAGAAAGAAGTGCAGCAGTTTGAAGTTTGTCTTGCTGTTAGTTTAAAGAATAGGAAAAAGTTTTTTATTTGGATGACCGATTGTTCTACTTTTCATAATAATGACCTGTGATCCAGCTACTATGTCACACAGAGAAGATTGATCCAATTTATTTACAGCTCAGAGACACAATGAGCTTCTAAGTTAGACACCGGAACACGCCATTCTTGGCTACAGCGGCTTTATTTGACAAAACGACACAGCGGTCCCCGCTTATCTCCACCTCGAGGACATGGAAGGAAACGTATTCGTAGTTCCCTTTTCTTTCGCAGCTCAAGCTGGATCGTGATCCAGTGGATGTGCGATGTGGTCAGTCCAACATGGGCCGAGAGGTCGGAGGTCTGGGAAAGGTCATATTTGAATTTTCAGTGGTGGCAGAGGGACGAGGACAATAACCATGAGAGAGACGTGGCCTTGTGAACAGACGAGCAGCACTATAAACAATCTATGGGGAAACATCTGGATAAGGGTAACATCAGCAAGGGCTGGGCTACACGTACGACGGCCCTGTAAGATATCTAAACGCAATAATCCCGTATTACATTTCTCTCACAAAAAAACAAATCCTAATTTTAATTACACTCGAGTTTCCCATAGGTACAGTTACCTAAGTATAAGTCTGAAAGATGATGTATTGTTTTTCTTATCTCCAGCTCTCAAACGTATTCATTTTCCCTCCCTCTGAAAACAAACAAGATTCTGGGTGTCTATCTCACATCCTCCCTCCAGACTGAGTGTATGGATGTCACTGTCCCTCATCACCGGGCCCCTATAGAGACCCCATCACCTATGACCCCCCCCCCACCCGACCTCAACCCATCCCCTGTGCCGGCTCATGTCGTGACCCGTCCCCCTCCTCTCGCAGTGCGCCTGTGGGTCAGTGCAAGTCTGGGTTGCACATTTGCAAAAAAAATAAAAGCAGAACAATGCGAATCAGACAATGGGTGAGTGAGAAAATGGGAAAGCTGACGTGGTGTCAATCACCAGCGCGCCGCATGTTTCGTGATACGCGTGCGGGTCACATTCAGTGCAAGGCTCGTGTTGCCCCCCCCCCCCTATGACCCCCCCCCCACCCGACCTCAACCCATCCCCTGTGCCGGCTCATGTCGTGACCCGTCCCCCTCCTCTCGCAGTGCGCCTGTGGGTCAGTGCAAGTCTGGGTTGCACATTTGCAAAAAAAATAAAAGCAGAACAATGCGAATCAGACAATGGGTGAGTGAGAAAATGGGAAAGCTGACGTGGTGTCAATCACCAGCGCGCCGCATGTTTCGTGATACGCGTGCGGGTCACATTCAGTGCAAGGCTCGTGTTGATGGAGGATTTTCTCATACACTTCATTAAATTAGCGTGCACACATGCAATTATTATTTTCAGCGCTTTGAGTCCTCGGACAACAGCGAAGGGCGGCCATAAGAACCATCCTTATCTGACAGCAGCATTTATATTTGTAACTGGCCATAGGGCCACTTGAGCGGGTCATCCTCTGACTCCTCCATCCTGCATGCCAAAGTGTGCGAGAAGCAAATCCAATTTGCCGCTGACAGCTGTGCCAACACTGTGTAAGCAATTATATAAGTGGTGCATATACGTGTGTGTGTGAATGGGTGAATGGGCTAAGAGTGATCATCAACACCAGTATAATGGGACATAAATACAGACCATTTACCATTTCGCTGCAGGTGATGTCATATTAGGAAGCGAGGAACCCATAATACTTCATCTGTGATTCACCCACATGTGGAACTGCAGCTGCTGCCCTGGGAGTACGTCCTTAAGACGGTCATAACAGCCCATCTCTTACCTTATGTGGCAGCCATTCCCTGAATTTTATTACAGCATTAAACCCCAGTAATCTATGACAGTCGAGGTTTGAATATTTAAATGGTTTTATTAAATAGATTTCAGCCAATGGTAATGATAAAGTGCTGCTTGAAAAGGAAAGGTTACACTGGAGGTGGATGTACAGCGACCACAGGGAGCTGAGACTCCATCCCAAAGAGGACATGAACCAAACGTCATGGCAGCCCATCCCCAAACTACCGATGCCGACCTGCAGTTGTAGCAAGTGAGAGTGTTAGAAAATAGTCAAAATCTGAAATGAATTTCGTCGCAATCCATCCAGCATTTGTTGAGCTATTTCCGTCTGGATCAAAGCGGCCGATGAGCCGACTGTCACACAATCTGCTTTGAGGTGCATTTCTCAGCAAGGTGCACGAGGCTGGAAAAAAAACACGGTGATTAAATTGTAAAAAGCCGGCGGCTGTTATAATTGGGCTCATGAGGAAATGAAGTGGGGACCTAGAAGCTGCAAGGAAGTTGGCAGCCGTCCTGCTGTTGGAAAAGATCGAGACAGGGATAGTGGGTAAACACAAATGTTCCTTGTCTCAGGCAATTACGCTCATCTAATTAAGAATTCCTTCTTGAGTGAAAGTGAAATTTAATGAGCTGCTTAAGATGCCGTGGGTCTTTCTGTGTGACCTGCTGTAAATGGCTGTCAGCAGAGTTGTTTCATCAGAGGCAGCTCCAGACGAGCGTGCTCACACGACTCCATGCTCCGCTTTATGACACACAGCCCATTTGGGTTCTATATGACTAATGACATCACCATCACCAGAATCAAAGGTCATGTCCGGGACAAATGAGGCACCGCCCAGTGTCGCTTGGTTATTATAAATAAACAACTTGTTTTTTTATTTTTTTTGGCTATTGACAAAATCTCATCCACATTCTGGAGAATAAGGGCAGGATGTGAGAATGATAAATATTAATAATCCAGGGGCCCGATGTTTTGAGAGCCACTCATCTAGGAGCGAATTCAGGATCAGAGAAACCCAAACATGCTCCAGTCAGTGCCAGCCAGGCTGTGGGAAAATGCTCACGCACGTCAGACTCGGGAAATACATACAAGTTTTTTTTATGAGTGAGTTTAAAGTCAATCAGGCTGCTGAACAATAACTTTAATAACAGCGTTTGTTTGTTTTTGAAATCCCTTGCATTCAATTATTCAGTTGCAAATTTCCTTTCAGTCAAGTGATTGTCAGACTCAATGCACTTTGTATAATACAAATATTGCAAAGTATGTGATACATTCTGGAGTTTTTGATCGCATGAAAGAAAAGAAAGAATTTCTCACATACTTAAGCGATAATTGGATCGACTGTCTGCAGGAGCAGATTGTGTGACAGCTCCAGACGCTGCTGCACTGTGAGGTGAGAGCATTTCCTTTAGGGGCGTTCATGCACGAGGCCCGAGACATAGAGGAGACGAGGTGAAGACACGTGGCTGGTGCTTGAAAATACATATACTGTTAAGGTAGAACATACAGCTTGGACCCACTGAAGGCAGGCTTGATGAGAGTGAGGCTTCAATACTGCAGGAGAAGGCAAAACTCATAAAGGACTCCAACGGAGTTAGCAAAACAGAGTTCAACAAAAACATTCATCTCTCATCAAGAAAAGGCAAAAACTCAAAAAGGACTCCAATGGAGTTAGCAAACAACTGAAGCTAGCAAGGCAGGACTACCAACAGAGCTAAACAAAGCAACAAAAACGTGACTGGGCAGGAAGAAGACTCAGGAGGCAAAACAACGACCGACATGGACCTGACATGAAAGATGCACTGGCAACAGACAAGGGGAAGGGTAATGGGCACCAGGTGCAAACAATCAACAATCAGGGAGGACGCAGACGAAGACAGACGCAGTGCACACAGGCAAGACATGTAACCCTTGCCAAAATAAAACAGGAAGTGACAGAATCTTAACAACAACAACTTAACTAGCACCGCTGACAGCGGTGCATAACATATACATGCTATAAACTTTACCTCTACTTGCTTCACCCATTCTAACAGTATATCAGTGAATGGTTAAAATTGCCTTCAGTAGGTGTTGGAGGAGACACAACAGCAGTGTTAATCAACCCCCTGCACGGACCTATCCCCAAACACCTGGCTGTCAACCCGTCCCGTTTGCTCAGACTGAGCTAAAATAATGTTGTTTCCTGTCCAACTGATGTCTTCCTTTCACAGGACAGGCCACTAGCAACTTAAAGGAGAAATGACATCAATCACTAAATCCACGAGAACGACTTCATTAGCTGAGGAAGACGATGTGATATGCAAGCCACAGAACAACGCCACTATTTCTTTTAAATATTTAAGAAGTGTTGCTATATTTGTATTATTTAATGCATATTTTATACAAGCAAACCCGTATATAGCCATCTACCTGTCTAAAAGGTTAATGATAGTTGCTTGTGAATTTTTCATGCAGGTTTCCCACCGTTTGTCCAGGTCTGGCATGTTTTCTCTGAGCATCCACAATGCATCAGTCCTCCGCTTCATGGATGGATGCGGCAGAACGTTCACCATCTGAATAAGTCATACATGTGCTTCTTGCCGCCCCTGCTCATCTTTTTGTAGCGTGAAGGACGTGAGAAAAAGATGGAAAGTGCAAAGCAATCCTGCATGCAAAGCATGTAAAATCACTGCTTTTAAATCTTCCTGCAACTGCAGACATACATCACATTGCAGTCACCACTGACTTCTGCACTTCCGCTTGTGTTTTGTGAGAAATCTCTTGATCCGCAGCTGCTCGCAGATTTGTGGTGCTGACGAAAGTTTTCATTTGCTCAGCATCACTTGCGGCAGAATGAGGACACCCACTTGCAGCTGATCACCAAAAAAAAACAACAAAAAAAAACCAGCTTGGGATAAAAGCGGAAATGGGTTGGATGGAGAGGGGGGGGGTGGGGGGCGGGAGCATCACCCTGTGGGGTGCCTGCACACTCCTTTGAAATGTTCTGCCTCTGGTTCCCAATGAGCACAGAGTCAGCAAAGGCAAGGGAAAGAGAAGCCCCTTGTCCCTTTCAGGGCAGCGGCAGAAAAAAGGGCTGAATGAACCTAAAGCTGATATCTGAGAAGCTCGCCGTGTCCTGAACTGCACGGCAGAGGAATCTCCTGCCAAGAGCCACGCGAGCGCACAAGAGCCCTGAGCGTGCGTGTTTATCAGTTGATATGTCACAATAAGAGCATCAGTCGTACCTCCCCTCAGAACATCTGCAGTTATTTTGATATTTACCCTACAACCTTCTGGAATACAAGCGTGTGTTGGGTGTGTGTGTGTGGTCCAGGTATTCCCAGTGTTTTGGGGACTTGTCCTCCGTATGGCTTCGTAATGTTAATCATGACATTTAAAGGATAAATCGTATTCTAATGCTGGGGACGGGGTTAAGTAAGTCATTTCCATGGTTAAGATTTAATTAAGCCTTTAGAACTTAGAAGTTTCAGACAGGAATTCTGGAGAATGCTGTACAACTGAATCCAAAACAAATGAGCTCTCCTCGTCCTTAGTTTAATGTTCATCTTAGTTTTCAACACGCCCTCTCACTCAGGGGTGAATGATTTGGAGAATCTCCAGCCATGTTTCAACACTGGTCATTCTGACATCAGCTGGAGATATTATGGGGGACAACAGTCTGGAGCCTGGCACTTAAACATTTGCATTCTCCTAAACAGCCCCTACCGAGGATGTAGGCGTTGTGTGTGTGTGTGTCTGTGTGTGTCTGATTGACTTGGCCACAGAAGTGCTCAGAAATGCTACCCTCTGAATCTTGCCAACGCATTCCCTTTGAAACTGGAGTGTTTGTCTAATTCAGCGTAAAATTGAAGAAGTCGAATATGATCTACACCTCTGGGCCACAGCTCAACCCCCCCCCCCCCCCCCCCCCCTGAGGAAACTCTCTCGTGTTTTAATGCCCCCCCCCGAACCTTGATGAGGAAACTCTCTCGTGTTTTAATGGGTTTGCACAGCGCTAATGATCACATGCTGAAAGTCCCACTAACAGGAAAAAAAAGAAAAGGAAGAGAGGTCTTTGATACTTCCTCCTTCCCTTCTCAGTGGTGAAGGCGTCAGCCCCGTCTGCCCCGGTGTGTGCCGTCCTGGCAGCCGCTGAGCTGCTAATCCTGCTATGGCTCCCCAGGGGAAGGTGGTGAGGCGGTGAAACAATATATGGAAGATATTTCACCAGCTTCTGGAAAAAAGATCAGGGGACTTTGTCACAAAGAGAGAGAGAGAGGGGTGACCTGATCGAAACTCTGAAATAGAGGTGACCAGGCTCTTGCAGAGGCTGCTCCCATTCTCCTCTGAGATATAACCATTGTATATTTACATTTTCCAATGATTTGCCTGGGAACATGATGTGTTACCATGTTATCGTCACAGCTCGTGTTAATATTAACTTAACATTTCCTGCTGCCGCTTTGGATCCGACCAAAAGGTGACTTTCACTGCAGCAGTGAACAGGAAACAGGAGGTGAGGGTTGTGTTTTACCTTCACCCTGAGCCCTGCCATCTTCGTCGGTGGCTTAACATATCCCGCTATCAGGCTAAAGCAATCTTGATCTTTGTCAGGCAGCTAAACAGGTTGTTTGAAGACTGATGTGAAATCCTTGAATGAACAAAAGTTACTGAAACCAAAAAAAAATAATAATAATACACAGTGAAGATAATTTCATCAGATTTGTGAAAAGTTTGCTGCTAATTAAATGAATTAAATCAACCTTCACGTGTTCATCTAAAATAATAACATCCACACTCTGTTGTTGTGGATCTTATAAAGTATGTCCTTAATAAATCTTTCATTATAGTTTGAACAACACTCATTTTAGACTCTTTCGTAGATTTTGCCATAATTCCTTGTATTTTATTATATTGCAGGGGACTGAGGAAAATCCTCTGTTGTGCTTTCTTACATCATAGTTGCTGAGGGGACATGACTAAAAAAAAAAAAAAAAAAAAAAAAAAAAAAAAAAAAAAAAAATACTACAAAAGCATCAACAATAACAGGAAGCTGCGAGTTCACTCTTGATGAACTGGAATTAATAATTTATTTCTCAGCAAACAACCAGAGGAGCAGAGTTACTTCAGATGGCTCAGACGTCATTTCACAGCAAACTTCCCGCAGGGCTAAGGACCAGGCCTTTATCCTGTGTCTGACCCATTTCAGATGCTATTGAAGCGCCCCTTTACTGAGGTTAATTGGGGTAGCTAACCTGAGTCCTTTTAAATACTCACGTTTAACCTGTGTGAGGTTCCTTTAGTACAGTGTTTTTCAACCTTTTTCGAGCCAAGGCACATTTCTTTCGTTGAAAAAATCCCGCAGCACACTACCAGCTGAAAATGTGAAAAAAGCTTATATTAACAATATAAGTGTTATATTGTTAAGATAAGCATTTTTAACATTGAAGAATGACGTTATATTGTAACATCTTGAATAGGAATCCAATAAACACAAAGAAAAAAGTATTTTATAATCTTTCATATTTATTCACTCAGTGTAAAACCTGGGCCTGTTTGGATGAACACAGCTGATATCCTGGCAAGAATCGATGAAAGACACACACAAAGCTCTTCCTCCACAGCTCTCAGTCTTTCTCTGTTTTTAGTTTTTACAGCAGTCAAGCTAGTCAATAGCTTTGCATTCGTGTCTTCAATTCATTGAGATGATGAAACATATCTGCCAGGTATGCCAGCCTTACACACCACTCATCACTTGCAACTACCTTTGAGTAATCGGACCCCTCATTTGTCAGAAACACTTTAAGTTCCTCTCGCAGCTCATACACACGGGCCAGCACCTAGCTGCGCGACAACCATCGGACCTCCGTATGAAACAGCAAGGCTTTATGCTCCGCTCCCATTTCCTCACACAAAGCCACAAATATGCAACTTTTCACAGGTCGTGACTTCACAAGGTTTACCATGCGCACAACATCATCATCCAACACAGGAACGAGGTCTGCTGGTAAAATCTTGACTACGAGGGCTTCGCGGTGTAAAAAACAGTGCGTAACGATCACAACAGCGTCACTAATTCGCTTGTCTCCAAGCACAAGGCAATTAGCTATCTGCTGCTGCTGCCACCTACTGGTATGGAAGAGTACTACATGATTACTCTGCCAGGCGCGAGACTGCACAGGCACACAAATTTAATAATTTCCCACGGCACACCTGAAAATATCTCCACACCAGTGTGCCGCGGCACAGTGGTTGAAAAACACTGCTTTAGTAAACAGTACGTAAACCCAGTATTGCTTTAACGAACATAACATTTACTTCAAAATAATTATAACAGATACGTATTACACATGAAACATACAAACACGGGCCCAGGAAAAGAAAAAAGCCGGCAAACCCCACTAACCACTTGATGTCCCGTGGACAATCCAGCAGCCTCGGTCCAAGTTGTCGCCGCTCCGACGACCCCAAAATGGCGTCTTGTAATACGAGCAGCGCTGCTCAGGGTCAAGCCGTCGCGCCCTCAGAGATGGAGAGAGTTTTCAGCCAGAACAGCGAGGAGCCGCAGTCGGTGACGGAGAGACACAGCCGAACACAAGCCAAGTCCTCCCCGTGGTGACTCTGTCCGGTTCCGCTGGAGTCTCGGCCTGTCCTCGTTGCTCCGTCGGCTAATGGAGGTCACAGCTAGCGTCCAAGCTAATACGCCGCTGGACTAGAAGCTAGCTGGGCTGGCTCTGGTATGGTAGGGGGTGGATAAACCACTCACCCTCAACGAGGGTCCCCTGTTTGTCCCTTGAGTCCGGGTTGAACACAATCCACAGGCAGCGCAAAGTCTCTCCTTTTCTTGTTCCGTCTTTCCTCTGTCCTCCTGCTCATCCCGCTCCCGCAGATCTCGCTTCCTCTCAGGTGCGTTCAGGCCCCCCCTCCCTGCGTTGGAATTACGGCTTTTGTGTCTTTTCACAGGAAATGGCCCTACATGAACTTTAAATATACGTAAAATAAAACATAAAATACTAATACATATAAATTAACATACATATTAACACGCCAACTTTTTTAAACAGACCCATATTTTCCATGGGGCTACACTATCGATGGTTCATCTGCGAGTGTAGACGCCCTGTCTCTGCTGACACATTTCCACAATGAACCGAGGAGCCTTTCAAGGGACTTTGGGGGCCACGGGACATTAGGGTCTGGAGGGCCCTGCGTCTTCAAGACAGACGAGACCAGACCATCATCATTCCAATCCTTAAACAGTTTGAGTGTACCTACAATGTATTGATTAAATAAAGTAGTCATGTTAAATGCAAACCACAACGTTAAACACGTCTATGAGACACTGTGGGACACCGTTCAGTTGAATAGAGGTTTTTCCCAGCAGAATCCAAGGACATTTTCTATTCCTGACTCGCTGCATGTGGTAACTGGTTGTGTCTCCTTCCTTTCCGTAAATATTTCAAATATAAACATTATTCCCACCTCTGCTTGTGTTTGAAGATTTCCTCCCGGTATGGATTTCCTTGCATTGAACAGGCCACTAATGCAAAGACTGTGGGAGGGCGGAGGTTACATGATGCATGGGTGGGTGGGGTGGGTGTGGTGGTGGTGGTGCCGTGATGTACCAGCATCGCCTGACATTGTGACTGGTCCGAGTGACTCATGGAATTCAATTTGACAAATGGGAAATGAAAATGCCCCCCTCCCCCCCTCATGGAGTTCAGCCAAACAGGATTCATTTAACTTACAGACAGAAACTGACAGAACTCTCTCATTCTACACCTCAGCTTAAAGGCGACGGAGTTTTGTCCATTTAAATGAAGAAGTTCACTCAACGCGAACCTAAAGCTACACATCAATGCTATAGGACCCCTCTCCCTATAGACTGGCCCCACTCCCTCGAGAACAATGCAGGCAAACCGCATTGTTATCAGAAATAGAGGAATTTCACCATGTTTCCCTGCAGCTCTTTATGAACGTGCTATACGTGCCCTTGTTTCTGTTAATGGAGGGGAGCGTCTGTCACCCCCTGCCTGAGCCTTCTTCCTGTTGAGAGGGGCCACATCCATCCAACAATGTACACAGGCCAATATGGAACGTCCCCTTCACAACTGAAGCGTTCTGATATCAGTCTCTGTTTTGTCTTCTCTCCATGGACTCAGCCATAGAACAAATAACTCAGATAGGGCTTCACCTATCATATCTTTGACATGACTCTCAGACAATGGCAGCACATCGATATCAAACCTGCTGTTCGTCACAGCTGCACTAATCTCCCTCTCTCTCTCACACACACACACACACACATTATCTCGCTGTCTTTGCTGTAAGATATGAAACATTGTAGAAAGAACATGACGTTTTTTTTTTCCAGATTTATTCTCCTAATAAAAACATCTTTCTGTCTGGTATAATTCTTTAAATCCACAAATGTGCGTGTGCATATTGCATTACAGAAATTCAGATTTGGGAAATGTGAACCCACCCCATAACTCCTGACTCTCCACAGTGAGGTGAGCTGCTCGTGTCTCCTGAGACGGACATCCACCTCTCTCACTGTATCTCTCCTGAGACGGCCACGAGCACTGGGACAGACTAATCCAGATCGCTTTCCAAAAAGCTGCTGCTCCTGGAGGGATTAGCGCTGGTTGTCCCCATCACTTCAGCGGACTGTGTAGGAGAAGCCTCGGAGCTGCTTTACTGACTCCTCTTACACGGGTCAGACGCCGGGAGCAGCGAGCCGCCTCTTCATCTCATCGCCCCTCTCCCAGACACCCTGGTGCACCTTAAACACCCCAGATGACCCTGTCTCCTGAGATTTACAGACATACCCTGAACCCTGGACCGCTGATAATCTCCTGACATTCTCCAGAGGGGCTGGATGTGAGGATACAAACGTCTGAGTGACAGTGCCAGGACTTTCTCCCACGTTTTTCCTGTGAGAGCCCCCTGGTACGGCCTGTAGATAATGTCTGAACCAGCCCATGTGAGAACACCACGGGAGGTCCTTTGCTGGATTTCCACGATAGCAGGCCGACGCTGGTGTCAGTGTGATTTAAACAAAATCCCATCATCACCGCAGTAAAGCAAATGTGTGTCTGTGAATCGCGTGCTGCGTTCTTCACTCCGGAGGCACTGCTGGGTTCTGAATTACCTCTCTACAAATAAACTTCAACAAATTGAGAGGTCCCACCTTTGCGCTCGGGCCCTGGTGTTAATTATAACCGAGCCGACCTTTGACCCCCCCAATGCAACTGGAGCTCCAGTGCCATTAATGTGAGAATGAGGTTTTTGAAGAGGCATTCCAATTATTTACTCGGACGGATCAAATGGCCTTTGGCCTCTATACATTCTTTGTCATGACTTTTCCACAGAGGTGGATGTAAACAGATGTCAGCTGCTGTGTATAAATGACAGGATATATATATATACCCACTAAAGCAGGGTCATAATAAATATTAGCCGCTGTATTTAAAGGAAATAACCCTTTCACTTCCTGAGGAGCATCATGGTGCTCATCGTCACACCTCAGGTGCCAGCAGCAGGTGCGTGAATTCAGTTAAGAGACGGCGGAGATGTCTCCCGGTGACAGCTTTAGTGTGTACAGACCCCGTCATTGCAGCATCCATCACGCATCACGCAGCGTAGCATTCATTTCAAATTGCAGGAAGTAGAAGCCAGTTAAGGTGACGGTGTTTGTTTGTCATGCACAAAGAGCGGCCCAGTGACCTTTCACTGCAGCTGGGTATCTGATGGGCTGCTGTGTGTGTTCCACTGAGGGTCACATTCAATATGAGGATGCCTCTGGTTTCTCGCCGGGAGAATGGTGCCCTTTGTCCCGCACACCCCTGGGACGGGAGGCATTCGAGGGGAGATTTAGGAGTTAGTGGGGTTGTGTGGGCGCTGCTGTCTGTTGACTGGAAGACTGAGGTACCTCTGCGAGATATTA
The DNA here is from genome assembly GCA_016785235.1 of Pseudorhombus dupliciocellatus. NCBI lineage: Eukaryota > Metazoa > Chordata > Actinopteri > Pleuronectiformes > Paralichthyidae > Pseudorhombus > Pseudorhombus dupliciocellatus. Next base: position 133,921 of record JAFBJW010000112.1, read on the forward strand.
CTCATCCGCCCTTTGATCCCCCGGGCTGTCCTGGAGAGGCGAAAGGAGCTGGGGGAATGAAGGGGTGGCTTTCATTCAAGCTTTTGTGTACATTCTCTGTCCGTCTCCGAAGCGGCTGTCTTCTTCTTAAATCTGTCCATCGCAGTAAGCCTTTTGTTTTCCTAATGGTCTGAAAAAGGACCTGCTGTCTCAGAGGCCGGTTGTCCTTTAGTATGTTTGTGTAACTCTGGCTGCTTTGATAGTGAGCTGTGTACGATACAACATTGTTCAGCGTGTGCGTGCGTGTGTGTGTGTTTCCTTCTATAGATATCTTTGTGAGGAGTCTAGACTATACAGATTGAGGACTACGGTTTCAGACTTCTTATTTTATCTTAGTTTATCTGTCCATAATGGATGGATGTCAATGCACTGTCCAACTATGTATTGCCTCCCAAACCTGTGGATGTGTGCGCATGTTTGTGCGATCTGTGGCCAAACAAGGCCTCCATATCTTTACAAACAAGTCAATTAGAAAAGGATTAAAGTCCTGAGATGCTCCAGTGTTCTCTCCTGACAGGGCGAGGGGGGGGGGGGTTCTGACTGGAAAGTGAGAAGCTCCTCCACGCATCTGATCCAGCAGACAAACAACGGAGCCAACACGCTGTATTTTCTAATATCAGTTTTCCCAGTGCGGAGACACAGGGGCCGGAGCGGCACGGGGGCTGAACCCTGTTTTGAACAGCTCGGATTATGCAGGAGGAGGAGACTGTGCTTAAAAAGGCATGTAGGTAGTTTATTGTTCAGTTGGAACACATTCTCCATATTATTTGACATTTTCAAGCATTACAACCCGACAATCTCATACACTTGAACATCAAAAGTAAACTCGATTGGTCATGAGCAACTTGATACTTCATATATGCATTCAATGCTATATAAACTTTGCAATACATAAATAACAATAACTGTGCGTCTCATATTAATATACACATTCAGTACATAACAAGACACAGCATAAAAATATAACTTGATGCCTTATGAAACAATGGAAAATATACAGATTCCTTGCTCAGTCATCACAATAAATCCTGCTGGCGAATTGCACGGATCTCTCACTAGAATACATGACGAGTCCCCCAGAATAAATGAGTGAGGACTCAGTGTGGTGTAATTCACAGTCGATAACATTCAGTGCATCCCTGTAATACAAGCCATGAACAGTCACGTGTTCTCCAGATAAGCTCACTGAGCTTTGCAGGTCACCAGTGGGAAATGGGTGTGACTGAGGAGTGTGCGTGAATTTGGCGTGCACGGTTTTGTGTATGCTGAGTCACTCCAGCAGCCCTGTGCATGTAGTCAATAATGAACATCTAGAACATCGAGACATGCCGTTTCATGCAAGTGTCTGAGGTGAATCGGGGTAATGTCGGTGGTTTGGAAAAGCGAAGTGACACGTGAATGTGCTGGATGTGTTGCTGTGTGCCCCCCCCCCCCCCCCCCCCCCCCCCCCCCCCCCCCCCCCTCCCCCCCCCCCCCCCCCCCGTGGCCCCCTCTGTTAGCATGAGCATCTCTGTGGCATCATGCTTGTCTCAGGTATCAGCGGTCTGTGACTGCAGCTCTGCCTCTCAGAACATGGCTGTTCGTCATGGATTTTGTTCTCCCCAGTTCTTGCAGAGAATGACCTGCTGCTGACTGAGTGGCGGTGAGGCGTTCACCTGGCGGCTGTGCTGTGAGCTGCTGGACTTTGAAAGAAAGAGGAGAAAAAAGTGCTGACTCCTTTGACCGCTGGCTTTGAAATGGAGCTTGACTCAGTTGTGCTATTAATAGCTCCGTGCCTTTCCCATGCCCCATTGAGAACGACACATCATGTGCAGGGTCATGGGGCTGGCTGTGGTGCTCGGAGCACAAAGTGTCGGCTACTAACACTGACGTTGGCGGAAACTAAATTAACCTGACATTGGACAAGGTGGATGAGGTTTAAAGTGTTCGAAGATGTGTTTACGTGCTGGTGTTTAAAGGAGCATACTGTTAAAAATCAACGGCATGGCGAAGGGTCTGTGGTGTTGAAGTCAGCTGTCACTTTGATTGATCGGTAACCTGCTGCTTTATGGCACATTCATAATGTTAAAATAAGACCTACTTCTTCACTAGCATGCAAGAATACTGATCAAACCCTTACGGCACCTTTCATAAGGTGTCTCTCCGACGCCTTTGTCATTCATGTCATAAGGGAAGACCGCTGGTTGAGTTATGCCTGCACTACATGTGGCTGATCACCTTGGCAACCATGCAATGACGAAGATACAAACTGGGGGTTCAGCTGAAGAGTGATACAGAACGTGCTGTGTTCATGGATGTTGCAGAGCAGCTCTAGTAGGGATGGGACAGTCCCAGGGCCGTGGCCATGGCGGCGACAAGGAGCGCCGAGCTGGCAAGGATCACTGCGCTTCCCGACCTGAACACCGTCCGGCCGTTCAAGGGCTGCACCGGCCTGAATGTCCCGACCATTTGTTTTCCATCTTTGAACTTGAGCTCGGAGAAGACCTTTAGCTGGAGGATCGAAACATAAAGACAAATGTTTGGTGCCAGTTTCTGGAGAGTGCTGGTGATTACTGCTACTACTACATACAAGAGCAATGTCCAGTCATAGTTGGGAACCCCAGTCACATTTAGAAAGCTAAGAAGTTGTGTTAAACAACAAAAACAAACCCAAGTCAAACTAATACAAACAATGTATGAAGTACTTATAACTAGCCCTACCTGAAAAAAGCAACAGGTACTTGCAATAGAAATAGTATTTTCACCCTATGACTGTGATATAGTACCTTTTGGTGGATGTTTTAATTCTCAATCAAACACCAATCCTTTGCAACAAAAATAGAGACAACATGTTGAACATGAACATATCATTGTCTGACCTGATCTGTGCTCAGAGGGATCGGGGTCTCAAACAAAGTCCAGATCACAGACTCGGTGCACTGTGGGGTGGTCAGGGAGCCCTTGTAGCGGTAGTAGGAGGTCAGATTGTGCTCAGACGGGATCAGCTGACTCAGGGAAATGCTAGACAGAGATGTGTTGTGATCTGAAAACAGAGAAGGCACCGATGAAACTCCAGTGCAGTAATATGCCACCATGTTTTCAAGTGGATCGTATTGAACTGAAAATACCTACTTGTAGTTGTTATGCTTCGCAGAGCATTGATCATGGGGTCGTATTTTCGGTTCCCACTTTTGGATTTCTGATTGTGGACAAGAAAAGCATTTAATCATCTGATGTCTTTTTTTTTTTGTTTGATTTCAGCAGAATAAAAAATTGGTACCTCATAGAAAAACCCAAGGACAGCAACTCCATTTTCATCTGACAGGGCTGTTGACAGGTCAGTGTAATGGTGCTTCATGTGAACAATGTGCAGCTGCAGATAAGAGATCAACAGAGGATCTTCATTGTTCAGTTGCTGTATCTTCTTTTAACAAAATGTCTAAGTGGTTTAGCTTCAAAAACAATGAACAGTAATCACCTCATCAATTTAGAGTCAACAAATTCCACTAAAAGATCAAACCACTGATAATCTGACCAAAGTAGCTGATTCAGTCTGTGTTGAGTTGAGGATACCTCCATGGGATACTGCTCTCCATCGATGGTATGTTCAGAGCCAGGCCCTCCATTTTTGCCCCAGTGGAGGTGGAACTGCACGGCCTTGTAGCTGGTCAGCAGGCCTCCACCCGAGATGGTGCTGATGTGAGGAATGCCGACCTCGACTGATGAACGCATGCATCACAGACATTAATAGTGCAAGCAACAGTTTAAAAGCCCAATTATCTAGATGGCTAAAAAGTAAGGTATTTTATAATAAGATACTCACCTGAGTGGCCGTTGTTCTTGATGGTGCCTTTGAAGATCTGCTGGTAGTTGTTGAACTGGAAAGGAGTCAGATGTGTGTCTTTCACAGTCTTTCTGGTGACGATGTTGATGGGCGACTGGGAATGTCCTGCACAGTTGCCGTTGGCGAGGTTCCACTTTTCAGGGGCTAAAGCAAGAAAACACAACATTTTGAAATCTTCTTGTGGCTTTTGATAAAGTTCGTCACTGGATTCCTTTAGGATTAGTTAGACTTTTATTTTCTCAGCTATGAAATTCACACATGGAGTTCCTGAGGGATCTGTCCCAGGTCCTCTAGAACTCTTCATGTTTATGTGACATTTTTTAAAAGGATTACAGGAGCATGAGATCAGGTTTCATTTTCATTCTAATTATTCTGAGATCTACATTTCACACATAAAACTGTTTCTCTTCTTAAATTTGTCACATCAACAAAAAATACAAGATCCTGTAGAAAAATGTATATAAATGTTTTTCCCTCTCTACTTAAATATGCTGTTTTTAGAATTACAGAATTTTTTATCTGTATTACAAAGTTAATTCTCTCCTTGTTTTAGAAATGTATAACTGTATACAATTAAAATCAGTTTGTTAATTTTTTTTTTTAATCTAATAATCTTACCATTGCACTGATGATCACAGCTGAACTGGGACTGATAACACCAATCTGAAAAACAGGAAACAAAATATATTAAGTGGACAAGGTGTGCATGTTGCACCTCCAGCCTGCGTTGTGATGTCAGCAGCACGGTAACACAAGTGGTTGTATGGCTGGCAGCTGTCCAGCCAAATTCGATGTGTATTTACATTTGGTTAATAGTTTATTTTACTTCCATTAGTGCAAACATTGAATTGTTCTCCAGATGGTTTAAGTCAACTGTTATTTAAAGCCTCTCAAAATACAGGAACTGTCTTTGTATTCACTCGAACCCTGGCGTTGGCACTTTATCTTTCCGTGCAATCATAATAAATAGCGAGCCAATCTTTAGCATCAGCAAGGTCCCGTTCTCACATGTTTGTCTGCGGGGGTTATTAATATTTCACAATTGGTTTGCATGTTTCCACCCTGTTCTCAGAGACAAATATCTGCAGCCATCACTCAAATCAAATATTTATGAAAAACACACATACCATTGAAAAAATAAAAATAAAAAACGGGGAGGGTTTCCCGCTCCGTTTTCACAATTGTATGAGGACGTGAAGGAAGTCAGTGCTTTTCTTCTTTGCCGTGTTGGTGAGCTGTTTCCTCCTGCTCTGTCATGATAATGGGAACTGAAAACAAACGAAGCTGGGGGGTAAAATATTTGGGGCATCACACTGGTTCCTTCAGTGAAGGGTTTGTATTTATTTATTCATTAATGAGGCCTTCGTTGCAGTGTGTTGAAGACAAGACAAACTAATCTCCTTTATCTGCAGGCTTCCAGGTTTTCAAATAAGTAAAACATTAAACTCAGGATTTTTAAATATTTATAAAGTGTTGTCCTGACGTTAGGAATTTGAAAACTTTATGAAACTTTTCTTCATCCCTTTCTCCAAACCTATATTTTGCTCGTAGTCTGCTGATCTCCGCCAATCAGATTTCTGTGCGCAATATTTCGGTCCAATCGACGCTGGGCTTTGGCGCAGCGCAGCAGAACTGTGTGAGTGACGGGTCACAGAATGGGAAACGAATGGGCCAGTGGTCGAGTGGTTTCATTCACTGAAGATGCAGCGCGAGGACAGATTGAACCCCCCCCCCCCCCACCTCACTACACCTGCTGCGACTCTTGAATGAATGAAACACAGTTCCATCACTTTATCGCTGCTATAGAAAAGTCTGTCTTTCGACCTTGACAGAGCAATTTGGCACCATTATCTCATGAGCTTGGATCCAAGTGAATTTGTCACGTTATAGGTTTATTTGGATTATTTGGACTCGTGCGTAAAATAAAAAAAATAATAAAAAAAAAAACACGAAGGCAAATGGTTGATAAGCTGCATTTGGAGCGTCTGATGATTCCTGCACCCCCCCCCCCCACTCACACACACCTGCTGTGAATCTGGAGACGCAGCGCAGCTTTATTACGCGCGCGCCTCTGCGGCAGCAGCAGCAACTACAAGGTTGATAAGCTGCATTTGGAGCGTCTGATGATTCCTGCACCCCCCCACTCACACACACCTGCTGTGAATCTGGAGACGCAGCGCAGCTTTATTACGCGCGCGCCTCTGCGGCAGCAGCAGCAACTACAAGGACGCACATCTATCGCTCTCTCTCTCTCGCTCTCTCAGTCTCTCTCTCGTGCGTCCGAGCAAGTGCACGAGAGAGAGAGAGAGAAGTGCGTCCTGTGAGGACAGGTACAGAGCAGCAGCTGAGAGCCACATCGTGACGGACACAGCAGGTGGAGGACGGCGTCACGCACACGCGGGTTTGGTGCTGTTTTTGTCCCCCCCACCCGTCCCTCTCTCTCTCTCTCTCTCTCTCGCTCCCCAGTCTCCCTCTCTCTCCGTTTGTCTATCTGTCGTATTGGATTCTCGGACGTCTGTCGATACAAATTCCAATCTGAACTTCAGGATTGGTCGCAGGAAGTGACTGAACAAACTTCCACCTGCTGAAGTGTCCCCGAGCAGACTGATCAGTCAGAGAAAGGCACAGGAGGAGAAGAGAGATAAATAGTCACAGTGACACGTCAATGATCGATCGATCATGTAGATAAGATGACGGATTCTGATCAGGTCAAAGGAGCTTCACTTTTTTTTTTTTTTTTTTTTTTTTGAGGAAACAAAATTCCCAAATGTCCAGATACAGCTGATCATCAGATCATCAGATATTCAGGTGGAATTCAGACAGAGGCACCATGTTTTTGTGATTGTTCATATTTTGGCATGAATGGATGAGAGGAGACTCACCTCCGGCTCCTGCGCACAGGCTCCACAGGCAGGATGCCAGCAGAGCGGGCACGATGAGCGGCTGCATGCTGGAGCGTCTCTGGCTGGACCGACTGGAGGCGACACTGCGACTTGTTTTTTTGCGATGTGGTCGCATTCTTGCAGGGTGGGGGGTCTTATACCTATCCATCAGCGTCACCCACAGGAAAGACAACGTGGTGGCCCCACCCCCTTCAGGCATCGCCTCCAATGAAGATACAACCATGAAGAGGGGGTGGAGGGGTGGGGGGCATCAATGGGCTCCTGGTGAGCAGGAGCCTGAGGAGAGGAGGACACTCACTGATGGCAGCAGTAACAAGGAGAATATTATTATAATTAAGAATACAAAATAAGAATATAATTTCATAAAATAATAATATTAAAACTAAATATTAATAATTAGTGAATTGACTGGACATCACGGCTACACCTGATTTTCTGTGTTTATTATCACTGTCATTAGGATTATGATGATGATCATTTTTATAATTATTAGCATTTAGCAGTGGAAGAAGTATTTGAGTCAAGTAAAAGTTCAAGATCCAAAAGAGTATGATACAAAATATTACCCACACAGATACATGGGCTAAAGTCTCTGAGGCAGAGTGTGATTGTTTGATTGATTGATTTACTAATGCATCATATTATGTAAAATGCTGAAAGTTTCATTTACAAAAATATCAGCGACTGTTAAATTTATGAATGAAATAATGAAAATTTCAGTGGAGGAGAGGACTAAGGAATAGTTGTAAGTAAGAACTACTACAAAGTACTTAAAATAATACTTCAGTATAAAAGGGGAAATGTACTTTTCACCACAAAATGTTCACACACACACACGCACAAATGCAGACAGCGTCATATCTAAAATAAGACATCTGGTGACATCTTTAAACGTTTTTTTTTCCATCTCAATTAACCATGTCCAGAAAAAAACTTTCCAGTCTTAAAAAATGAAATTAATAAATAAATCTGGACATTTCTTTTTCAACTTTTTGGAGATGTTGGAGCTGTCATCTTCATTTTCATTCAGCTGGTGGAAACCCTCAGTGTGAATTATTGATCAGAGTGAGGGACATCAGTGTTTTATTCCCCAAAAATGTGAATCAGCTTGTTCTGCTCTTTTTAAAAACCCTGACCCCACAATCAGCGATTTTGAGGAAGTGCAGCTGAACAAGATGAGGTGTGACTTTAGGAACTTTACCAGAAAACAAAGATGTAGTTATCTACAACAATCTCTTGTGTGTGATTGGCTCAAAGTGCTTCAGTCTTGTTGCTGCAGTAATGTTCTTTTGATCGAGCAGCTCCACCTAGTGGACAAATGGGAGATTTCCTGTGTCCCAGGTGTTCAAATTCTTTTATTTATTGATTGATTGATTTAGATTACATTTTTTAGGACCAAGCGTCTAAGTACTTTACTTATAGCTTCTCATTAAAATTTTAAAACAAAGGCTTTACGATAATAACACCAGTTATACATTCAGAGTTAATTTAATCAGATTAAGTGGACTAAAACTGAAACACTTGAGTGGATAAACATATTTTTTCACATGATCAAGAGCAACATCCCCCAAAGATATCTAGCACTGTTAAGAGTTTGACAGAAGAATAAAGCTGTGACATACAAGTTCGTTTGTATCTGTACTTGTTTGCTCGTCAGCAGGATTTCATGAAAACTACAAAATCTGATATATCCGAAATTTGGTGGAGTGGTGGACGCTGAGAGGAACCCATAAAACTCTGGTGTGGATGGGATTACATTGTGAGATAACAGTGTCAATTTATATATCATGAATAATGAGAGATAGGGCCTTATCAAGATTTTCACCACACCAGAGGAAGTGACAAACTTTTCTTTTTCTATAGCTGTTTTCTCTTTTTGGATATTCACTGCCCGGGTTGCTGCATGAGCAAAGCTAATTTAATCTCCTTGGTTTATCTCCTCTTGTTCTTTAAATGCTGTTCCAGGGTCAAAGGTAAACGACGAGGCTGAGAAACAGATGCATGATATAATCTTTTATTTTAACCCATGGGATTTAACTTTAACAGTGCATTTCTTTACAACAATATATTCATTAAGTGACAGGGTTTAGCCACCACTACAGATCAGATAACTATGTATGTTACATTTCTGAGCTCATCTGAAAGATTCTGACTTCATGAACACCTTGTGATTAAATCCCAGCGATCACATGATGGATACCCACATGAGTTTAACTAATTCACTCACCTCCAATCATCCTTTGAGTGGTTAGCCTCATTATCAGATTGAAACAGCTGTTAAAGTTTAGTTGCCTCAGTGTTATTGAACAGATGACTATCTGGACCGTTAAAACAAATGGAGGTGGCCAATTGGAAACCTGCTGCCATTCAGGAAAAAGAAAAAGGCTTTGAAAATAGACAAAACAAAATATGGCACCATTGTCTCAAGGAACAACCAGTAGACAAACACATTTTTAGAGGGGACTGTGGCCAAACTCTCAGAAACAGAAACTCCAAGCACTTTGTTCAGTCTTTCCCCCCCCCAAGCAATCCTTACTGTCAGTTAGCGAGCAGTCTGAGGAGTGGTCAGTCAGATGGACGTCAAGCGTTCTCAAGCACCTCAGCAGAAAAGACTCTCCAACACGTCAAAGAAAAACCAGCACGACCTTCACTTCATTTCTTTCTCCCATCAGCAGACACAAGACACCTGCATTCTTCCAGCATCGTTAAATTCTCCTCCTTTCGAACTTCTCAAGCACACGTCCTGCAAAACAAACAACACACAGCATTGCATCTGTCCATACGTACAATAACCCCGTCCCCCCGACTCCAGAGCATCGAATGTCGCATAATGGCTACACTGGAGAAAAGCATCGATAATAGACAGAACCACACTGACTGTACACATACAGAATTTTGAGAACACATTGCAGCAATGAACACATATACAACCCACCAAATACACAAGAACATAAAGTCGATCCAGTTATCCATTACATATTACATTCAGGCTCTAAGAAAAACAAACAAACAAAAAGATGCGGTGGCAAAGTAAACAGCAGATTTCTCCCTTTTGCTCAAGTTTGGTCTCAAATTCCCTCAACTACACAAACAGCTAGTAGTGCACAAAATAAGAATACAAAATTAGACTTTTAAACACTGTAGCAGCAATTCTTTTCTTTTTGAATTTAGCCTCCGAGAATAGTACTGGTGAAGGCTTTGGAGTCCCCGTCACATGGAAGGGTGAGCGATTGTCCTCTGAAGCGCGAGACGGTGTCCGTCAGGAGGGTGCAGGTGTTTGGTACGAAAGGTGGGTGGGCCTCGGACAGCAGGACGCTGCAGAGCTCCAGGCTGGAAATGTCTTTGAACAGAAAGGGGTGGTCCTGGAGGAAAACCTCCTCCTGCTCTCACCACTCCATCTCAGACCCTCCCGCTCCTCGTCACCGCCGCTCAGACAGTCTAACAGTGCAAACCGAGCAACCCAAACACTAACAATTCCTCCTCGCATCCACCCCCTCAAAACCCACAGCAGGTTTACAACGGGGTTCTCGGCTCATCCATCCAAAGCGAGCAGGACAGAACCGAGGCAGGCCACGCTACAAGACGCGACTCTCAGCTGGAGGCTGTGGCGATGGCCTTCTTGAGCTGCTGGCTGCGGATCTCGCGGGTGCGGGCCTCCAGGAGCAGGTCGTGGCAGGTGTTGCAGACCAGCACTGGGTCGTACAGCTGCTGGTCTGGGATGGGCAGCTTCAGATGGCAACAGTCTTTACAGAACACATTGCCACAGTTCCTGCAGAACAGAGAGTTGAGATCATTAATAGATTGGACGAAATTCAGCACATACATACAGGAAACCCACCCCCCTTTTAACACAGATTCAAAGTAAAACTTTTTAAATCTTCCAATCTCAGTTTTTCAATACAATACAAAGTCAAGCGTTGAATCTCACTCTGGCAACAAGAGTTGAAAGAAAAGAAAATATAGAAGTCATCTACAATGAATCAGATCCAAATGTAATATTTAAAATTGTGTTGGATACATATGAAGGATTCTTAAATCTGTTTTGACCTGTTATTGGTTGATAAACATAATAAATATCTGTTATTTTATTAAGTAATATAAAAAAAACTACTCAATTTTGTTGTTTGAATACATACATACATACATTGTTTAATTTATGACAAATTTATATAACATAAATCTTGTCAGAATCCTGTCATTGAGCATTCGCCCCCATGAAGTCACATGATATCCATGCTAACATATAGGAAAAAGTAGGACTAGGGGTGAATTTAAACAGAAAACAAAGACTTAAGTGCCCATATATTCAGAGTGTGGTGCATCTATTCCTGTAAGACAGATCACAGTGGAGCCCCACCTGCAGTGGTGACGTCTCTTGGCAATCCAGAACTCACAGTCACAGTTGAAACAATGGGAGGCCATGTGGTCAGGCACCCACCTCGTGACCTAAATACACAGACACACAAATTGATCAGAATAGTGCGTGGCCATACAGGGTGCTCAAAGCCGTAGGTGAGGAGGAGGAAAGAGGGTGAGGACGTGAAGTGTGGATCACAGTGACATTAAGCATCTAAAGGATGCTGACCTCTGTGTCCCTGGGCTCCACACGATCCCAGCTGCCCTCAGACAGACGATCTTCACTGTGGGTAGACAAAGAATCCTCCTCATTGCTGTTGTCGGACTCCCGCAGACATGTCTGAAATAGAGCGACAATGGGAGATCAGAAGATGGAGATGATTATTAAAATAGAGGAATAGAATAAATATGGGAAAAAAAGAGAGAAAAATCTACAATTTTTAGGCTGTCAGACAATTACGTCATGTTATGAAAAGACTCACAATGTCATCCTCGTAGTCGATGTCTGGCTCTGACGGAGGAGTGCCGTACTGTTTACTCTCCAACTTCATCTGCAGCTGTCGTACCTGCTGCCTAAGCACCTCCACTTCCTGCTTGTAACCCGCCTCGATCTGCCGCAGCCTCTGCTGGACGGCATCCATTGGCACTGGAAGCCCGTCATCATCGAGGTAAGCTGGGGCCTGAGGAGGTGGAGGGGAGCTGGAAGCAGAAGGTGAAGTGTGGGACACTGGTAGAAGCTGATGGCCTGCTAGGGCGTAGCTGTTGAGGGTGACGGCAGCGGCGGCAGGCCCATACAGGCCGATGTAGCCTGCAGTCCTGGCTGCAGATAGCCACCCAGGCTGCGTGGTGCTGCTGGGACAACCAAGAGCCTCCCTGCGGCAGCACTGGGACCCGTTAGCGATGGCAAATCCCTGGGAGCGGAGCAGTTTGCTAGCAAGGCGGCGGCTCTGGTAAGAATTGGACTGCAAGGCCCGGCCTACACCAGAGTGACTGGCGCTGCTGCAGGCAGACTGGACAAGACCTCGAACGCTTTCCCAATGAGAGCCGAGCAGCGTCAGGTCTGAGAGCTGGCTCTGGGAGATCAGATGGCGAGCTGCAACCTGAGCACAGTCCACAGGAGCTGCTGCAACTGCTAGCACATGCTCTCGTCCTTTCACAACATCTGTTGTCACGTCCTCCTTCTCCTTCTGTGGTTGGGCCTGGGTCTGTGACTCAGACTTATCCTCACTGTTAAAACTCTCAACGAGATCCTCGCTCACTGTGGGGGGCGGGCTGGGGGGAAGCTCTCCCTCTTCTGTGAGGGTTTCGGTGGAGTCTTCCATGGGAAGGAGTGGTGTTAGCTGCTTCAGAGCAAGCAGGTCTGCAGATTCTGGGAGGCCATTTTCCCGACTGTCAATGTGGCCGTTAAGCAGCAAGGTGGGTGTTGACAATGCAGGTTCAGTGCCGTTGCAGGGAAGAGGTAAGCACGGCTCTGATTTGTGAGTGGGTGAAGTGGTGCTCTCAGCAGTCCTATGGGGGCTCTCAGCCTCCGGCAGAGGTGGTGGGAGTGGAGGGTTTGCAATCTGAGTCAAAGCCTGCTGGACGACAGGTGTGGGGAGCAGAGTGTGAGCGAGAGCGGCCTGCTTCCTGAGGGGGACAGGGGGAAGGGGCAGCGAGGGCAGGGGTTGTGTGGTCAAACATGGCTCTTCCATAGTCTCCTCCTCAGAGCTCTCTGCACCTAGAACATCCTCCAGGGTCTTGGTAGGACTTTGACGTAGAGGTTCCACCACAGCAGTGTCTGGTTCAGTGTCAGGTATGACCTCGTCAGACACTGTAAAGGAATCTTCCATAGCAGGCGAAGGCTCCACGGCTGGGCGACCCTCCTGGCAGTGCTGGTTGAGATTGGGGTCACTGGATGTGCGTGTCAGGGGTACCCCATTCTCAAAAGCTGTCAACAGGTTGTCCATGGAGCGGGTCTTGGGAAGTCTGGAAATGAGACATATATATGGGGATTTTAAATATTTGCAGCGATGAAAATTGTGCAATTGGAAGTGAGAGCGGTGTGAAATGTAGTAGAACATCAAGTACAACAAAAGCAACAGACCTGTCCAGGGAACGGGAGGTTAGTTCGTCTCCTGTGACATTTGGGGGGAGGTAGAGCTCCACAGAATCATCCACAGCTGTGCAGGGGGAGGAGGTGGGCAGGTAAACAGCTGTCCACAGCTGTAAAGCCCGAGTGTGGCAGACTGGCTGCAGCACCTGGCAGACAAATAATGAAATGATGAGGACAATCTCAGAAGGTCAACAACAGGTCAACAGACAGAATGATGAACTCAGTCATGCTCTCATTCCACTGCTGTGTTGTAATCACATTCATTCTTTCTCTGACACTGTGACTGAGGAAGTGGAAACGATTGAATCTTAAAAACACAAAGCCATATTACAAATCCATAAATAATGCTGTTAAACTCTAAGGTACCATATCATGACTGGGGATATAGAGGAAGTTCTGGAAGTTCTTGTTTCCAGTGCGAAGCAGTGACCAAACAGAGCAGGTGCGTTTGTAGATGTTCCGCGCCTCCCTCTCACGAGCATTGTTACACAGAAACGTGCCATAAAGACACGAGTACGTGTGCTGCACCAACTTGACCTGGACACAAGGGAGGTGGAACACGAAGTCAGGCGATGTATAAAACGCAATTCAAAAATCAGTATCACCGATAGTTATAACACAACTACTTGTACTAGTACTTTAAACATGGTTTCATGTTATGTCCAGCAATTTGTCTGACACTTCAGAATCTACAAGAAAAAAACATCTCAGAGACAGGGAGAAGTAAAAAGTGCAGTATGACCACCCACCAGGAAGGCCTCGTTGAACTCAAACAGGCATGGGAACTGTTTGAGCAGCTGGTGAATACAGTCCAGCCACTGCAGGAAGACGGGACACTGCTCGCTCACGTCATCAGCGTTCTCCTGGTGGCCGCAGCGGTCCCCGAACTTATGGCCATAATCAAGCCACTCAGTCTCTACAAGCACCTGGAAACCCTGGAGATTAAATGCTAGTCAGTATTGAGGGTAAGAAATTAAAGCTTTTATCTGCATTCAAAGCAATGCATTCACATTTCACCAAGACCAAATATACTTAAAACCCTTTCCAGACACTAACCTCTAATGTTCTGTAGTAGGGGTCCAGCAGGACCTTGGCAAGGGCTATTATCTGGGGTGTGCGGTCCCACCCGTCCGAGCAGTGCACTAGGACGGGACGACCGTCCCTCTCCACTGCTGAACACACCAGGGTGGCTGCCTTCAACATGACAGACAGGTGCTGCAGCCAGCGGGTGCTTTCGAGTGCTGAAAGCCAGCTGGAAGCAATAGAGACAGATTAGATAAGGACAAATCTATATACATTAGGTACATCTCTGTGTGGTGTTGTACTCCTGTCAGCAAGAGCTATTAAAATGGAGGGGGCGGGGGCACAATGCTGCTCAGACAGAAAGGTCAAGAAGATTGAGTTACTTTGCTGGATCTGGAATCTGACTGCACACAGCCCTCAGAGCCTGGAAGCTGTTGCGGATGGCGTGGATGTTGGCCATTCCCATGAACATCACCTCGCAGTTGGGGTAGTACTCTGCACACAAATAAACATCAACAACTCTGATAAAGGTCATCATAATGTCAGTATGTTACCATATGCATCCTCATTAAAAAGACCTTAGCTGTGAACTACTAGAGGTTGGACACCTAAAGAACACAAGTTTAAAAATGTTTAACATCCAGCCATGTGACCGAGTAACATTTTTAGTGATGTGAAAATGATAACTGAATCTATATATCGAAATACATTGTAGCTGTGTCTAAGTTTGATCGTACTGACCTTCACATTCACAGCCTCCACCCTTGGCTCTGTTAGCCACTGCAGCAGTGTATGAGCGAGCATCCAGTATCAGTAGCTTCTGTGGCACAGTGTTGTCATCGCAGCCAGAGCCCCCTGTCAGAGAAGAGTCTGGAAACAGAGAGAGGTTTTTATCAGAGAGGATGGTTAAGGTCGATGTGACCTTATGAGTGGACAACTCAAAATTGTGGCCACATACATGAGTCAATATTCACAAATAAAAGTATAGTTTTACCAAAATCATTATCCGAGGAGTCAGGAGCTTCCCCTCGTTGTCGGCAGGAAGGTGCCCCACAGGTACCCTTGGCTCCTGCATCCATCTGGCAGGCCTTGGCGATGGATGTCACCAGGTACTCATCATCCGTGTTTCTCCAGCCCCACCAGCTGATCTCAGGCTGGCTGCAGCGGGCAATCACAGCCCCGTTCTTCTGGTGTCTGGAATTAAAGGTTGCTGAGTCAAAGGCTAATGAAGCAGTGCATGCTGTCCTGTCTGCCCTGTGAGACAGGCCATGAAACATGGGTGTTTGTGGTGTGTTTGAACCTACCTATAGACAACTACGGGGATCCTCTTCCAGGATCTGAAGGAGGCCACGCTCTCCAGCTCTTTGTCTGTGATCCATATGGGAACCAGAAGCTTCTGTGGGTAGCTGGAGCACAGCCTGTGGACAGGAACAAGGGACATGCTGTTACTGGAGGTTTTAATCCTGCATTATACAGTCTGTTGACTGTGACTTTAGTTGGTGTTTTGACAAATATTGTGGTTTTCAGGCTGACTGCTGCATCACTTAGTATCAGGGTCATCACTCGTGATACTTGATGCAAATTCTATTTAGCTGCTGAGCGACACACTTTTGTTTATGTGCACGTGTCCCTGTGTGTTCCTGCACTTGAACCACCAGACATTTTGGCTAGTCCTCACTGCAAGGCAAAGTATTTTGCCAATGAGTGTGCTCACTAAGACAGCAGTATAAAGTGTGTGTGTGTGTGTAAGAGAAAGTAAAATACTGTGCTGAGTCACAAGCCTCAGCAGGCTGCGGCTTGTTTAATTAGGCAGTTGTCCTGTGAGTCTGTCTCGCTCAGCAGGATGTGCTCTCTAGAGCCCTCTGGGCAGACTGACCTTTCTTTTTTTTTTTAGAGCATTTATTTGCCCAGACAGGAAAGGAGATGCAACATGCACACAGAATACACTGTTTTTGCTTGTTTCTGGTTTGAGATGCATGTGACATACTTGAAGTTGCAGTTTATGTCTGACACTCTCCAGATGTTCTGGGTGTCGAAGCCCATCCTCTTGACCTCCATTTCCATTCTCTGACGCACATGATCACCTGCTCACAGACAGTCAGAGAATGGAGGGTAGATAAATTCAGGAATGTTCAACCAAAACTGCACTAAACTTGTGTCACTATCGGATGGATTGTTTTGTATACCGGGGCGGCAGAGATGAACATGCTGGTCCTCATCATCGGCGCTGCCTCCTAGGCACCATGCATGGTAGGCCAAGGCAAACAGGTCCTCCAGCCGGGATGGGTGAGCTATGGCCCGGTTCAAACGCTTGACCCACTCCTGGCACTGCTTGAATGTTGCAAAATGACATCTGTGGAAAACAGCGTATGAAGATTCAGTGAAAAATAAATGCTTTGGTTGAAAAACCTTTCTAAAATTAGTGATTTTCCAGGCTTTAAACAGGGGCAATACTGTGGCTGTTTAATGATAAGGAACCAAGATGCCGGCGGCACAGCTGCTGCCGAAAGACTAAAGGCACCACTTGGTTTGACCTTTTCACTCTGCTGTGAAATTAAAGTAGGTCTTTGTTTTTTTTCAAGGAACAGTTATTAAGATGAAAACCACTGGAACTATGTTCATGGCATTTCATTTTATAACTATTAGAGTTGTTATGTAAATGTTGAAAATGAAATATTGTTTGTTAAATGTGGCTGTGTATGATATATTTGCCTCTTTAAGGGAAGACAGTTATGCTATACTATAAATTGACAAAATTGAAACAGCATTGAAATGCATTTGATTAATAGCATGAAGGGTTAATATGGTGTGAGACAGTCAGCTGCTCTCCTCACCTTACAACTTTGGAGTCTTTGCAGATGATGTGCAGCTGGAACATATCTCTGCTCTCCACACCCTCTATCAGCCTGAGAGGCACCTGCAGGGGGAGACAGAGAACAAGTGTGGATCAGCTTGATAGCCCACTGTCAGAGCAATCAGCACATCTGCAAAGAGGTTACCACCCTCTGGTCTAGTACAGACTGAATATAGGTTAGAGACACATGGCACAGCTTTAATCCCACTGCAGGGGAGAAACGGAACTCTGCAGTATTGTAACTATGTGTCTAGATCTCGGTTATGATGCCAAACAACAGTCACGGATCGAGCTTTGTTCACAGGTTGGTCAATGGTGGATGAGCCACTTTTATAAAGCACCTTTGTATTCTGCAAGACTTTCAGTTCTTTATGAGTCACATTCATACAGAACTTTGATGCATCTACAAAGTCATATAGTGCTTTTCTATTCCAGTCACAATGGTGACACAGCCATCAGGGGCAATGAGGAGTTCAGGACATTTCAAAAAGTGGAATGGAGGAGACAGGGATTGTCCACACTGCTACTCTTTGTGGTCTAATGTTTTAATGAAAGCACTGTCCATTCCAGATTTACAGAATCACCAATGCATCTTAACCTTCTGACTAATATTCACAACTCTACAAGGTCCAGTGTGTGGGATAAATAGAGATTGATTATCAGAAATATGAATAAAAATATTCTTAATTATATTTTACAGAGGGTGCTGTGAACACTGTCGCTCTCTATGATAGCCGAGAAAGGCCAAATCGAACACTGGCTCCAGATTACCATGCTACCTAAGAGTGAAAAAGGTTAGTTGGACAAAGGGTATTTGGTTGTTTGTAATTGGCAACTCTGTCACAAGGTGCCAGTAATTCCAACACACTGAACCTTTAAGCATCAAGGTGCAAATGTGCATCCAATATAAACACGAGAATAACAGCAATTTCATATCATATTTCTGAAAACATTGCTGTTTTTTTTATCTGTCTGAAGGTCAGCCAACATTCTGCACTCCAATCATTTACCAGGAGCTTTCATGGAAAATTATTGTCATAAGTCCAGTGCAACCACTCAGTTGAATGTAAATTACAATTTGTCCTTAGTGCACTGTAATCATTTGGATAGAAGAAGAGCTGAATGACTAAGCTGTCTAGACGGTTGCAGAGGGTGGTGTTTTATCATATGGTACTCACAGATATCTCATTGTCCACACCTGGGAAGGTCTAAAAACACAGTGACACCATGGAGTGCACACATACACACAAAGAGAGGGGGAAAGAAGGGAGGGAAGACAAAAGACAGAAGGAAATGGAAAAAAAACTATTAAAACAAAAACACTTGGGAGACGAGGGAGATGAATAGTTAAAAGTGAAAGAAAAACATCAAAGAGAATGAGAGATAACCGGGAGGATCACGCAGTGAGCTACTTGCAGCACATGACCAAACCAAATGGAACTCATGGAGAGAAAGACAAACATGAACAGGAGCAAAGGGCATGAAAACAGCTTAGAAGTAAGGGATAAGTTGTAAAGGGAGTGTTGGGGGGGGGGGTGTTCTGGGTGAGAGATTGCAGCCTGTTGGCTTTCATACAGAGTTCAGTCTGTGCACACGGGGTCAAACAAGGTTTCTGCCTACTCAATACATTAATCAAACTCTTCCCTGATAAAGGCAAATCGCCTACCTTCTCCTCTATATCCTATATCATCTTTTCCACAAGGACTTGGCTTCTGGAATTAATGGCAGGGATTTGGGGAAGGAGGGGGGGATTTCTTTGCCAGTGAATGCAAACAATTGGCCTGTTTGTCTTTGAGCAAGGCCTGACGTCAGCAAGACCAAGCTGGCGGACACGAGTGCCAGCAGGGGGTGGGTCTTTTGAGCCTCTATGTCACATTAAACCTTTCCTGCCTAAAGATCAGAACACATTTGCTCCAACTATACGTCAACTGTGCTGGGGTACCTCACTTAACACCCTGTAAGGTTAATTTGCCATGCTTTCATGGCTTCTGTGGTGACCAGACATGGCCACAGTGGTGACACTTGCACCACCCGGACTGAAGTAAAAACTGTGTGCTACCCCTGCAGGTTTATTGTTGTCTTGGACTTGCACTCACGTTGATAACAGAGTCCTTGAACTTGATGTGGAGCCTGTAGTTAGAAATGGCAATGATGGCTTCATCAGCACGGCCGAGATATTCCACCCCTTCCCCCTGAAGAACTGGGAATGGCACCTGTAGAGACACAAAACAGCACTTTGATTTATTGTATTCAAAGATTATATGTGTTAACTTGTGCAGCTTTGTAGGATAACAAAATTAAGCACAGATCCATTTTTGGACCAAAGGGTCTTTTCAATAGGAAAAAAAAAAGTTTTTGTGGAATCATTCTGCTGATGTTATTGAAACTCAAGTATCATACTGGCAACAGCATAAAACATTTTCAATCAATACTTTAGCCAGCACTAAACATAATGACTGTTGTGCCATTAGAGAAATGATAAAAGGGGATACATGAGAAATTGTGTGCATGTTTCGATGTCCAATTAGCACATAGTAGTTCTACAGAAGAACCATTGTGAGTGCAAAGGGTCTGTTGGTGAGCCTGAATGAGTAGGCAGACAAGAGGCAGCCAGGACTGGGAGGGAGACTGTCTCCACCAGTGCAGACGGTGGAGGGATCCCAAACTGTCCATTAACATTCTTACTCTCATTTTTATTATGGGCCCAGGCTTGGCTGCAATGATTCTCCTGCATTAAGATAATTGGTTCCCAAGAGAGGTTAAAAGAACACATATTTCTGTTAATTCTGAGACAGGGCATTAGATTTAAGAGCCAACCACACGGAAGTGATGCGCAGCTACAGTTGCCAAATCTGAACGATCACGTGTTCTAATTGAGGCATCAAAATGCTGCACTGAGCACAGTGGTAACAGTTATAGCACTGACAGATGTAGTTACATTTTCAACTGATTTAAAAGTCATGGATTTGAGATTTTATGAATGCTACTAACCAGGGAAAGTAAAAGGTACATTTGTTCTTCCTGTGATATTTGTTAAAATCCTGTTCACCTCCCAATAGCCAAAAATTCTGCATCTCTGACGAGGACACTAAAGATTTGATAGAACTATTGGTGTACCTGTCTGTCACTAGGCTACCCATCTACCTGCAAGCACCCTGCCTGTGCTCTCACCGTGGAGCAAGTTGAGACACCTCTGAAGTAGAGCTTCTTTTCCAAGATAACAAACTCCATCTTTAAAATATAATGTTGAGGCTTGATTAGTAGATTATTTATTATCACTCTAACATCACTTTTTCCTATCCTTCCTGAATTGTGATATGCACATTCATTCCTTACCTATTCACACTCGAGTTTCTCTTAGTCACTGCTGCCTAACCATGATTATTATCACTGGGGACCATGCACTGTGACCCAGCTCAAGTTGTTTAGCTAGTGAGGACAACAGTGTTGCTTAGAGACAACATTACCTCATCCTACATTAGCATGCATTGCTGAGTCACGCAGAGGAGGACCCACTGGTGCATGTTAAAAGAGGCCATGCAGCCAGGCAGATGGGGGATTATGGTGAGATGCCAGGGAATCAGGCTCACTTGAAACAACATTAGCCAGCATGGTTAAAAGCACCAACTTTGTAAGTGCATGGAGAACACAAGCTGGATGAAACTGTGAGACCCATGAAGTCATTATCAACACAGTTAGCTTACTTTTTACCACTTGTGATAAAAAGGATCAAATAAAACAAAATAAAAACTAACACATATTTTAAATTTAAAAGCTAGATGTTGATTAGCAAGAGGTCAAAAGCAGTCAGTACATTAGATTGTTGATGCCTCCTGGTCCAGAGAGCTTACGGAAAAAAAAACCTTGACATTTGTCACTGCAACTGCTGTTGCTCATCTCGGACTGAGAATGTGTGCGTGAGCCAGGACAGGAAGCACAATCAGGGAAAGAGTACAGCTTAAGCTGGGAAATGGGGCACGTAGTATGCGCACTCTAACACCATCAAAGCCAAATATCAACCCCTCCGGCACCACGTGCTAGGACTTCAGAAAAGTGGAACATTTTATATACAACAGCTGTAACTCAACTCAACTTCAAATCTGACAGGTGCAAGAGCAAACCTAACTACTCTGAAACTGTAGAGATATTGTTTCAATATGGCAGAGGAGGAGAAGGAAATAGGAAAACTTGTCCCTACATTTTGCAAAAGAAGTCAGTATTAGCAGAAATGGCTACAATGAGAACATGCAACCACTGAGCGTGCACGGTGCTTTGCTGTGGAACACACTGATCTTGATCTTGCAGAGACTGCCATAGTTAACATGCTGTACAGACTGGGAGCTGCATTAAACACACTGCACTCCAAAAGTAGGCGCATGAATCACCAGCAGCCAGTAAGTGCAGCAGAAGATACTGTGTCACGTTTCCCCTGTGAAGCCTTCAGCGGCAGCATTATGGGTAAGAGGAGAGGGGAGGGGGAGCTGAAAGACCCATGAATAACACTCTCACTTGTGAGTCGTGACTTCCGGTTCAAGCAGCCTCTCTGTGAGGACATGCACATGTGCAAATTCATACACAACTCTGAGCATGCACCACGGCTTGCACGCACACAGGGGGAGGGGGATAACTTGCCGGCAGGAAAGGTCTGGTAAGAAACATCAGCTGTCAGTAAAACTATCATGGGATAGACATTGCGTTACAGATCCCTCCCTGTCCTCCGATGCTGCTTCTCAGGAAATTAAGAAATCTACCATGACTGCTGACACGCAACATTAATCACAATAGACATAAAAGCCTTTGAACAGGTTGGTACACTCCGTAAGGTCGTTGCAACCCAAACGGAAACAGGCCTAGAATGGAAACCACATAAGAGGAAATAAAGGATAGTGATCACGGGCTAGGCAAACCTCGCTCCACCTCCCACCTTTGTCCAGTTCTCTCCAGACACATGATGCTCAGCTCCATTAACCAGCAGACAGCCAGAGTACAAACTCAACACCATGGAGTCCACAGACCAAGTAGCCCATTAGAGTTTTGCTACCGGCATCTTCACCGTGGAATAGACTTACATCCGTCTCACTTCACTGACCAAAATGCTTTTCAGCTGCAGTGTTCTTTATCTGCTGCTGTGACTGTGAGTAGGGACAGTGTACTGTGTTTTCCCATCAGAAACAACATAATACAGAGCCACTAATAGTGTTGTATGGGTTGTTGGTGTTCAGGTAATGCAGCTTGTTGTTTGAAGTATATTTGTTTACAGATCAATGCTTGATAATATTTTTGTGAATCTGTAAATCTTAACATAAAAATGCATTTTTAGGTCTACAGTTTAAAAAGCAAAATGTAAAGACTCAAGGTTGTTCATTTATGCAGTTTGCAGTTTTTCATTTTCCTGTCAGTTTCACACATCTGAAGAGGCAGATCACTACAGAAAAGCGTGAATCACACGTTCTTCATTTTCACATTTCTGCTTAGAGAACTTTTCCTCTGGCCATGATAACTCTTTGTTTATGCTGTATCTCAATGTAGGAAAATAATTCAATCTATTCACTAAATAATACTGAAGACAATTTGTTTTATTGATGCCATATCTGTGCAGCGTAAGGGTAGAGTGTTAAACTCCACAAACTTGTAAATAAACCTTTTCCAATGATGAATACTGAGGCCAATGTTATTATCTCTCCTTCAGAATCTGGCCTAAATCCTGCCAACTGCCATGACTCTTGCAGTAATACCTTGGCAGTCACAAGGCATTACCACATACAACAAAGCTGCATGAACGTGTTTCAGACGAATGCACTGATGGCACACACAGATCTAGGGTATACTTTATCTCACCTGTAGGCTGTCATCCTCCTTCACCAGCTCCTTCTGGGGGAACAGGTCCTTGGCCTTGATGTACTCCAGACTGGGAGGCCCCTCTTCACCCTGTCAGACACGAACACAATGCAGAGAAAAAACTTCAGTCACTAAAGAGGTTGACACAACAGGGTGGAAGCACTGCATATATCTACATCACACAAACCCCTGAGCTAATGCAATTTAATGAGAACAGCTCAGACCACAAGGGGGGAGACTGAGAAGGCTTATGCAAAAAAGAGTTCACGTTGTGCTGAGCATTAATCGGGGTGGTAAGATACATGCCAGGTGGAATTTCACAATCCCCATCAGTTAACTCACAGTCATCACGTAGCAGATTAAATATTGACTACAGGAGATCCAAAATTCACTTTAAGTAAGGACACGCAACCTTGTGTTAGGTCATGGAAACCAGATTTCAAAATGCTGACTACCGGTACTTGACCTTAAACAGCATTTTCCTTATTTAATGATAGTTAAAATGCAGCAGGATATATTTATATCTGCATTGCTTTGACATTGTGCAGGCAGGTTTTACAGTCTTGAACAAACATAGAGTCACACAAGGCTTAGGCAGGGCTAGGTGATATGGCCAAAAATGAAATCAAGATAATAACATTCATACCAGTTAATATTCATTTTTGTCACAATATTATAATTTTGAGGGAGGGTTGTGGTTGTGTGTATATGGAAGACTGACTAAAATTAGACTGGAGCAACATAAGGAGCAACAAAGACAAGAGTGAAAGAGGAACAAAGAGGGCAGCAGGACCTGTCCTTGCAGCTGAGGGTGGCCAGTGCCCTCATTCTTGTTTTTCTAATGAGATGTAATATATAAATGGAACATAGTCTGCTGCCGAAATAAACAGTACACTATGTGACCCTAACATTATTCAGGTTTCTGATCATCTGCTATGAAATGTTCCGACACGTCCTGTCCGTCTGTGATTACTGTTGCACCCAAGATACCCAACAGCATTTCGGGACGAACCCGTTTAGGTTTCTGGCTGCCTGAACACTGATTGCTACTCTGCTGGACTTGTCTTCTCCAACCAATTGTGACCGTATGTCGATGCCATTTCTTAATGAAAATGGATACAGAGGTGCGAAGAGGAACCAGAGGGTGGTGAACACAGTCACAGAACAGTAGTTTATTTAGAGGACCACATCCATGGACTCAGGTTGGTCTTTTCTTATGTCCCCCAACAAAGGACACACCAAAATATATAATAAAAATAAATTAAATCACATGATCAGCATACCCACTGGGCAGACAGGTAACAGATGGCGATGGATCCCTACAGTTAAAGCCCCTCCTCTATAATTTACCAACATGTCCATCTGATTTTCAGTGTGGGGCTCATAAGAACCTGCTAAATAAAGTATAATTTATCTGCTGGTGTAGGGTTGGAAGATGAAAACAAAACAATGATTGATTAATTAAATGTAATTCTCTTTGATTTGCAGTACAACTTAACCTGGTAAAATAACTGTAAATGTAAAGAAGTGCTTCTTTCTATGTCCTTTATGAAAGTGAACCTAAAAATAGTTTTTTTTATAAAATAATTAATCAAAAAATACTTAGATGAAAAACAGAAAGTAAAAATAATCTTTGGCTGTAGTCATAAATCCAAGTTTAGTGAGGACAGAGTACAGGTGCTTGGATCTTGAGGTCAGCTCAATGGAGAATAATTTGCTGCTGCTGTCTTTGTACTGGTGGCTTACTATGGTAATGGGAAGTGTGTGTGTGTGTGTGTGTGTGGGGGGGGGGGGGGTTTACACAGTATAACACTACACAGCCAGGCTGCCTGCTACTTCGACATCAATAATTGCAATAAATGGCAGAGCTGATGGCATCTCCAGTGGAAGGGGTCAAGGCTGTGACAAACAGAGATGTCCCTCCAAAGACCTACAAAAAGATGCTCCTGCTGTCTGCTAAATCTTCCAAACACAGACATACTCAAAGTGAAGGGTAATAGGACGCTTAACACAGCATAACACAGCCACTAAATTACTGCATTTACAGCAAAAAATACTGGTGTATTTCTGAGAACAATGAAACTTTGTGGTAAACTTGTTTGAAATTCTTCTGCATTGCAACTCCCTTCTAATCTCTTGACCTATGACCCGAGTCAACCAACAGCAGCCCGCTGGCGAGGCAGCTGTGTATCATCAATTTGACTTATTTTTACCTGGGACTGGACGGCCCATGACAGCAGCCATCTGTCAAAAGGTATCCAGCGAGAAGGTTGGGTCATTACAGTCTGATCTCACACGCTGTTGCTGGGCAGTCTGAACCATCAGTCTGCCATCCAGGCACTGAGTCATTTACTTTCTTCAAGGCAATAAAGTTTACCATAGCATGGTAGACCATGGTTATAATTTACTCAAGAAGCTATCAATATAGTCCTTATAGTAACAGTCCAATGCCAATAAGTAGAGTGGATGCGTATGAGCGCAAACACTAATCAATAATCAATAATCCATCCACTTTCTTAGTTCCATTACATCTTGTTGTCATCAACTACCTGGTAGATACTTGGCATCTTTTACTCACTTTCCTTATAAATCACTCCTGACATTGCACTCCTTAGAACCTTGCCTGCTAGAACATAGTGTACTTTAAAAGGCAAAAATTTGCTGACTAAAAGATGAGGGGATGTTGTACTACTCCATAAATCCACAAAGACAGTCGGCACACAGAGTGATGTATATGTTTAAGTGTTTAACATCTGAAAGAAGATATTCCATATTGTTTGCCAGACAAGTTTTTATGACAGAGGATGTCAGGTAAATTAAAACACAAACAGAACAAATATTTTGGTATTGGTTGCCAGTTTATACACAAACAAGGCAGGGCTTAAAAAGTCTGTCATTACATTTGCAAACCAACATAAGCAGTGAAGCGCATCTGCTTTCTGAATTCTGGTTCATTTCACCGTGTTCACAATCAGCTTTCAGGAGATTATAAAGAAAAGAGAAACGCTCTCACTTCCAGCCGACCCGTAAAGATGGAGCACAGCTTGTCCCGCGCGACACGTTTTTTGCTTTGTCACTGCTGTGAGCCTGCACACCCTCCCCCACCTCTGCCCAACCAGCAATCAAAACGCTAGAGCTGAAAGGCATGCGCGCACACATGCATTCATCTCCATACATATATCAAAATATAAATGTCACAGTTCATAGCATATACACTATCTTGATTACATGCATTGCCATATCAGTGACAGCTGAGGAGACAGCTCTCACATAGCAGATGAACAGTGTGTATGTGGATATAAAAACAGAGGCCTGCACTCAAAGTTTTTAACTCTCTGGGGAAAACATGAAAATAATTGTTTTCCTGGTTATTTCTACAAGTGTGTGAATGGAGAAGTGAATAAAGCAGATGGCAGGACAACACAGAGGTAGAAAAGGTGGAGAGACTGAAAAAAGGCACTGGCACAGTCTTCATAGATAAGTGTCTGGTTGCCATGGATACAACAACCTCTTTTTGCAGCCAAAGTCCCTTTCTCTCCAAAGCTTCAGGAAATAATTTGCCGTCCTTCCTCAGATTATTTACTTAATCTCACTACAGCTTTGTCCTAGAGTTGTACAGATTAGAGAATCGCTGCATGGTGCAGAGGTGACCTCCTAAATATGCCAGTTTATACGTCTGCTTTTATGTCTCCAGTTATTTGCTTGGTGGTGCAGAGCACAAATAAGGATGAAGGTGGATGGAAAGGAAAGGAGGCAAGGACAGGGCAGGAGGAAAGACGGAAAAATGACTCTTCTCAGAGTGAAGTTAGCAGTTTAGGTAATCGGTCAAGCTCAAAGCTTTCAGAATATGACTGATATCTCTAAATGCATTCCTTTCCACCTGCCCTAGTGGCACCTTTGCACCACTTCTCTATTTAAAAACTCTTCTTCTCAACTGCTCTGTCATTTAGTCCTCTGTCAGGATGCTGTGGTCACGATAACTCTTTATGTCATAACACACTATCTGTGTCACCTACTGTGTACTTCTTACGGGCGTTTCAGCCGTGATGTCATGCAGAGTGGTGAAGCCCACGCACATGTGTGACTGAAGCACATCCCCACCCAAAAAAGCTTTTGGCTGTCCTCGCACTCTTGATTTATTTAGCTGGTGGGTATAATAGAAACTGAGTCATGGAAAAATCTTACCAAATTCAATTAAGCTTTTTATAGTTCCATTTAGTTCAGACAATATATCACAGAGGGAGATAAACATGATATATTAGAACACTAACTGAAGATCTTTATGCTGCAGCTGGATAACAACAATAGTGAAGGTGATGAGAACTTGGCAGAATGCTGCAGCCCTCTTCCACATGAGAAGCCTGACAGAGCTGTGGTCCACTTAAGTTAACAGAAGGGCCTGGATACTAAATTATACAGACTCTGACGCAGAAGAGGAACTGCCAGCTCAGCGGCACTACAGACAAAATAAAAGAGAGATCATAAATTGTGTAGTGACTGACCAAGTCTGGTCCCAGATAGAAGAAAATGAACCGACTGAACCAACATGGGGGACCATGTTAAAGATGGCAATATAACATGCATTATAGTGGATTCTACTCTGTGACCTGAATCTGCATAGTGGCTGTGGCAAGTTTGAATGGACAAAGATGCTAATAAACAGCCAGTTCCAGTTGAGATGCAGGATCCAAATCGTCTGAATCATACACCCCTATATAATTATTGCCTTTTATCCCATGGGTATGATTATATTGATGCTAGCATGTTTTTCAGAGCTGGACGGCTCCAAATGTATGCATTTTATCACAGTGGTAGCCAGTGATTATAACTTCTTAGAGTTTGATGTCAGCTTATAAAGTCTACTTATGAACAAAGTTTGATCTTGTCACTTTTTAGCTTGCTCAAAATATGCCTTTGTACCATTGTCTCTGCCAGAATGGAATCTGGTAAATGCTGCATGTTGGATACTGCTCAGAAGAGTTAACTTCATCCAAGAGCTTTTTTTCTTGCAACTCATCCAGTTTATCTGCAGGTTTCCAGCTGTAATGCTTAAGATCGGCATTTTTTTCAATCACTGTCAGAATCACAGGCATTCACTGTCAATCAAGTAGTAATTTTCTTTTTATCAGGACAAAATGCATTGCTCTTTTTATTTAATGAAATGCCTCCTAAGAATGCAGGGTTTTGATTTCTGCCCTACCATGTACAGCCCAGAACCATGACTACTATTCAATGCAGGTATTCCACTGCAGCGAACACACTTGACTGCAACAGTGAGTGCACAGCGTTCTCACTCTCAGCAGCACACGTTTTCCATGTCATACTCCTGAGAGGCCCTCTCCTCCTGCCAATCAAGATACTCACGTCTCAGAGCCCTTCATACTACACAGCTGAGTAATGACAGCGATAAAGTAGCTCTTCATCATCACACGCATGAGGGGACTGAGGAAATTAAATTATCTGTGTGTGGAGCCTGTGTTGGTTACTTAATAACCGCAGCGATCACGTGTGTCGACCATACCCTTACTCCCCCCATCAGCCACTGATTGGCAGGCCAACCCACTCAAGGAAGAGAGGTGAACACTTTAATACACAACCATCACAAACACAAAGTAACACAAAAAACACGCTGACTTACAAAGCAGTTGAGCATGGAGCAGGACACCCTTCCTACGACTCTCATGTCGAGGAGAGGCAGGGCTGTGCCAGAATGACACACAGCCTATGGAGCAGCAGCACGACCAGAGCACGAGGAGCCGGCATAACCATTCTTCTCCTCGCTGGAGCCCCTCCACCCGTCGTCCACTCCGCACCCCTCTAGCTGCCACCCCTCTCCTCCCCCTGACCACCTTTTGCACGTTCCCCTTCTCAAAAGGTTCTATGGGACAGCACACTGGTCCCAGCTCTCATTCAGGAACGCACCCCCCCCCCCCCCCCCCCCCTCAGGAACGCACCCCCCCCCCCACCACCACTCCCAACGAGAGGAGAGAGGGAGCACGCTGGTCTCTGAAGGCAGCCCCTGTTGCACTGCTGAGAAAATAATAATCCAAACGAGAGCCACAGTCCAACTGCTCAACTGATTTAGGACTACAGAGGGACAGAAAAAGTGATGAAATGACTGCAGATGCTCCTTCTCAATTGTAGGCAGTGGATGAGGAGAAACTGCGAGAAGGGAAAGCAGGAGAGAAAGGAAGAGAGAGAACTGCCTGATGCTAAGCTCCACCCTCTGCATGCGCATCTACCTCCCTCTCTCACATTCACGTGCTCGCACACATTTCTCCCTGTCTCCCTCTCATCCCTTACTCCTCCCCCACTCCCTCCTTGTTCACCCTTCACCGACATCTCCTCATGAATATGCCTCTCCCTCAGCTAGGAGGTGGTTAAGCTGTACCGTTAGCAAACAGAGGATGCTCTGACTGACATGTACACACCATCTGACATCAAATGCAGCCCACCGAAGCAATTGCCCAAGCGCACGCTGTGTGCTTATAGCTGTATGTACAAGATATGCTGAGCTCAAAAACACAGCATAGACCAAATTCAGCCCCGCCAACAAAGAGCAGAGGAATGCTCCATCCTGGGGTTGTACGGTAACCCATCACAAACCCGTGGCTCTGGCTGCCGCTGATCGAGTGCAGGAGGATATTACGTTGCAGAGGACAGATGAGGGAGGGTGCTGAGGAGAGTGACTCTATGCGGAAATCTCTGATGACACAGCAAGCTACAGACAAACTCTTCTTCAGGGTCTTCTTGGCACCATCCAGCATGAACAGAGAACATATTTGAGATGCTTAGCCCTGTGCTTGAAAACTGACATCAGTGCTGCATGTACACAGTGTGTAGATCATCCTGTATACGATATGCAGCCTCTCCCCCTCTTACCCCCATCTCATGGAGTCGTGACAGCCACTCGTGGGTATGACCAAATATTATATAACACGTATAATGTTGTAGACAGCACAGGCTGGGTGCAGAATAAACCAATATTAGAATGGGATTAATTGTTCTAAGGAAAGTCCCATTAATTTCTTTTACTGAGGTAGAGCCTCATTTCATATGTTGTGGGGGAATTTTTATTTGTTGGTAGGGGGAGAGGGTATTCTTTTAATTACAATTTTATTACAATACTTTTATATTTCTTAATAAATTACAATGCTGACAAAAAAAATTTTTTCTAAACACATTATACAGACCTGTTAAATGGAACATAATATGCATGAATAAACTTGTCAAATATACCTGCCTAACCCTAACCCTAACCCTTTTATCTCACTATAAACAATTTGGAATTCTTTCTGGAATTCCAGAATCTCTGAAATCTATGATGAGTGGGTCCATAGTCCAAACACTGGGCTTTCAGTTCCTCCTTCCTGCCCGCCCAGCACAGCCCCACCCAAACCAGCTGCAAAAGTGAGCACCAGATTTGGTCTCCTGTGTCTCGCATTTTATTTTAGGAAAGGAGGGCAGCGAGTCACCAACACAGTGTCAGCCTACATGTTAACACAACTATAGTAGTAGGAATTGAGAGCCTAAAAAAGTTCATAGTTATGTTCACATATATATTTTTAAATGTGTGTGTCTGGTAATGCTGCAATGATTGCAACACACAAGTTGCTTAAGTTAAAATGTCATTCATTTTATTACAGTAATCTGTGGCCAACTGAGCCATTAGCTTGAAGCAGATGAGCGTTTAACGATGCACGAAAAGGATTAAAAAGCAAGCTGTCTGAAATTCACATATTATTAGCTGAAAGGTGTCCATTAACAAGTTGTAGATCAGAACATCTCAAAAATATGGTACGCTCTGATTAAAAGACACAAACTGTACCCTGAGCAAAACAACAAAATTACCAGGAGGAACAGGAACCCAGACAATAACAGTCTGACCTCAGGACCAAAGCAAGGTCAAACCATACTAGAAGCAAAGAGATACAGTCAAATCAATAAATGACAAACTCAAACGAGCCCTGTAGCTTTAACTGCACCTCCACAGACAAACAGATGTGAGTTAATTCTTATGTAAGAAGGTGACATCAAATGGGACAGTGAGACAAACACCAATCTTCGCATGTTGTTGCTGGCACCATGAACTGCAGTACACCTATGAGGTAGTATTACAGTGCATTGTGGGTACAGAGAGCAGGGTAAACCAACCCCATTGTCCTTGTTTCCATGCTCGCATTATCCATCCAACAATGACAGCATGAGTGGACAACAGGCTGAACTCAATACTTCCCAGTTTGCTTTGGCGAAGAAGCCAAAGGCTGAGAAGCAATTAAACACTGCTTCACACAAGATAGGATTAAAAGGATCATATTACCTGTGGAACAAACTGCAGGAGCAAATGTCTGACAATCCGAACTGAGTAAATGACCCTTAGATCAACAACAGCTAAAGGAAGGTAGAAGTATAATTAGCTGGGTCCAGAGAACACAAACAACAGGACCTGCACATAGAGCTGCAGAGCATATACAACTATAGCCAATATTCTGCAAATACACCAATGAAAAGAATAGTGTGATTATATTAAACTGAATAACATCATACTCACATTAAGCAACAATCAAATCTACACATGGCGTATGGTTTATACTGATATCTATTGACTGAAATAATCTACAGTGTGTTCTGAGTGTGGTCATACCGTACAAGCTTTTGACCACACCCAACCATACCTGAAATGCAACATACTAAACATAAGAATGGTCAGTCACAAGATTTATTTTTAGAATCAACTAAAACAAAACTTCAACCCAGGATTAGCTGAGGTCCACATCCATGTCTCTCCCTCCATGTGGCCCTCACAAGAACCTCCGAACACACATCCCTTAGTTCCACTTCCTATTCCTGTCCCATAAAAGCTCATTAGTTTCAAGTGGAATTTGTCTGCTTTATGTCTATCAGGGCTTAAGTCCATTTGCTGTGGGTTCAGAGAGAAAGGACAGACAGAACATTTCTTGGATATTTTATGCTCAAATCACAGAATAATATGCATTTAAAACCTAATTGAAGGAGCCTCACAATGCTACACACATCATAATCGCAGACAATTGAAGCACTTAGGTCAAATCACTGTAATGGCTCATGTGAAATGCTAGTGGAGTTGTGAAGTGAACATAACCCATCTCTGACATTATATTTGCTAAGCTTCAGTATAATTACTGTACAACCCTACGGCCTTTGACGGCAGCATGATTAGACAGACTACACACTAATCTCACAAACAAATCTAAGACTCAGCATTGCCACACCAACACTCACTGCTGACGAATTACACGCGACAACTTGAAGGTGCACAGATGAATTTAATGGATAATTTTTTGTGTGCCATTTTAGTTTTGTTTTTGACCTCCAGCTATCCATCCAGTAACTACTTTCAGACAGTCAAGTCAAGGTCTTCTTAGAATGACATGCACTGGAACACCATCAGCATAACAAAGAGTTGTTGTGGAGATGTGTGCCAGGAAGCTAAAGAAACATCTGCAGTGATAATGGGAATATTGTTTTATCGAAGTCCAAAACCGCAATGTGGGGAGTGTGACAGGTGAAGGTTGCTAGACAGTATCCTTTTGTTAACCATATTTCAACATCCTGCACATGGTTGAAGTCTGCAAATGTATTGTGTAATATCATGTGTCATGATTAGGAAATGGCAATTTTCCATTTCACCATCATAAAGCAACTAGTTTTGCATCAACGGCAAACCTGCAATATACAATTCCCACCCTGGTAGTGTGATTGGCTCACCATGCTGCCAGCCCGTGCTGTAGACAGTTGGTCTGGGTGCTCCTCTTCAGATCCCGCCCTCTCCTCCCGTCTACTGGGCTCTGCTGTGCCAGCGATAGCTCCTGCCAAGATAAAGACACACTACCTTCAGACACTGGGTGTGTGTAGTGCGGGGGTGTTTGACAGAGTGTGGTGCGATTGTGAAAAATGGCAGGATTTCAAACCTGCTTGGTGTTAAGTACTGCATGCACAATGAATGCTTGCACTAAAATAATGTGTAATGTACTTTTCACTTTTATAGAACTGACCATAGTCCCAGCAGCTCTCACAGGAATGTGGGAGTATACATAGTGAGGGTTAGACTGGCTGGGACAAGAAGTCCTCACGACAAATCAGGTCAAGTCAATGTAAACACTCCACACATGCAGCCCTGCAGACAGACGTGCAGGCACAGGGAGGAAGTCTGTTGCTACACTGCAAACCTTGGAGTGGATCACCTGACATGACCCAACGGGAGAAACTTATGGGAAATCCAAACTACATTCCTCATCAGTTTACCGGCAGCCAAACGCATACCAGCAGGAGACGAACATACAACAGATGTGGGCCAACAGCACAACTCCTTTCACACACTCAGCACGCCATGTCCTGAACAGCCAAGACATGACAAGAACTCCTGATATTCATACCAAAACATGCAAATCATGCTCAATGCTTCGTCACAGTGAAGCACAGGGCAGCCTGACAGCAGACAGCAAATTAAATAATGTACTGTATACAGAGCCACACAAGTAACGCACTGCCTTCTCTTCCTGTGCGTACACAAACTGTCAGGAAGGAGTGGCATTTACTACAAAGACTGTGACAAATGCATTCAGGCAGCAAGACTGAACAGAGATATCGTGTTCTGTCCCTTGTCTTTATACTGAGTATACTGAAAAACATTGCTTCCAAGGACATGAAGCTGGATTGAAAATCTTACTGTGCAGTGCTGTCATCTCACTTCCCCCACTGTTTATTTCGGACACACCCCCTTTTGCACACAGCTCCACAAAAAAAAGCAGTACTCTCAAAATCTTAAATTTGAATGTAACCTTCTCTTACCTGTGCAAAGTGGTGAATCCCACTTAGCGCTGAAACTTCTCTCTGCCTTTTTAGCTTGAACAAAAACTCAATGCCTTGCAAAGTAGTGGAAGTCTCATCTACTGAACACATACTGGTTGTAATCCACTGCATGACATAGCTCCCTCCCTCCCTCCCTGGCTTGGTCTCTATTGCTTACTCTTTTTCCCTCCCACTCTTCAAGTGCCAGGCTTCTCAAAGTGAAAGGGGCCATACTACAGGGCATGAACATTTCACCCACCTACAATAAACCCATGACTCATTTAATCAAAAGTGATGACTTGATTCCTGATCCAGTCATAAAGTGATGGCTGTTTATAAAAAAAGGTTAAATGTTGCACTCACTGCAATGAGACAAAGTAAAAAATCTAATTTGAGTAAGTGTTAATTTGCACAAACATTTAACAGAGAAGCAATCAGGTTTACAGTAAGGAGACCAAACCTTTATATAAATGGTGTGTGTAGAATTTTAGATGATCTACTAGACAAAATGTTTTGTAAGTTAGGAAAAGAAGGTAATGTTAACCCCTGTCTGTCAAGAGGTTTGTTAGGAGAATTACACAAAAACAACGGAACTGATATTCATGACATTTTGTTGAGGGCTTTTCCTTAACATTGTAAAATAGAAGAATAATTTAAAGTTTCAAGGCGGGAAAATCAAACCAGGTAATCTATGAGTGTGTTATACTATAGCTAAATATAAATATGGATCTGGGAAAATAAAATGTGGTTTCAAGAAAGGACTGTTTGGCTTGAATGCCAATCTAGTTAGTCATGTTTTCTTTGTGTATAAACATCATTGTGTTTTCATTGCTTTAAAACAAACCTACGAAGTGTACATAGTAGTAGATTCTTGCTAAAGAGATTCACATGTGTTGTATGCAGCATGGTGCTGGGCAGGTTATGTGCCTTGGGAATATCAGAGGTTGTTTGCAGAGAATAGCTGCCTGCTGTTTTTGGAGGTTGGGGTAAAGAGAAACGTGATGCTGTACTATACTCTGTGTACCACAGAGTGCACTGTATTTGTGCTCTGATAAAAGCACACTCCAAAACAAGCCAAGAGCTCAACAAAATCTCGCATTTTAATACTTGTAATTAATGCACGTCATTTCTTTCAATAATACTGTTTTGGCAGTTACAAAATGGCACAGCTAATGGCAGACCTTGTGAGGTCAAATGTACCGTGTGATATTTAAAAAAAATTAAATGCTATGTCAAGGAAACAAAAGAGAGTCCACCGACAAAAGGATGTGTACAGCATGTGAGGAGTGTAGTTATTGCTTTCATAAAAGGAATTTACCACACCCATCTCCGTACTCTGCAATGTGCATGCTCATGCATGTCAAACCCTGTGTGCACATCAGGACTGCTGCATGATAGTGGTTCATTTGATTTCATTCAATATTAGTCATAAACCTCCATGGAACATAGCTTCAGTGTATGCTAGTAGTGATTCAATACCTGTATCTGTGTAGGTGGTACTACTGTTTCTATGTTGGGTTTATTGTATATAAACACTCCAGCAACATATTATTCCACCTACTTACAACTTACTACCAAGACTCAAACAGACAGGAGGGCTGGCCCTTAAAATTACAAATTTGAATCATTTTCAGAATCTTTGTCAGGATCTAGCTATGATATGCCTGTTACTTGTGTCTAGCCAATGTTGCGTTGACATGGCATGAATAGCCATTTACCAGCACAGAAGGTACAGCTAAAACTAATGCAGTCTCGTACAGCAGTCTGACAATATAACACCCGACACTTGCACTCTGTCCTACTATATGACATTAATAACATTCAAATATGTTGAAAGGGAGTTGTTGATTCAACATTACGATCATCATGGAGGCTGTGTTGGATTTACAATTCAAAAGGGGCTCAAACTTTAACTTATTACAAAGTCAACTTTTAACTCTGGTTGTAGTTTAGCTGTTGGCGGTAACCAATCAATAACTTCTGGTTACGTGATGGTAAGTTCATCTTTGTTGAAGAAGAAGAGGCAGCTTTAATAATGTATGCTAGGCTTCATTATTTTCACATTCACACTGCTAATGATTGAACAAGAAAAGAGTCATTAACACCAATAGTAAAATAAAATGTCTGATAAAATGTAAATGAAGCCTAAACAAAGACAGGAGCTGTAATGGGAACACTACTGCAAAACCAGTTCCCTATTATCATGGGAATTAAATAGATTTCCAGTGCAGCGGGGGAACTCCGCGGGGGTTTCCTCTGATCGAAAGTCAAACCATTTAAAATAGTCCTCTCAGTGCACTGCTCGTTCCTCAGAGGAGGGAATAACAGGTGACAACACAACAGGTGCTGAGCGCACACAAACTTTACACCCGTTTTAATGGAGAGAGTGGACGGCAGCCTCACTACACACATGTCCCATGTGAGGTTGACAAACCGACAGGGTGTGTGTGTGAGAGAGAGAGAGAGAGAGTGAGAGTGAGAGTGAGAGTGAGAGAGTGTGAGAGTGAGTGAGTGTGTGTGTGTGTGTGTGTGTGTGTGTGTGTGTGTGTGTGTGTGTGTGGGAGGGAGAGCGCTGTTTGCAAACGTTAGCATCCTGCTAGCTACCGGGTAGCACCACTATTGGAAGCTAGGGTGAATAATTCGCTCTTTCCCAGCAGGAAACGACAAAACGACTCAAAGCTCAGATGTCCAACACATGTCTGACAACCCGAGGACATACCAACAGCGTAACATTACACACAAGTCCGCTTATTTTAAAATTTAAAACCGAGTTACTCACTCAGAAAGAATCAGCTGACACAACGGTGACTCAGTAGACTACGGGACTTCCGCATTCTTGCGTGATGACTACAGCGCCGACCAATCGTCGGGGAGGAAACCGAACCCTCTGGACCAATGACGCTAGAGGAAGCTCATCAGCCAATGAGCGTCAGAGATAGTCGAGCGAGAGGCTCGTACACACCCACAGCTCAGCCAATCAGGGGGCAGATAACTCCTGGAGCGCACCAATGAAAAATCACAGCGCGGCACAAACTGGGTGCACACGTACACTGAGCTGAGAGGAGCTGGTGGTGTCAGGCAAGTTAGAGTAAAGTTTCGGTTTTCATACCAGGCTAAAGAGAGAAGTGTGAAAACAGAAGTGAAAATGACATTTAAAGGTCATACATAAAGGATAACAGATTTGAATATCTGATCAAAACAACCTAACCTCAGCCATTAATAACCAATGATCAATCAACCACATCTATTTAAATGTCATCAAACTGTTAAATGAGAGAAATATATCAACAATATATCATCAATAGTTTTATTGTTAATTTAGATCACTATAAATATAATATAAATGAAAAAAACTGTTATAGATTACTGAGTTTGTAACTCAGACAAATATCCGATCACTTATTTCAAATGTCCTTGATTTAAAAGGTTTCTGTACTTGCTCCCTCACACAGACAAAGGACCGAATGTGTACATCAGTGCAGCTGACGTGCCTGTGCAGTTTACGGTATACTGTCGCTGGGGCCAGACACTATTTCTGTTCAGCAGCCTGGGCCTGACCTCACATGCTCTCCAGCCCCAGTCAACAGCCACACAGCGACTCACCTCTCCCCCTCATGTTGCCTATGTTTGCACAGCAGGAGACACGTATAACTCTCCTAATGTAAATGTCACTTTACTGTGCCCTGTATTCACATTATTCAACTTTGTTCTTCTCAGGAATGCTCTGAATCAAGCTGCTGTTAATCAGTTAAGAAAGGTTGGATCTTGATCAACTTGTGAGCACAGACTTCAAGGTATTTATGAATGATTCCAGAGTGAAACCTCGTGATTAAAGGATCTCAGTAGCATTTAGACTCCTTCCTGATTGATAATGAAAACGTGCAATTTACAGGAGTGATTCAAACTGTTCATATGCAACAAGTATGTTGTGCCTCGTGTACACAGTGACCACACAGTGCATGGCTGCTGAGCCATTTCTATTTATGGTGGTTATATTAGAGTTAGTGTTGCTCCCTCTGGTGGTGGAAGTCAGAACCCGGAGAGGGAGAGAGTCTGATCTGATGGAGGACAACATGAGGATCTGTCATTTTCTTACCCTCAACACTGTTATTTATGAATTACTTCTTAGGTTAGAGCAGGCATATTTTTTTCATACTTCAATAAGCCTCTTTGGCAGGACATTTAAAGTTCTTCACCAGATCTGTATTGCATGTTCGTTTAAGAACAAGAGGTATATGGGCCTTTTCAGGGATGGCTTCCCAAACTGGTGTTATTGTACAGAGTCTATATTTCAATGTTTTCTCTAATCTGTGGTTAACGAGCCCCCCCCACCCCCCAGACATTGGAGCCCTGTGAGGGAACACTACACAGGGGCCACTGCTGTGGATCTCTCTGGGTCCAGTGCAGCGGGAAGTGAGGAGGTGGACAGGTGGGTGTAGATTCCAAAGGACCAATCACAGCTGGAGATCAGGTCAGTACTTATCTGCAGAGCCTCAGGCCAGACTCTGATTTTGATCCCTCATTTTCGTTCTCTGGACTGTGGCCCATTTCCAATCACAGCATGGTAAGAGACTTCAGCTTGTAATGACAATAATATAAACTTCATTAGTAAAGCAGCTTCCTTATAAGAGGTCATACACAGCTCAAAGTAGAGAGAACAGATTTGAAGTAATATAATAATATGTAAGACATTAGATTGTTTCAAAGCTGAGTAATTAGGGGCATAATTGAAGTGTCAAAGGATAATAAGCAGTGAACTGAAATTAAAGTGTTAGATCGATCTGCTGCCGGATAGTCTGAGCACCTGCTGATGAAATTATGATGACCCATATCCTTCTCTGTCTTTTCAGACCAGCTACACGGATAAGGGGGAGAAGGTAAAAATTAAAAATTCTCTCTAAAGGAGTTTGGTGCGTGGAAGTAGTTTAATATGTAAACTTGACAGTTCTGTCAAGTTACACATTAAACACATTGTATGAAACATGTTGGTTTAATCAGGAAGAAGGTCTAAAAACTTGCACAAAGAATAAAGAAGTTAACGTGACATTTCAGAACAGATTCCTGTAAAAACTGATGAAGCTACTGATTTTTCCTGTTTCACTTTTAGCACGAACGGGGAAAGTTTGTCAGGTTTCATCATCTCACCTTCTGGGTCGGCAATGCTAAACAGGTCAGTATGCAAACACTGACATGCAGCTAAACTTTACCTGGTTTCTCATCTGTGGCATCGTCATTATTCTAGGTTTTAGTTTGTACAGTGTATAATAATATTAAGGTTAAATAATGAAACAATTTGCAGGCGGCCTCATTCTACTGTGATAAAATGGGCTTCGAGCCTTTTGCCTACAAAGGTCTGGAGACCGGCAGCAGGGAGGTGGTGGCTCACGCTATCAGACAGGATAAGGTATGCAGTTTAACATGCTACTGGACATAACACTCACAAGTGGCCTCACAGTTTATCTAAAACACCACCATCCTCCCTCCCTCCTCACAGATAATATTTGTCTTTGAATCTGCCCTAAATCCTGGAAATGAAGGCGAGTTATCGGAACACTTGAGATGAACATAAACTCCTGAAATATAAAGCACATATACGTGTCTGAGTTGCTGATTCTTTTTCATCATTTCTCAGAAATGGGAGAATTCCTCATGAAACACGGCGACGCAGTCAAAGACATCTCTTTCCAAGTCGAGGACTGTGACTACTTAGTCAAGGTATCACTGATACAGAGGGCTGTGTTTGAATGGGGTGACATAAAGAGTGGCAGTACCAAAGGCTAAAATACTCTAATTAGACACAAAGAAACAGGATTACCACTGATTTCCATGTTAAGTTGTGTAGTGAGGATTTCTGTCCTCAGCCACTGGAGGGCTTCCAGGAGCAGTCGACACACACAGATACAGAGTGTGGGAGCTGCCCCTGCTTTCCTTATCTGATCCCAACACCCCTGTGCTGACAGACGGCTAAAGAGCGAGGAGCTGTGGTCGTCAAGGAGCCCTGGGTGGAGCAGGACAGCAACGGGAGGGTCAAGTATGCTGTGGTTCAGACGGTACGTAAAGGCTGACGCAGGTCTCATGAAAAACACCCACATGACACTGGGAATGATTAATTATTGTGTCAATGTTTTGTCCTCAGTATGGAGATACAACGCACACATTCATCGAATACCTTGGACCCTACAAAGGCCTTTTCCTGCCCGCCTACAGCAAACCTCTGTTCAGGGATCCCCTGTTAGCCACTCTGTGAGTTAGTAACGTGTCACACAGGAATACTACAAAGTCAAATACTCCTCCGCTGGCACGTTTAATATGTGAAAATAATAATCTTATATTTTTAAATTAATGTCAGATTTACTTTACACAGCACCAATGGGAAGTGATCAATCAGCCAATAAATCTGGGTTGTTATCAATTAAAAAAAATAAAATAAAAATTGAGTCCAGTGACTCAGTCGTGAATCAATAGTGACTTTTATTTTCCGTGTATTTGTTCTGTAGGTAAAAATGTAAACATTTTAAAAACCTCAGTGTTTTTCTATCTTCCCAGTCCACCAGGAGGTTTGAACTTCATTGATCACATTGTGGGAAACCAGCCAGATGACCAGATGGTGCCAATTTC
Organism: Pseudorhombus dupliciocellatus; assembly: GCA_016785235.1. Classification (NCBI taxonomy): domain Eukaryota; kingdom Metazoa; phylum Chordata; class Actinopteri; order Pleuronectiformes; family Paralichthyidae; genus Pseudorhombus; species Pseudorhombus dupliciocellatus. The sequence continues at coordinate 174,297 of JAFBJW010000112.1, forward strand.
AGACTGGTAAGGCTCCTGCTTGAGCGCACGTACACATTGGGCGTCCAAAAGGGCAAGCAAACACTCCGCCTCGGTCTCAGGGTCAAATGCAACATCGGCGGTCATCAAGAGGAGTCCCAGTTAGCTTATCACGAAACGCTCTGCTGTTCCCAAAACTCCAGGTATCAGAAATGTCTGCTGTTCCACCGGTTCTGGTCGATAGACGACAAGCAGATACACACGCAGTACAGCTCACTGAGGTCCATAGTGGTAGCCAACTACGAGGAAACCATCAAGATGCCCATCAATGAGCCGGCCATGGGGAAGAAGAAGTCACAGATTCAGGTGTGATTTCAACTCCTTTCATGGAAACATGAACACACTCTCATATGGATCCATGGATCTCATCTCATGCTTGTCCCTCTGCCCAGGAATACGTGGACTACAACAGTGGAGCAGGTGTTCAGCACATCGCCCTAAACACTTCAAACATCATCGAAGCTGTGAGTCCCCCCCCCCCCCCCCCCCAACCCCCCCCCCCTCGTGCCCCCCCCCCCATCCTCCCCTAAATGTGCAAGCAGAGGCAAGTTCTCCACTTTCTTTTCATTTCTCCAAACAGATAGTGAACCTACGAGCCAGAGGGATGGAGTTCCTCTCAGCACCTGACACGTACTACGATACCCTGAGGGCCAAACTCAAAAACGCCAAGATCAAGGTGAAGGAAGACTTAGACCGTTTACAGGTGAGGAAGTGTCAAGTTGGAAGTGATTCACAGACCTTTTTTTTTTTTTTAACTATTAAAAATGTGTTTCTTTTCAAGGAACTGAAAATCCTAGTTGACTTCGACGACAAGGGCTACCTCCTCCAAATCTTCACCAAGCCTGTGCAGGACCGGCCGACCCTTTTCCTGGAGGTCATTCAGCGGAACAACCACTTCGTAAGCAGCAAGTTACGCAATCCACAAGTTTACCTGAGAGGCTGGGTGGAAATCTTTGAGCATTTCATCCCCTCAGTGATGGAACTCGCAGGCCTGTGGTCTTGTTAAAGAAGCCAGAGCGGCCTGAACACCTGTTTAAAGCTCCCACCCAGCGTGAACAGAGTAAGAGCAGCCCGCTTGTAAAAGCTCGGTAAATCTATCACAGGCGCAGATTAAAAGGCTCACATGCTTCTCAGCGAGGGGGATCTTTGGATAGTGTTGCACCCTGTGGCACTCAATTTATAACGCCGGGCGCCCATTCTTGCTTGTCAGAACAGGCGCGTCTTGTCACTCTCCGGCGTTTCAGCGAGCCCCCAGATGTGGAGACAATGCATGAAAGTGAGAAACCGAATCCGAACCGCCGCAAAGAATCCCTCAGAGCAACCACCAGCACTTGATCTTTTTGATTACATATGAAAAATTTACATGATTAATTTAGCGAGCTGCCGGCGAGCGCGGTTCCCCGTCGGAGGGGCCCATGTGGACGTTTGAACCCTGTGAGAATATTTGTCTTGCCTTCGTGATCCAACATCAAAGTGGTGAAGGGCGTCTGGGAGTAGAATCCCCAGAGCCATGAGGAATGACACAGAAGACGGCAGATCTCTGGGTAATTAGCCATCTGTGTGTGTGTCTGTTCTCTCTCCAGGGCTTTGGGGCAGGGAACTTCAAGTCGCTCTTTGAGGCCATTGAGAACGATCAGGATGCCCGGGGCAACCTCACCGTGCTGACACCCCAGGGCCAGGCCAAGGCCATGCACTGATGCTAAGCCTGCCGCCGCCAGGCCACACTGAGACCGCCAGATATGGATGTACATTTCAACAAGGCCAGCAATATATCAAACACAGTCTTCATGTGACAAGCACCATCAGATAAGCTCAGCGCTGTCAGTAGATTTCATGCTCTGTGGCTAAATAAAGAACCTCATGCTTGTGGCATGCCGTGTCTGTCCTCCAGACATTAAACAAAATGCGCTTATTTTAATATCTGCCGAGAGTTATTAAGAAGAATTGACCCTAGAGTCATAGTCTGTATGTCTCTTTTTTAAAATGTATCGGTTTAGAGTTGCTGCTGCTTTCTTACGGTTGACAGTACAATTATGATACGTGACATGAGAGTGGTGTCAATATTTCCAGTGAACGATTAGAAAGTACGTCTGTGTTTCTACGTATAAGAAACACGCTTCTGTTCTGCTAAATAATTCCTTAAATGTTCAGCGTGTAGAATCTAGTGACATCTAGTGGTGAAGAATATACACGAGTCACTGAAAAATGCAACTTCGGTTACTTAAAGTAAGTATTTCTTCTTCAAATTAAAATGCACCATTATTTACTCTGCTTCATGTTATTCATAGCACAAATTAAATGTGTCCAGCCCTGTAAATTAAGCATTTGTCTAGCAGCTAGCATTGGACTCTCACAAAGTCAATTCCCTTTTGATTATCCAATGCGCAACAATATGAAAAAAACACATAATAAAATGCAGAAAAATCGTCTGTACATAATTTAAGTGGTGAATGGTTACCAAATCATAAATGGATAAATACAATTAAGAAAAATGTCTTTCGCTGTTTTTGAATTTGAAAAAAGGTACATTTCCAAGATTTTATCTTAATATTACATTTTTGAAAGTTCTGAAGTTCTGAATGATTGAACCCAATAATAAATCATGTTAACCCCGTAAATGATATCCAACATTCTTCTTCCAAGGTCTGATTAAACACCCAATAATATTTTGTACTTTGATGGACTCTTGTGTTTGGGCTAACTTTGGACAAACTAGTCCACTGGAGCCCACACACAACAGATTTGAAAAGGTAATATGACACAGGTCTTATTTCAAAATAATTTATTTGCATATACTTGGAATGAAGACAGGTTGATACATCTGTGATGGCACTGGTCAGTTTCCACATTCAGTCTATACAGAAACCACTCTTTCAAACCTGGACAAAATGGATAAATATATTAGTAAATAAATATATTAGTGACATGTCACTATATTGAAATGTTCTATTATATATAAAATACAACACTATTTCATTTCTGTTTTTGTTGTTCTCGTTTTTATACACAAAGTATCCAAAATATACTGACACATCCCTTAAAGCTCTGGAGGGTTTTGTTTTTACTCTATTAGAAAAAGGCAGTTTCAGCTCATTATTCTTGCAAAACATTACAAAACAAAGACATGAATGATGAAAAGAGAAAGAATGAAATCACATCAGCTATTCTGTGGCATTATTATATACTAATTTTACTATGCTGGTGGTTTTGGGATTGTTATACAAATTAATTTTAGTATATTTTCGTTTCTCTCCCCAGATATAAAATTTGCTAAAACCAAAGTGCTGCTTATAATTCAGTCATTTCCCTCTCAGAGACTGTTTGGGCAAAACGAATATCCAACAAGGTAACTGTGATAGTTTTGCCAGAGGACTGCGTTGAATCATTCAGAGTGAGGTATTATTTTTAAGAAAATGGATACGTTAAGTTCTATATGATTGTCCAAAAATGTATCACAATATCACACGTACTGTGCTGCAAGGCCACTGTGTTGAAGATTCTGTGTCTTTGGTTAGACAGGTAAGAGCTTAGAGTGATGGGATCTTCCCGATTCAGGATTACTGAACAGTTTACTGACAGTTTGAAAAGAATAAGGCACATGGAAGTCTTTAGTAAGTGCTACTGGTTACATTGCAAAACCCATGCATATTTAGTTTGCCGTTTGTGCTGAGCTTAAGTGTTTCTGCAGTCTGACTGCAAAAAAAAAAAAAAAAAAAAATCCTTTCACATTTTCACTGAGCCTTCAGGGAAAGTCCACAATAAAGCTGAGATCCCTTTTTCTCTGATCTCTGATTATTTAGTCGAGTATGTGCATGAGGGCGTCTGTAGCGAAGCCAAATGTAAGAGTCATGTTTGACTTCATGATGATGGCTGACTTTAATCTACATAATATAAATGTACAGAGTCATTTTCTTGGAGCATGAACAACGCTGGTATCTGTCAATCTGCCAGAGAAGCTAAATGGGAACAGAGTGGCGACTTGGGTAAAGATCTAACCATTGATTCTATTTAAAAAAAATCTCTTTTATAATGTAAAAATCTATTTTCTCAACACTGTGTTTGAATTCATTGAGTCCTTTTAGCCATGAAGGTGACATTTACCTTAACTAAGGTTTTTTTTTTTTTTTTTTTTTTTTTTTTCCGTTCTGGATATAATTTCTGCAATTTTTTTTTTTTACCGTTCTGGATATAATTTCTGCAACTAATATGAATCCTTCTCATCTTTCCAGTGTTTGTTCCTGAGACAGTTTCTCAGACTCGACTCATTAAAGTGTGAAATCATGGGATAAGCACAGCACGCTCTCATTAGACTGTTGCTAATGCAGACAGACTCAGGACTGCAAGGACCACCTAGCATGGCTCCACTCCACTTATAATATTATCATTATATAATCACTCTTTCTTTTTCCTGTAGAACAGTTTTTTTAAGCTTTACTTGCTGGTGGACAGCGAGGACAATTGTTCCTGTCCTTCTGATGGGTTCACTCTACACAGATGGGGGGAGGGGGGGTAACAGCAAGTGATGAAACCGTCAGCGCCAGAAGTGATGGAAATGAGACAAAGCTTGTAATAACGACAACATAATTCAGTCAAACCGGTTCATTTTGAAAGGTGAAAAAAATAATTACAGGCTACAAAAAAAGAAAAAAAAAAGTTAAAAACAGCTGCCATTATTGAAATAATGAAAACAAGGTCCATGCACGGTTGAGCGAGCTCAGTGAATGCTCATTGTTTGAGGGGCTGAGCATCAACCTTTTGGACGAGAGGATGATTTTTAGTTCAGGGTTTATGGGAGCTACATGGTTGTGAGAGGAAAAAAAAAGGGAAAGTCACTACAGCAGTACCTTTAAAGACCCCCTGTGTGAGGCCTGTTTCGGAATCTGTGCTGAGGTAGGCTGGAGAGAAGAGCTTCTCTCAGCTGAGACTGGACTCAGCGAAGGAAGAAGAGGAAGAAGTGAAAGTTAAGTACCTCAAAGATAAATCAAGTTGCAGTAGAGTGAGCGACGCGGCGGCGGAGCCTCACTTCATGAAGGCTCCACACCCAAAGCAAGGATCATTGGTTAGATGACAGTAAGAAGTGGGAACGTGTCATGTCATGTCAGAAATGACGATTGTTCCAGCAAGTGATGAAAAGAAACACAGATAAACAAAAAAAAAAAGATTTCCCCTTTGTGATGCACGAACTGTTTTCCCTCTCTCTAAATATTTAAATCATTCACTGTATTTCGATATAAAACATCTTAAGCAAAATCTAATCCCAGTCATTTTAATGGTAACCCTCACTAACTCAACTAAAAGCACATCTCGGTGCGCGAGCGTTGTATCCTGGCAGGGGGAAGCATCAGGGCGTCATCTGAAAGAAAGTCATTGCGGTGGAATCATGTGGAAGACATGAGAGCGATTGGCCAATGAGAGGCTTGTCCATTCTGGCTCCTGTGTAGCAGCGTGAAAACAGGGATGCAACAAGTTTGTCAAACACCGGACTCCTCTTCTGATCCTGGGGACACAGACACAACTCACGTCAGATTCAAAGTTCATTGATAAGACACTGAAATGGTATATGGTGAGGTTACCACAAGGTAAAAAGAACAGTTACCATTACAGCTATGCTCATTAAAAAAAGCTACCTGAAACACTCGACTCTTTTAGCTGCTCAGTTCACAGTTCCCGTAGCTTTTTAAAAGCCACCACCTCTACCCTACATCCACCAGCAGTCTCTGTGCTAACCCTGGTTTCCCATTGTAATGGGCCTAGACATCAGACATCTACAGTCCAGCTGGCAAACTGAGGTGGGTTAAGCTCAGGAACAATAGTTTCAAATGTAAATATTCCTCTTTTTGAGGTGGTTAATTCAGGTTCACTGTTATTTGACACCTGGTCACATTATTAAAGGTAAACAGGAGAGACACCCACCCTGATTGTGGTGTAATGTTTGGCAGTATAAACAAAAGTCTGTGTTGCAGTCAGCAGCTGCCCCATGATGGAGCCTGCAGGGTGGCCTGTCCATAGAAGTCCCCGGGGCTAGGAGCTGAGGCTCTGAGCGAGCCTGCTGCACCCGTTTTTGCCACACGACGTGGGCCCCGGCACAGCAGGGCCACTCCTCCATCCCTCCAGAGTCCAGAATGAGGGGCACCGGGAGCAAAGCGGGATGCAACTCGGGCGGAGAGCAGCAGAAGCCCGGGCTCTGGCCGTAGTGAATGTGGATGCTGTGGTCCTCTGGCAGATCCACGCTCTGGTGGAAGCGGACAGAGGGTCCGTCAAGCACACAGCCACTAACCCGCCCAAGAGGAGCAGGGGTGTGTCCATGTCCCTGGTGGCAGCAGTGGGGTTGAAGCTGTAAGGGGATCGGGGACATCAGGACAGGCGGTCCTGTGGGACTGCTGGGGTCGTGGTCAAGGCGCTCTCCATGTCCTGGGCTGGGCCGGTCCGTGGGGTCTGGCTTTGGGCACTGGCAGGGACTGTGCTTGGGAGCGCACACAGGTGAGTTTTTGTCCACGACGAGAGCAGCAGGTGCTGCCGCAGCAGAGGCCCCCTGCTCCTCGTCTGAGCCTCTGCTCGGGCCCTGGCTGTGCTCCCCCTCCTCGTAGTGGTGGTGGCGGTGGCGGTGGAAGTGGATGTGGTTGAACACAGTCTGTGGCTGTTCTTCAGGGCAGCACGCTTTGTTCACCACAGAATCCAGAGACCGGGGCCGGGCCTGTGCACCTGCCTCTAGGCTGTTCCTCCGAGGGCCCCTCCCAGGACCAGGCCCATAATATACAAATGGATCGTAGTCACTACTCAGAGAGCTACGGAAGGTGGACCAGCTGCCATAAACTCCCTGCAGGGACACGTCAGTACAGTTAAGAACTGAGTCACTGGAGGAGCCATGGCAGGGCCCTGAGCTGGAGTCACTTGCTGGCCCATCGGCCAGATATCCACTGCGTTCTGTGTGGTAGCTGCCACCCGAGCAACTGCCCTCATCCTGCCGAGTGTGGGCAGGCGCGCCACGGGCCTGTGGCGTGCCGGTGGCGGCGTGGTGCAGTCTTGAGCATGATGCACTGCGCTGGGTCGGACAGGAAGAACGGTAGTTGTGGCAGGAGCGGCGGGGCGCGTAGTGGTGAGCGGACGTCCTGCAGTTACCTCCAATCCTGTGCGGCCTTCCGGGACCTTCTGCAGGAAGGCGGTATCCACAGGCAGAGCCGAGCGGCCTGCTGGGGAGGAACCGCAGATTTTGCGTGTCCATGGGAGAAGAGCCACTGTAGTGGCCCAGAGAGGGATATGGTCCAGAGGGTCCACGAGGGTAGTGGGGCCTCAAAGAGAAGGGGATAGCATGCTGAGGGAAAGGGTGGTTGTGTGGGCTGCTGTAAGGCTGAGGGTGGAGGAAGCCTTGACTTTGCTCTGGACTCTGCTGGAGTCTGCTCCTCTGGGCCTGCCGCTCTGTCCCTGTGGATCACAGCCGCAGTTAGAACCAACGCAGTGACCACCGCTTATAGAACCAAAATCAGGATTAAGTTCCGAAATGAATCTTGGTCAAACAAAAAAAAAACAAAAACCAGAAACTTAACTGTAAATATGCTTGTCCTCACCCATGATGTTGTGCATGCAGAGGGGACAGGTGCGGTGCTGCACCAGCCAGGGGTCGACACAGTCTTTATGGAACTCATGAGCACAGGATATGATCCTCAGGTGCTGGTAAGGAAAGGAGACTTAAAATTTAAGATTTAAAAACATGTGACTAGTTCCCGAAAAATGGACAACAAGCTTGTCATGTTCCTTTGGACATTTTATCCTGAAATATTAATGATTATATAATGTAAAACGGATTCATTGCCAACACTTTGTTGTTGTAGTTCTTTTCTGTTTCCTGGAAATTTCTTTCGGCAGGATTTTGCATAATCCTGTGGCAAAACAAACAAACCCACCAACTCTCTCCTCTTACCTGCCCGTCCTGGAACTCCTCCAGACAAATAGCGCAGACGGGGCTGGAGTTGGAGCTGCTGGCTGACCCCCACGCTGCACGTTGGCGCTGTGTGCCTGGGCAGCCCTGAGAGCTGTAGGTTTTGGTCTCCAGTCGATTGATGGCCCGCACGGTCTGCTGGTGGACAGAGTCCTGCGCACAAGAACGGGAGACTTAGAAAAAACATTGAAAGACCTTAAAAGTGAGCTGTGTCTGTAAACTTTGTACCGATGCTATGGTTTCACTCACCCAGGTTCTGTTGGACTTGCACTTGTAACGGAAAGCAAAGATTAAGACGATAGTGAGAATAGCCAGGATGATGGTGAGCAGGATACCCATGTCGTAATGTGGCTGACATGGGAGAAAGACATCAAGAGAGACAATATTTATAATAATGCAAATCTAATTGTCTCATTTATTATGTTAATATATTAAACCACAGCTCATTAGAGCTCATGACAGACGGCCGACACTCACCCATCGAGACTGTTCCACCTTGATCTCAATGCGAACTTTAGCCTCCTCGTTCTTGTTGACCAGGCCCATCAGCTCCTCTGCGTCCTCGGCCTCCACCAGCACGACCGGTCGGGGAAGGGCGTCTGTTTCTCGCAGCTGTGCGTGTGTCGTCAAAGCAGGTGAGAGGAGGAACACACAACAACGTGAGCGTGGGGGAAAATGTCCGTCCTCTCAATGCGAATTAATCTCAAATTTTACTATTCTTAAAGGTGTAGCTTTAGCCATGGCTGCACGCTCACCTCAGCAGCAGCGTTGGCATCATCACTGACGTCAAAGATAACAGCCTGAGCTCCTTTGTCCAGTGCCATGCGAGCCTGAAGGGGACAACAGGAGGTCAGTGGATGTTACAGTGGACAGGTGACGAGAAGGAGCGTCAGTGTCTGAGAGCCATCACTAGGTGGCAGTCAAGCCATGAGCCTCCTGCCTGCCAACGTAGACCAAAGTGCGGCTCCCCCTGTTCCATTTCCACCTGACTCTGGAAGCGAGACACCCTGACTACAGGGAGGGTCAGGAGGAATAACACAGCGCTAATCTGCAGCTTCTGTCTCACGCTGTGGAGAAAAACACTGTTGAATTATTTCACTGAGGGAAAAGAAAAAGGAGGAATGCTCAGTGAGATGTTAACATGTTACACAAGGCCTCCCACGCTACCTGTTTCATTCATATAATTGTATCGTCTCACAGAAACCTGCTAACACACACGAACCCCTCTCATCGTGAACGTCTACCATCTGCCATCACTAAAGAAGGAGACGCACATTTTAACGCCTAAGCACCCAGGTCGAACAGAAGGCTAACCCCTGACCCCTCGCCTAATTCTCCGGGCATCATGACAGGAAAGCGCGCTCCCTCCCACACACCAAAGAACATCAGGTAAAAGCATCACTCAGCATCCATTAATCAAGCAAATGGAAAACCACTCTTTTGTGGAGTGGTGGCACTGACCTAGGATCAGTTTTTAACACTTCAGAGGGAGAAAGTCAACTCGTGACAAGGAAGAAACAGGTGTTTCCTTTGAAAACATAAATTATCCGTGTGTGTGTGTGTCCGTGTCCCACTGAAGCTCAGTTGGTATTCCAAGGCCACAGTATCAGTGGTCAAGAAGAGGCCAAATCAGAATCCATCCTGGCTTCCAGCTCTGGAGCAGCAGGCTTTTCTTCTTTATTTCATAGGAGCAGTAAATGCAATATGTGCGTGGGTCGAAATGGGGTGTGGTCACAGAGGAGAGGAAGCAAAAAAGAAGCTGGATCTTTGACATGTGGGATTTTGCTTTACCTGGGGTTCAAAAGTTCCCTGCTTTGGAACGCCGTGCCCAAACATAGTCCTGAAGTGGTGCAACCCACCCTGACCATCTCAGGTAAATGCCTAACCCTAACCTAAACCTAGTTCTAGCATGTTCGTGCGTGTATCTTAGTGAGGACACTTCTTGGGATAATGCATTCCCTAGGCCGTTACACTAACCCTCTCTCTCGCTCTCTCTCTCACACACACACACACACACACAGACAAGAGAGTACTCAAAGTCCAGACAAACGGCCAGTTCAAGAATATATCACTCTTTGTCTCCCCTGGCTGCTTCCGCGGTCTTATTATATCGCAGTATTAGCAGTAGCGGCACCACAGTGTGGTCGCAGAGACGTACGCCTCCGCTGAGCCACACAGATCTCATTTCATGATTAATGGGAGATATATATTTAACTTTTCATGCTGCGATGAAAAGCACAGGTTCAGACATTAACAAGACTAAGTGTTTCAACATTTAAACTTTTGTTCTAGAATAGAACTGAACACACACGTATGGAGACAATATTTGGCATTTGGAAATGACTGTGGTTCGCTGAGCCGAACGGTGTAGACGTGACCGCCGGAGAACTAACAAACAATTCACAGGCCACAATGGGGTGTTGCCACTTTTATCTGTCAGGCTTTTGAAGGAGGGGAGGAGGCTCTGCTGAGAGTCCTGTGACACTGAGTGGGGATTATTTTGGACGGTAGGGAGGAGAAGCAGGTTCATGTAGAGCTGCTGACACAAACATAAACACACCTGAGGGCACAGGACTGGGCAGAGACACCGTAAGGTCACAGATACAGTTTGACTTTTTGGTCGAGCACACAGCACATTTACAAAACATGTGTTCTACCTTCAAGATGAATCCTGACTTCCAGACCAATCAGTAATACTTGAAGCCACAAATTACAGTGTGTTTTATTACAAGCAAAAGGAGATTATGTGTTTGTTTTAATCCCTGGTTATAAATAGTATTTTTTTTTTTAAATAATCATACTGTTGCTCAGTAATAGCCTGAAATAATTGATTATTTTTTGTGGAATTATGTGTACATCCGTTGGACTTATATATACATATAGTAAGTACTGTACTGAAGATAAATAGGGACTAACTACAAGCTGTAGGTTTTAGGTCACATTATACTGAAACTAAGTAAACTCGCTCTGTTTATGAAGGTAGGAGGTTGTTGTCCAAGAGGTTCTTGCTCTCATGAGGTTAAACCGTTAACGCTCCACATATTCCGCACCTCCTCTCGCCAAACGTGTCTACAAATCAAAACATGTGCGATCACAAAATGCTCCAGCAGCTGACAGGAAGCAAGGATTCATAAAAGCGGCTCCACCTGCAGCGATCTGCCCTCTCCAGCAGTGGGTGGCCTGTTTGGGGCCGTGCAGCCAGCGCTGTTTGTTTACATCGCTGGTGAAGTGCTGTGTGTGTGTGTGTACCAGGCCTGGCATCACAGCGTGTTCCCGACCAAGCAGAAACAAGCTTCGCTGCTGTGATGTCTTTATTTCACATGAGGGATGGGAGAAGCGCCACCCCCCCGCCCTCCATCGCCTGACAAGATTGCTCCGCTGGTTAATGCCACAGTGTTTGTCCTGAGTTTTATGTGGTGCCGATGGCACAGCCGGGCCGGGCCGGCAGCCAGCTGCCTTCATCTGCAGCCAAATTCCGACGTAACAGGGAGGCAAAGGAAAGGGCAATAATGATAATGTTACACACACATACACGCATTCGGTCCTACCTCGGAGAAACATCTGTTATATTAGTTGCACAGCTATGATTACAGAACAAAGTAACCCAGTAGCTTCATAACCTTTGACTTTTGTTAGTGGGTTTTATGTGAGTCATGCAATAAAAGGCAATAATGAGCATGTATCAAAAGCTCAATTATTTATCCGCATATTGAGCCACTGACATTTAGAAAATATTTGGTGAAATATTTGCACTTGTTCCAGACATTCCAAGGATAAGAGAGTCCAGAGCAAATGACGGAGCTATAATTAATACACGTTAGCAATGCCACTGGCGAGTATGGACGTTCTCAATCTCAATTTATGAGCGAGGCTGCTTTTATTTAGAAAATCTTTATTGCAGTTAATTACAAAGCACCACACACCAGGACAGAAAACTTTCCTGGGTTCTGAAAACTCCTCCTCCTAAAACATGATGCTGAACCCTGTTTAACTAGGTCTAACTTTACTTGTGGGGACCCAGTTGGTCTGGTTTCCCAGCGTGACTCTCATTCACCATGACTAAATTATAGCGTGGAATAATATGTGTGGGAATAAGGAGTGAGAGTGAAAGAGGTAAAGAAAAAAAGAGAAGGACAGGGTGGTGGTGGGGGGGGGGGGAGGCGAGCACGCTGTGGTGCTGCTGCAGCATTAAAGCATCTAATGACAGAGTACAGAGCTCCGGGCCTACAGGTCTGAGGCCGAGACTCTGCTCTGTCATTTCTCCTGAGCGGCCTGGCACACTGGAACCATTACCGAGGCACTGGAACAGCACCGCACGGTTAAATGAGGAGCAGCCGGAGGCGGGGCGGGGGTAACGATGACTGGTGAAAATGATTTGGGAGCGTATCATATCCGTTTGGAGGTTTGCCCTGCCGGTCAGCTAAAGCCGATGAGTGATGGCAGCGTGGACGTCGCCATCATGTGTTCGCAAAACAAAGTCGACTCACCTCATGTAAACTTCTCAGTGTTACCTCCAGTGACAACGTGCTAATCATTAAACAGGACTGGGAGTTCCCTGCCACACTACGGTACTTCCTAGGGTTAGGGTGCTAACATGCTCACAAGAGCAATGTTAATAATAATATATTATAAACATCTCCATTTATATAAACCAGCGCCACAGAGCTGCTTGGCCTCAAACTGTTCTTGAGCTGGACTTCGGAGAAAACTTTGTGTTCATTGTTCCTGGTTTACGTGATGAAGATTTTATAGTCTCTGTTTTTCATGAGATAAGATAATCTGCATGAAGAAAGGATTTATTGCAGGGTTGTCTAACCAATAAAACATCAAAGTGGCTGATAAGGCAACACCCATTCAAATGTTAAGATTGTTTTTGGTATTTGAATTTCTCCAAATACTCAGGTTCCAAACAGACTGGGGCACAGAACTGTGTGTCAGACCTGATTTAATTGAGAATAATTGGACCTGGATAAACTTGAATCAGATCTCAAGTTAGTCAGTGACCCATGAAGACCTCTGCCTTGTGAAAAAACAAACATGGCTACCCTTACTTCCTACCCTGAAAAATAATCTGTGGGGTGCTATTTGACATTAAAATTATATTATTATTTAAAATATTATTGTATCTTTTATAAATAAATGCAAACCTTTTCATGGCTAAGTACAGAACACAAAAATAAAATAGTCACGAAGAGTTTAAATATGTCATTGACGCACATTTTACTCAGACATTTCTATACTTCAACACAGCCTTGCTTTAAATATTGTGCTTGTTTTCTCATTATATTTTGGAACGATTGTGTGTCAATAGTTGTGACACGCGTGTGTGTATGTGTGCCCGCGCTGCTTGATTGCCGGGTGCTTGTCACTGGCTGTGCGGCAGTTAAGTTGGTTGGAAGGAGGGAAGGGTGGGGCCGGTGCTGGGTATCCATTACTCACAGGGGTACTTTGATGTGGGGCTGCTGGAGGGGTGGGGGGCAAGAAAGGGGGGGGGGGGGGCAAACGGGGGCAAACAAGTCAGGGCAGGTGAGCAGATTTTACGCTCTCAGGAAAAGTATTGAGCCTGAGGGGGTGGACCTGAATCACATTCTCCTCCTCCTGCTGTCTTCCATTCAACCTGGCACGAATGCATGTACACACACACACACTTATGCAGAGAGAGAGAGAGAGAGAGAGAGAGAGAGGCACACACATACTGGAAAAAGTTATGAACCTGATCTGGCTGTCTGGAGGTAAGAGGGGTCATTCAGAGAACTCACACTATTGAAGCTCACCCCTCCTTCCTCTCTCTTTCCACTCCCCCCCCCCTTGTTAGCAGGCGCAGGCTGCCCCATGACGCATTGATAATGCAAAACACAGGTCGACAGACCAAGGACCAGTGCCATCTGATACACTGTCGTTTGCTTAACACATCCTGGAAGCATCAAAGAGCTGGGCATCGAGGGCCCGCCCCCTTGGGCCAGAGGAGACTGATGTGGCCGCCAGCGACATCTATGACGATGGAGCTGAGAGCCCCACAATCACACACACACACACACACACACACACACACACACACACAAAGGGGAAATTGCATTTTAATACACTAGATACAGATTTTTATACATCAAACCATCAAACCTCTTAACATACCCGACTTTTTAAAATTTTGAATGGTGAATAATGTTTACTAAATCTGCCTCCTTCGCCGAAATGACCCATTTGCATCCTTCCATGTTTCATGAAGGATGTTTCATGTTTATAATGTAAGCACGAGCCCACACTGTCATCTTAAAATCTCTCACTTTGTCCGACCAGCTGGTAAAAGCTTATGAAAATACATCTGTTAACAAAGTGCGAACTTCTAACCCCCTGTTGAATTTTGTTATGAAATGGGAGAGCGCTGTTTCTGAGTGTTTGGCACTGGAAGTTAGGATTTCCCAAAACCACAGACCTGGTTCCTCCAGGAAGAAATGAATTGAAAAACACCAGAGGCAGAGTGTATTTTTTCTCATTGTCAGTCCAGGAGTGTTTTTACCAACGGCTGTCGACGCATATCAAACTGTTCTCAGCCTAATAACAGTTATGACTGCCTTGATATAAGGTAATTATGTCAACATTTGGCTTAAATAAGCGTAATTAAGTCAACCACCTAGATTTGATGGCAGGGAGTGAAATGTAAAGACAGTACTTAAATCCCTGGAAGCACAGACTCTTCTGATGTAGTGGGGGGGAACCCAGACATATGGAACTCCACCTCTACACATCTAGGGCCCCCCAGAGAAACGCCTGTCTTCAACAGAGCGGCCATGATCTCTGTCATTGTTTGTAAAAATAATCCTCCTTTGAGGAGGAGAAGGACGCCCTTTGTATGGGCTGGCTATCAGTGTGATGATACATTCCTACAGAGATGATGAAAGTAAAACTTAAGAGGGGAAAGTGTCCTGTATAAGATCTCTCAGTCTGTGGCTGGCAGAGGAATTTCTTTTCCCCTCACCAACGGGCGGCAACGCAGAATCTCGGGGGAAGCCAATTAGAGGGCCTTTCCCGGCCTTTTAAGAGGCAGATAATGTTCTTGTTTTCATAAAGCATCCTGTTATTTAATCAGGCCTGTAAGTGAGAGCCTGACACCCCTCCTATAGTGTACAGCAGCCTCCCTCCCTCCCTCCCCCTCTCTCTCTCTTTCTCTCTCTCTCTCTCTCTCTCTCTCTCCTGCCCTCCTATCATTCCTGCCCTGAGCCCTCCATCTCATTCAACAGCTCTTGTAAGCCTCCAGGAATTCATTCTTGGAACAGGCCGTGCAGTAAACCATGTCTTTCTACAGAGCAAACACACACGCATGCACAAACACGCACACGCAGACCCACTAGTGACAACCAACGCTAACTGTAAATGAGGGAGAGATAATTGTACATAAAGACTTTGATTCCCGTTTCAAGATTATCACACGTTTCTGCCGTTGAGCCACAGCGCGAGTCAGTGCAGATCAAAACCCACCTAAAGATTTGAAAGTCACACCCTAACCCCTTCTTTAGTTGATGTTAACATATAGGGAGAGATAACAACTTTACTCGGTTACACTTCAAAGATTCTCCATGACACCGATCTGTTTCTATCTTCTTAAATTCAAATCACTGACAAGGGTCCACTGCCTTAAATTTTCTACGCCACATTGTAATCACGTCAATATTAAGCAGCTGCAATACTTTGATGTGGAACGTGCAAACAAATGTTGGTGGTTTTAAAATGAAGGTTTTGAAAAATTAAGATTACTAAAGACTACTACTGAGGGAACAATTAATTTCTACATAAAAAAAAAAAAAAATGTCATGGAAATCTGTCCAGTTGTTGACACATTCCACCCTAAGCACAAAAGTGAGCCTCAAGGTGGCACTAGAGCAACAGTCACCAAAGGTCAAGAGAATTCCTTCAGGAGGAACATGAAAGACTAAATGGTTGTAAAAATATTTCAGTCTGATCAACTGACCAACATCCCTCCTGCTGCAGCCCAAGTATGTGACATGTCCTTCCTTGTGTACTATCGTTTGTGTTAAAAAAAAGCATACATTCTGTTTCATTGCCGTGATACAAACATATTCACAACTTAAGGATTTAATATCTCGTCATCAAAACAAGGTTAGCGTGGAATCTCACATGTTCACTCGAGTTTGACTTTCATCCATGGTTCTAAAATGTGGGTCAACAGAAAAATAATCTAATGATATAATACAATAATAATATTAACACAAATTAAAAAATAACTTTTTTATGGCTTTTTTTTTTTTTTTTAAGCCCTAGAATAACTAAATAGTCTCATTGTATCCTGGGTGAATTGCAAACTGTGTCTGCCCTGTGAGTCTGTTTTGTCAAACCCCTGTTAAAAGCAAGTGAGGGGGCACTTGGCACGGTAACCAACCTGAGTCAGAGTTAAACAGGTTCATGCTGCAGAGGAAAAACAAGAGCTCACTCCCTCCGCCTGCAGAGTCGGACTCACAAGACCTGTTTGCTGGTTTGCTTTAAACTCCTTTAGATGCAAAGTGCTCGCTCGCTCGCTTGCTTGCCTGGGGAAGTAGTTATTGGTAACACAAACCTGTCTTCTTTGCACTTCACTTTCAGCAGCAGCGTGCCCTTGCCCAGGCCTGAGGCAAGCCAGAGCTCACAAAAAAGGAGAGAGTAAAAGAGACAGATGAAGAAAGAGTAGAGAGGGAGAAAGTGAGACAGTGGAGGGTGAAGGGACAGAGGGGAAATGTCTTCTTTTTTTTTTTTTTTTTATGGGAATGTTTCACTTAATCTCATAAAGGCAGCGTGAAAACCTCCATCTGTTTGCCGAGCAGTTCAAAAGAGACTCCACATGCCTCCGCTTGCTGCTATATAAAAACAACATTCTAATGCAGATCTTAAAGAGGGCCAGCGGCTCAGGCTGCACAAAGAGCGCGGGGATGAGCCAGACGCAGCCGCGGAGGACGGGAGGGTGGAAGGCGAGCTTGGTAAACAGAGGGGAGCAGCAGAGAGCGCGGGTCTGGCGGCGAGGAAAGAGTGAGGTGAAAGACGCCGCAGGGTTAAATCAAAGCAACACATTTTTCCTATCAACAGTCCTGCTTGTGACCTGTTAGACCTGACCCTGCGGAGGTATAGACAGACGGGACTGATGCGGATCAGCCCCTGGCCTCGCCTGCCACTCCTCCAAATCAACCCATTCACCTCTCCACCTCTCCAGAGACTCTCCTGCCTTCTGTTCCCTTCTTCTCTGCCTCTTCATGTTTCACCATGAGGCTTATACCATTCGCCTTTGTCATTAATAGAGGAATGTCCTGGCGCTGAGCGGGGATCCAAGGGCAGCACCTTCACATTAAGGGTCTGCGACGATAAAACCCTCCCTCTCAATAAAAGCTTCTACAGCAGGTGGAGGCACCATGAATCTCCCGACAGAGGAAATGAAGGAAAATCAGACGCATCAGTTTAAATCATACAATGACAAATTATTCCGTCGATGTTATTCAAATACAGGGAACCGGCGGTCCACGAGACGGCGGCACGATGCCTGTGCAGTCAGGTTTTCCTGCACGCCAGCGCCTCTGCACACCTCCAGGCCTGCTCTCCCCACAACCGGGACAAGACCAGGCCCGATCCTGTCTGCAGAGCTATTCCGACAAGCCACCCCTCTGAAAAACTCCAGGGTTCAAACTGCTGCGAGATCAAAGTGGTAATACTGCAAGTAATAATACGTTACTGCCCTATGAAGGTCTCATTCATCAGGGAGAGGCCGTGATATAGTACAGTTGTAACTGCAGGGCCATTAAGCACTCATCATATGATGCTAAATTTGGTGTGGCCGTGAGGAAAAACATCTTCAGCTCTGTCGGCAGCGGGAGGACCAGAGATGGACTATCAGCAGTAAAGCGGCCAAAACATTGATCCGATCAGGAGAACTCTCCAACAGCTGCCGCGACTTTTCACACATCTTTTGTCACTCCGCCTCATCACCACGCTGCGACCACACACACACACACACACGTCGCTCCTGCAGCCGGCCCGAGGTGTCTCCCAACCCTTTGGGATGATGGCGGTATTTCAACAGTGGTAATCTGGCACCGGACGGCATCATCTGGACTCCGTCTCTCCTTGTGAGCATGACATGGCATTCTATTTTTAGGTGCGCATTCTCCTCAGATCATCTGCGCCGAGCGCCGACAACAGTCTGATGAAACCATGACCTCCGCACGCTCCCTTTGAAGTGACAAGTGAGAGATGTGCTGCCTTAAGAACGCCGGGAGATGCTTTCTCGAATGCCAGGAGCAGCTCTGTGGAACTGAGGCGTGCTCCACCCCCCCGGGGGAGACGATGAGCAGCCTCCCATGCTTAGGCGTGTGCAAAATCACAAACACAGAGAAATTATTCCCCCTGTTCTTTTAGCTCGTCAAGCAAGTCAGACAGCAGAGATTAAACATGATCTCCCCATCTCGAGGTCATATGCAAGATCAATCCACACAAATATGCTCAAGCTTGTGATATTCCAGCTTCTATTTTGGAGAGGTACTTCCCACACGGCGGCACGGTGGACATCACATTGTTTGTGTAATTGAGGTTTTTATGATGCTGCTGCTTACAAACTAAACCAAGTAGAGCCAGGAACGACGAAGAGAGGGAAAAGTTAGAAAGTGGGAGCAACGCCTTGCTAATCGCCACGCAGCCAACATCTGAAAATCTACTCTCACGGCAAGCGGCACGTATCTCGTATTGTCCGTACGCGTGGACCGTTTGCCATCGGCTCAATGTTTGGCTCAGCAGCGCTGGCATCAGCCGAGAAACCGACGAGAGATGTGGATGAGAACAGCAGCCGCAGCCGGGGCGTGTTAATGCCGCTGAAAATATCCTCCAAAAGTGGCACTTGCACCTTTAGGCAGGAGCATTTTCCACCTATTTAAAGGTGACAGGATGAGTGCATAGTGCACTGCAGAGAGCAGACCCTGCTGGAAATCACTCACACCTCATTGGTGGAAGTGATGACAGCGCTGAACTGAGATGAACGACAGCGGCGCTGCAGGTCAAGGTGACATCTGTTTAGCTGTGACCCGGAGGCCTCTCTAACTACCGACTTTAAAGTCTTGCTGTGTTGATGATCCTCTCAGCTTGACGACCCGCAGTTAAAATGCTTCTTGTCAGCTGCAGGTGGAATTATGCATGACTGATTTTTTGAATAAACAAACAAACAGATGTGGCCGCTCGAAGCCCTGGGCCAGCAAGTGTGCTTTTTGAGCAGCGTAGGAATGCAGTCGTGAGGTGGACCTACCTAGGAGGTTTCATACAAGTGGCGTGCGACGGATTTTAACCGCCTCCGCATGGCAGTGAGTGATTTAACCTCTATTTCCTTCCCCATTTATCTTTGTGTAGACTCACCTTGTTGCTCCAGAGGTCAGAAATATATCTCCAAGAATCCCCCCCCCCAGCAACAAAACAGGAGGTAATTCTTTCCATCCCTGGAGATTTCTGTGACCACCTGTCTTTTGTTTCCCACCTGCTCACCTGAACAGACACATTCTATTCAGGGCTTGTTTTGCTGCACACAGCCCCACTGCTCTCTTTACAAAGCCAACACCTGACCGAGAAATGCAAAGCACAGAAAAAGAAGAATGCTCCCTCGAGGAAAGAAACCTGACATATTTCTTAAAGCCGAACTCTGGAGAATGTCCACACAGTTTGTGCTGAAGGAGGTTTTCAGGTGAGGGCTGGTGCAGCAGGCAGACACAGGACATTTTTATAAATACACTTTATCACTGTCTTATTCTTTTTAATCCTAAAATACTTGCGCTCCTTTTGTTTTTTTTTCTAGTTTTGTGACTGTGAGGAATGCCATTCGCAGTGAATCCTCTGGAGGATCTCCAGCTGTATTCTCACACACCGGCTCACTCTGACACGGGTTGAAGTTTTAACAATGTGCCTGGCAGGAAAAACTCTGGAGCCTCTTACTTGGACATTTGCATTCTCACACTCCCAGAGTCCCTCTGGTGAATGTCAGGAGAGGATCCAGAGTTTAAAGGCAGTTTAATTGTTGAGCGGCTCAAAAAGTCAAGTGCACATAAAACAATACTTCTGCACAGTGAAGCTACTTTGCTGCCCCGGTCTACAGATCCATGTCTCCCAGCTTGCACCTTAACCAGCTGGCCACCTGATAAAGGGCCGCTCGAGTGGTGAAAGCTGGACACCTGACAATAACAACAACACAGGACAGTATGAACACAGCAACTATCTGGCCCTAATGAGCAGAAAATCCTCCTAAAATTGTGTACAAGCCCTCCCACACAGGCCGAGGTGAACAAGCAGCAACCCTAGGTAATTTTTTGGCTGATGGAATGTGTATAACATTCCTGTTGCTCAGGAGTCCTCCTCGTCCAAAATATTCTTTGGCCGAATCCCACGGGAAAGCATTCTCCTGCATGTGTGACGACAACAGGCAAGACTTATCACCCTGTTTTCCTGTCCTTGGAATTCTAACACAGCAGATACCTCATGAACGTCAGTGACAACAGGCTCTCACTCTCAAACTAACCACAGGGGGCTGAGGCTGCCTCTAAGAGTGTTTTCGGCAAATCAAGCTGGATTCAGGATCACATCCCTAAAAATACTTCCTTAGATATAATTCTGGTCATTATTCTGATCCAACAAATTCCACCTTTTCATGTAGTATCTTAGCATGCGGGATTTTTTTCATAAATACCTCTGCATTAAGAGAAATTCCCCAAATTCCTGAAGATATTGCAAAACTTGTTGTCAAAAAAAGCAAAAAACTGCACTTAGTACACGCGTGTGGATACATGTACATACAAGAGTGAGGAGGAGAGGGGGGGCATTATAAGTTGTATAGGATGGTAGATATCTAAGGGAACAACTGACAAAAATGCCTATTGTTCTATTAAAAACTCTGAGAGACACTTCCCTTTTAAAATCTGCACCATCATGAAAGGAAGAAGAGGCAGAGGACTGGAGGCCTCTACAGCCAGAACACCATCTATCTCACAGACAAAATAAATACGATGGCCCTCAGAGACATGGCTATCAAACTACAAATTACATCATGGCTACAGCGAGGACCGTAATGAGTGCACTGACTGAAAAGAAGGCAGTCATTAGGCTGCTGGGCCCAAAGCTAAGTACTTCCTACTGTGTTATCTCCACTGTGATATGGCGAGCTGAGACAGTGCCTAACTTTAGCAGCAGAGGAAATGGGAGGGAAAAGACAGCGTCGTCCGGGTCAAACGGACGCAAGCGGTGGAACATGGTGAGTCGCCGAGATGAAGAGACGGCGCGATGCTGAAGGGAGGAAACGTCCGAAAGGCACTTTCTCTTAGAAGTGAAAAGCACGACAATAATATTTGGTACACTTGTCAGAGCTTGATAGAAAGGGAGGCTTGACAAATTAAAGCCCAGAGCAACTTTCTACATCACTTTTGAAGCAATTGCATTCAAGATGAGATGATCAAAGCAGTGAAAACCGATCTGACAGGGAGCATAAAGAATATGACCCTCAGGATAACAGAAAGAAAAGGGCTTGTACCTTTTGCTCCGAGGAGTGAAAAACAGATTTTGAAATGTCCCTGCGTGGTTTGCAAAACTTTTCATGCGGTGATTTATGATTTATCTCATATTGAAAAGAGCTTAAGTGATACAGTGTGATTGTTTTTTTTTTGTACGCTTAAAAGATTAAAGGAGTAAACTAAGGTTTAAGAGGAGCACGGTCCTTGCTGGACGATTAGCGAGGCATGGCCGAGGTTGCATATGTTCGTGTCCACATTTGACTCGCTGAAGAAAGAAAGGGAGAATCATATTTTATCCCTTTGAAGACAACCGTGCAACTATCTGGCAGAGAGGAGCAAATAATGACTTTTCTTGGGAGGGAAATCAAAGTGAACCAAGTCTTCTCACACTGACGCATTTCATACAGGCCAAAATGTCCATTGTGTACCTGCTGCTTTTTGCATTTGCTCTTAAAAGCTGAAATTTCCTCCGTTTTCCAGATGTTCCCCTGTGTTCCTCCTCCTCCCCAACTTGTCTCCGATGAACTGGAGATGTTGGACTCGGCTACTGGAGGAAAAGAAGCCAAAGGCAGCTGCCATTGCATTTCCAGCCCCTGTCTTTGCTGAAAAACAGCAGGCAGGAATAGCCTGAGGTCAGTGTCACCCCCTACAGACAATCAGACATGAGATGACAAAAACATTGTCATGAGGGCCTTGATTTATCCCTCCCTGAATGGGCTTCCCTTGTTTTCGAGCACTTCCCATCTCTGAAACTATATTCTTCTTCCTGGCCTGAGAGTTTAGGCCACAGTGAAATCGACATATTTCCCCAGAGTTGGACCAATTTTTAAGCGTTTTACTGGGCAAAGTAGAAATATTGTCATTCGCTCTTTAGTCGTTCTGCAGGCACAGGTGGAAGCTTTCACATTTGCTGTGGTAGCTGTTCCCCTGGAGAAAATAGACACCATTATGAACCTGAGGACTCATGGTTTGATCACAGCTGTGGACCTCCGCGACTCAGTTTTGTTTTCTGCATTATTCCCATAAAATACATTTCCAAGCTTTTTATTTTTTCATTTTTAAATTACTTATTATTGAAATTGCAATGACGCGCGATTGCTTGATCAATATGCTTATGCAACTAAAACCACATTTAAATTTACTGTGGTTTCATTTAACGTGCCTTGTTTATCATGCTCACCATCTCTGAACCTATTATGCAACATCATCTGATTTAAAAGGGAACTATGGCACAAGCCACAGACGGATCCATATATAGAAATTCAACTTGATTTAAAAGGATTTCAAGCTTCAGGCTCTTTGGCGCAATCTTAACAACCTATCTTCTAGTTTTTGATGTATGCTGCCAATCATCCTATTTAACAGCATATTATTCTAAGGTATCATATTCAGTTTGACAGTCACATGGTTTAATAGTGTTTTGGAACGCCAAGCTTGCATCCTCACAAAGCAGATCTGGGAGATTTGAGGTAACTTTATCCAGTGACACACGTGCACAAACTCAGGCGTGCACACATGAAAAGCCCAATTAAAGAAGCGGGATTAAAGCACAAATCAAGCCCAAATCCCCTTTTTTATCCGAGAGGAGCAGAATCAATAAGCGAGGCCCTCTGTCAGAGTCAACAAGTTGAGACACGGGCCAAAACTTCAATGACTGTAAAAGAGCTGCTTTCACAAACCCATGGATTCCTCATAGGCTGCTGTAGTGGCAGAGAGTCAAGAAGCAGAGATTATTAAGTCGGAGGTAAATAAGCTCCTGGCACTGCAGTGATGCTGTTTCTCGTCGAGTCATGTATCGCTCTGTGACTTAGCTTCCAGGGCTCTGGTGTAAACAGAAAAAAATTGGCCGGCCGGCCGGCTGGCTGGTGGAAAGCAGACGGATCCCGTCTACTGTAGCACAACATGCTGGCAGGGGAAGCCTGTGGCCTCCGCTTGTGTTGTGTTGTGTAATGATGCAAAACCACTGGAGCAGAGGAGGTTTGATTCATGCATTTGCATAGAGAGAGATGAATCTGAAGCAAAGATCGCTTAGAGGAAACAAGCAAGATTCAGGGACTTTGGGATTCTTCTGATTTAAAATTTTAGAATGAAATAATTTTTACTGAAATAAACTTTGTTGCGCTTCAAGCAAAAAGACTCAATTCCAACAAGAAAGGACTGAATTATTAATGATTTGCTTTACTTGACTTTCATTCCTAGGCTACCCTTCTTCACTGATAATGCAGCTGAGAGGGTCATCCACCATCAGAAGGACAGTGGTTTGATCCCTGGCTCCTCCACATTCTATGGAAGCACTATCTGAATGCCGTTTCATCCACTGGTAATCAATTCTTGTTAAGTTTTCGAGAGACGACAGGGAGCGGATACTGACCGACTGAAATTCTCTTAAATGTCATAATTTCACTGGAAAACGTAGTGAGTCTGACAGCTGATGCGTGCTGATGTGTCAATCAGGTTGTCAGGTTGTTTCATTTGAGGGTATCTGGTCAAAGTGCATGTTTTCCTCCAACTTTCCAGTGTGTTCAGAGATACTGTGAGACCCAGCCAGTAAATCCGAGAGCAGCCGAGAGATTTGCCAGATCACCAGCAATCACCAGAGGAATCTCCCTGTGATGCCGGGGGAAGGAACCCCCCGCAAAACCCAAAATGCAAACAAAGGAAAACAATGAAATCTTATCCCTGATGGTTCTGCGTTTTGACTTTGTTTGGTTTACAGCCTATTCTGAGTGTGTGCGGTGCAACACGAGCCCTCTGTGGCCGTCAGAGTATCTATAGAGCAGTTGGGCGGGCTGCTACAGTCAGACTAAACTGTAAACAAGTCCCATTGAGAGAGAGCGAGGCCGACCCACGCACCGCACATCCCAAAGCGTCTGATTCATCGCCTTCAAACGGCCAAGAGCAAACTCCTCAACAGCTGCATGATGAATCCCCAATAAATCCACCGCGACCCGAAGCTTTGAATCTCACTGAGGAAGCAGGGATGCAGGTGGCTGGAGCGGAGTTTATTGCAACACATACTTTCCAAGCAACCAAAACAACAAGAAGGATGCCCCCCCCACCCCCGCTCCAGTTGCTCCCTCTTCTTCCTCCCTCTTTCACTTCTAATTTCAAAGAGGATCTGCAGGGAGGGAGAAAGCACTCGGAAGCAGCGGCCTTTTGTCCACAGCTTCTTTTGCATGAGTGAGAGCCCTTGTTTTGTTTACTGGACGGCACAGTGTTGCCATTAAGGCTTTAATCAAAACTGTTTTCTAGAGCCGGCCCTGAGTGACAGCCTTCTCTCCCCCCCCNNAGCCATCCCCCCCCCCCCCCCCCCGGTTGGTTCCCAATGAGGGAGAGCGAGCGACAGGAGGAGGAAGAACGGAGCAGGGAAGTGTGGGAATGTCTCTACGTCGTCGCCACGGCGGGAAGTTCCTAAACATGGCTTTAAATTAGGGGAAAAGAAAACACAGGCTAAAAACAGGCAGTTGCCTAACTATACTCCTGCCTGCTAATTTGTCACCACTTGAAAAACGGGGGAAAAAATAGCAACAGTTTGAAATCATACTGCTTTAAAGTTTGGATGTGCCGGCCTGTGTGTATGGTATAAAACTTAAACATAAGGGAGATTTAGGTCAACTCTGTTGCACTTGTACATACATCTAAACCATTGTGGGTGGAATCTATGGAGCTCTGAGCGCGCTCATATTAAAGGGGAGCAGAGACGGAGAGCACCAAGTGTCTGGTTCTGGCTGGCTGGCTGGGCTCGGACCAGTGACAGCTGCTGCTTGAAAGCCTCACATCCAAAGCCAGGGCTCACTGCCACTTGCTACATAGCAGCGCTGAGCTAAGCCCGTCCCCTCCTGTCCAAGCCCTCACTCTGAAAGATCAGTGTCCCGAACAAAACATTCGGCCGCTGCCAAATAATTCCCTCTAAAAACCATCTCGTCTTTAAAGTCCTAATCCAAGAGCGGAAGGGATACTGCGGGGAGAAAGGCAAGATGGCGAGATGGTTTATCTGTCTGCGGCCGTGTCTGAATGAGGACGGGGTCAGGGGGAGGGAAGTTTCTCAGAGTTCTAATGAGGGAGTAATGCGTGAAACAGTCAAAGTTACATGTGCATCTCTGTGTGTGTGTGTGTGTGTGTGTGTGTGTGTGTGTGTACCTTATCGGGCAGCGGCAGGCAGCGGGGAACCCTGTGCTCCAGCTTGACAATGGTGATGAACTCGCTCTCCTGCCGTTCATCCTCGCTCGTGTTGCACAGAGACAAAGGGTGATACTGCAAAGGGCGTGAAGGAGAGAGAGAGAGAGAGAGAGAGACAAAGGTTACGAGAGAATCTGAAAATTAAACCCTTTAACAAATGTGTCCAGTGGGAACGTTTCTCTGTCCACAGTTTGAGGTGTATGGCGCTCAACAGGAGCCCACATGCCAAGGTACACAAATAGCACATCTGCAACTCCTTCCACCCCAGCACGCTGACATTGTTCTCCTGACCCAATCCAACACATTTGATTTATGTCAAATCTTAAAAATACTGAGACATTCTAGGGATTTGGATGCAAATGCCAGCAATAAAAAGTTACACAAAAGCTTCTTTTTCAATGATAATAATCTGAACCAGCTGAACACAGTGATAGATCCCGCAAAGACCTGGACAGAGCAAAAATAACAGCTGCTATTTTTAACACCGCTTAAAGGAGCAAAAGAACAGAGGGATAATTTTAGAAGAGAATAAAGATATTGTTCTCTCTTGAAAGAAAATGGAAACTGCGAACCAGTGAGAACTAACGAGAACCAGATCACAGGACTTTTTAAACCCCGTTTGCTCGGTAGCAAAAACCCCACATGTAACCTGTAGTTAGCGACCGTGCGCATTTTAAAAGAATGCAAATTAAAAGAATGCTCGAGACAACGTTTCAAAGGACAGTCCAGACACTGGTTTTCACACCATTAGAACACAGCAGTTGCAGTTGATAGAAGCTTTTATGTGCTTCCTTCCTAGTTAAAATCAAGAGGCAAAACTTTGGCACCCGACGTAATCAATTTCATGGATGGTGATGTTCTCTCACACTCAAAGCCTCGAGGACTGAACGAGAGCGAGATGGTTTTTTTTGGGGAGGAACATTTGATCCCCTCTGAAAGGCAGGAAATTCGGAGCTGCTGAAAGGCTGCATTTAAGAGCTCAAGGGATAGCGGCGGTGTTTGCGAGCTGTCACGGGTGTGAGGGGTTGCACAGCAGTCGAGGGGGAAGCGAGTGGCTCCGGAAACACCCCCTTCTTCGTCGCTGATTTGCTCACATGACGTCAGCGCGAGCGATTGCCAGAGCACCGATGCTCATGGATGAGTAACCCCGCTGCGCTCACCCACACACCAGCGGAGCGGTCCCACCCTGCCCTGCCCTGCCGAGGGCCCGTCCTGGCCCGGTTCAGCCTCGGTGGGCCTCTTCATGTGGCTGCGGGCTGACTCCGTGGGGCTCCCCCTCATCTCACCCAACGGAAATCCCTAAATTAAAAAGACCCAAGGGTGACATCAACAGCTGGCACCCCGGGGCCTGGGGAATTGACGTAATGTGCTGCAAAGGGCTGGTGCATGTCTGTCAGAAGAGGAGAGAGGACGAAGGAGAGGACTATGGGGGACCGGGGTGGGGCAGGGACGTAAAAGTTAGATGTGGGGTCAGTAGGAGGGAAGCACATTGCTGAGCAACTGTGGAGAGCAGGCGCCTCACATACCACATGTAGTTAATGGGACACGTAAACAGATTTTGCTCTCAATGCCTCAACTATGCCAGAACACTAGAGGCTGAACTGGAAGTTGAAATTTAACACATTTTAAATAAAGTGTACTTGCATTGGATATACAATTGTAAACAAATGTCCTTAAGAAAAGTCACAAAATACATCTAACTACCAGTTTCAGTATTGAATATACTAAAACATTCCAAACTAAGGTGCCAAAGTCCGTGTTGGGATCTGGTCCAGTAGTTCCTGGCCATGTAGGAAGTGGTGCCTGGCCGGCATCGATCTCAGTACCCAACATGAGAAGGGATGTGTGGAAACATCAGACTAAAAAAAGCTCTGTGCCATAGCAGTCATATAGATTGAGGGGCTAAAACATCTAAATACGTCCCTCCACCAAAGGGGAAGGTGAAAAAGAAAAGTTGACTGAGTTATGTTTTTAGGCTTTTGAGTAACAGCAGCTACGCAGGAGGGAAGGCGGGCAGGGATGAGGCATGAGCCCCTGGCCTGGGCTCCGAGCGGCTCTGGCAGCGGCCTTCACCAGCCTGCATTTACTAGGCCCAAATTAGAGGACTAGGGTTGAACTTGGCCCTAAACAAAGAAAAATCATTTTCAATGACGCTATTTCACTGATGCTATGACCTCTGTTCTTTTTTGCTGTAGGTTTTTTTTTTTCAATGTTGGGAAAGTGCTACATTCAGTGAGAGCAATCTGATTTTACAAAACGTATTCTTCTGGCTTTCTTGATTGTGCGGATCTTTGTTGTGACATTAAACATGTTGATGCACGGGGCTCTACAATCATAGCTAATAAAGCAGATAATAATCCCAGCGCTGAGCCAAACAGGCTCTTGGAGGAGCAGCTGCGTTCGGTTTCCTCTGGCTTTCTGAGGCGCAGCGTCATTTTTTTTCGCATCGTTGACAAGACGGAGCCTTATCTACTATTTTAGATATGCCCACACCACTCACAATCAGATGGCTGCGAACACTCTGTGCGCCACCACTGGTGCCATCCACCACTTAGAACCAGGCCGCCGCTGGACTATAAATGGCTACTAAGACAGACTGAAACTTCTTCATTTGGTTTTTGTATGGCCCTGAGAAAAAGGGGCCTGGGAAACCAAATCACTGAGTCTCCATTTCACAGGGACTAGTAACCACAGGGCATGCAAACAGTTCCCCACAGACTGTTAACAATGCTCACTCCTCCGTTCCTCCTCCTCATCTGTCTAGATCTGTTGCAGAACTGACGGGGACATGTCCCTCGGTTTCTTTGTAGCCACGATTAAAGGCATTCCTTTTCAGCTCAATCAAAGACAACCCCAAAAATATTCCAAGGCAAGAATCTAACAGCCTCAAAAACAAATACATGGACAGAAAAAGGGGAAAATAAATAGTAGCTGTGGTGAGAAGTCAATAATATTTTTTTCCTTTTCGCTTAGCCCTGCAGATCTTCTTTTTTCATCTGCCAATAATCAGCAAGAGAGCTTTCTAGTTCATCTGCTGCCAGCAGGGAACCAGGCCCAGGCAGTTATGTCAGTGTGTTCGAGAGGGGGAAGCAGAAAGAGCTTGCACCTCTCATCAGGCTCCACCACTCAATTACCAGCCA
Organism: Pseudorhombus dupliciocellatus; assembly: GCA_016785235.1. Lineage (NCBI taxonomy): Eukaryota > Metazoa > Chordata > Actinopteri > Pleuronectiformes > Paralichthyidae > Pseudorhombus > Pseudorhombus dupliciocellatus. The sequence goes on from JAFBJW010000112.1 coordinate 203,081, forward strand.
TTCAGGAAGGTCAGGAAGGCTTTAGAGGAGCTGCTGGCTGGATATGCAACATTATCATAAAGACAACGGATAAACAAATATTTCAGGATGTGATTATTCTATCCTACAATGTAAATCAAGACTCAGAGTCACAAGAGGCAAAAGGCTCCTTTAATGGAGCTCTGCCCTCAGGCCTGCAAAGCCTGCCAGGTTATTGCACATCAGGGGAAGGATTGAACACACGCACACACACAAACAGAAATGCACATACTATCTGTTGCCTGTGTTCATGATTTACTGAGTGACTCAGCCTCCCACGTCTGGACTCTATATCTAATGAAATCTTTTTGTCTCTCTCGCTCTTTTCAAACCCCACCACTAAAGAAGCACCTGCTCCGCGCGCACACACACACACATACAAGCACACACGAGCACACGCACACACACACACACACACACACACACACACTTATATTTTGCATAACAGTAGCGTGAGAAAATGGCCCTGCATTTAGTTTTATGAAAGCTCACCAAAAATTGCTCAAAGGTACATTCAGTACTTTATTTTTATAATAGGTCTAATTGTCCTGTATAATTAGACTCCCTCATTCACGGATGTAAAAATCCAATATTGTGAAATTGTTTTGATTCTCAAACACGCATACTGAATGTTCCAATAACGCAACACGTTCTGTCGATTTCACATGCGCCGTCCCTGAAGGTATAAATCAAAGTTGTGTTTTTTTTTTTTGTTTTTTTTTTTTCACTTTCAACTTGGCAACAGATTCTACAACGGTGGCAGGAAAAGCGATTGCCAACAAGACCGCATGTACTAGATAAAAGAGATTGGAATCTGGTTGCCCAGGTAACTGAGCAAGGCTGGTGTGAGCGTGCTTGTCAGAGGTTGAGGGGGTCTGAGGTGAAAGGACACGTCGAAGGCGCAGACCCTTCGCACACACCAGGTCGCGGGTCTGCCGGTGTGTGGGAGTTGGCGTGGAGAACATGGGTTAATGAGTGAGAGCGCAGCTATGTATTGTTGCCAGAGGCGCTCGAGCATGTGCTTGCATGTGGACATAGTGTATGGGTGCACGATGAGGCTGCATCTGCTGATCTATTGGTGCAAAAAGTCCCTCTGTGTGTCCTGCAGGGTACAGGAGCGTGTCTCGGCGGTAACTTCAAGGGGGTGGGGGGTGGGGGTGGGGGTGGCGGTGCTGGAAGCCAAGGCAGAGGCCTTTTCTCAAATATCATACCCACTCTTAGACCGTCATTCAAGCAACACTGGTTTCTACATACACATTGAGGTCCAGCTCTCTGTGCCGCAGATACACACTCCTCATACCATACCCCTCAATCAAACAGGCCTGTATCTCAAGACCCTACACTAAGTAGATTTACATGAAAGGCTGCTATACTGATGCCGGCCGGCCCCCGGTGCCAAGGGAGTGGAGCAGAGGGTTTCTCTCTGCTGGAGCATCTGGAAAAGTCGGCTCTGGGGCCGTCGCCTTGTCTCTTTGCAAATGCAAACGAACAGGACGCATTACTGCTTTAGTCCTGTCAAAACAAAAGGCGTGTCATCTTTCCCCCAGCTTTATTGACAGTGTCAGTCCCATATCCAGTAACGGTTACCACAGAGAATGACTTGAGGGAAACGTGATCCCATAATGAGGCCCAAATAATTACCACCAGCCCCAAATTTGCCCGGGCGCTTTCTTTAAGTAGCAGTGCTTCCCCCCAACTCCTGGGTCGTCAGACTGTCTCTGTTCTATAAAAGGGATCGAACGGAGAAGAAAGAACCTGGACAGCGAAGAAGAGGAGCTGTTCTTCAAGATGGGGAAATGAGTAAAGAGCTGAGTACTTGTATTGGTGGAAAACCAGACAAGGATATATTTCTCATTTTTAGTGGTGCCGCATACTGTACATCAACAAGCCACAGCATTAATACTAATTACAGGTTTTAAAGTTTGCGGCTGATGGGTGTATTACTGCAGACCATTGATGCATGGCTTCTTACATTTACTCCAATCCATCTATTGCAGGTTTCTGTTGTTTCTAGAAGACATGTCAAACTCAGGACTTGGGGCACCCCCCCCCCCCGACAAGCTCACCAGCATCCTAACTCACGTCCATTAAGACTGGCTAGCTTTGTTAGTAATCCAGGCAAAAGCAATGTAAAGTCAGAGAAATTAAGCAGCCAATATGATGTTTGACTTTTAACACACTGAATGTTTCTTGATAGGAAAAAGGTTTGTGATAACGCACAGTTGTCAGAGACAAATGGAGCATTGCGAACAATCCCTGCAAAGGTTGTGGCACACACTCACCCCCCAACACACACACACACACACACACACAAACAAGGCCACTCCATCAGCCTCAGGCCAGTGCTACACTATACATTTCAAAGCTCTGAGTTAAACATAAACACAGTACTTCCCTGTCATAACAAGTCAGTGGCTTGGTAACCCAGCAGTTTGTTAGTATTGCAGTGATCCTTCTTCCCCGAAGACACGGGGGCCACATCCACACGTCCTCCAGGCTTCCTCCGTCCTGTCGCCGGCCTGCAGGACGGCTCCAACGCTCTCTCAGGTTCCACGCCATCAGTTAGAGAGAGAAAACCCACACTTTTCTATACGGCATCTCCTTTCGCTTTGGGACATAAGGGTCGGTCGCACGGAAAGAGATTAGCCGGGGGAATGTTGAAAGGCGTTCACAGAAGGGAACTCCACATTATAGACGAAAGGGAAATGTGGTGAGAACAAACAGCCATAAGGTCATGCAGCATGTGCCCTTTACAGTGAGTTTGTTAATGGATCTTCTTCATTTTAAAACGCCCTACATCTGGGATTTTTTTAGACAAAAAAACTGATGCTGTCCCTTTTCAAAATAAAAGTGCCACTGCACAGACAGAGAAGAGCACCAGAGAGGAGTTTCTGCGTGGTTTCTCTTTAACAAGAGACAGGTGCCTTTTTAACATGCTTGCACATAAAATAACTTGCTGAGGGGGGGGGTAAGAACCCTCTATCATTTGGAAATGCAACCCCGTGAAACTCCTTTGTAGTTCTGGAATAAAACAGGAAACAGAAACACTCTCTCACAAAGAGCACAGATGTATTTGAAATAAAACAATTCAATTTTTTTATCATTATATTTTCACATATAATTGTTGACAAAATATCATCATACATTTTTTTCCCTAATATGACAGTATATTTAAAGTGTTATTATAATTTGAGTGTACTTAATTTAATTTGTTTACTGGCACTTTATATAAATATTGTGTAATGATTCTGGCTTGTTGGCTCTGTACAGTCATGTATCACGTTGGCATTCATCTTGTCTACAAATTGGCCACCTGTCAGCTGCTGCACTGATTCAAATGAAATCACTGTAAATGGCTGCAGAGAAACATAAAGCTCAGTCACTGAGTCAGAGTTCAGGTACACGCCATAAATCATTTCCCTGTAATGCCCTCCGAGGCATCCCCATCCTCCCATCTGCCCCATGCAAATGACAGACAAAGTCTGACTTCCACTTTTTTTCCCCCCTTCATGCTTGATTCTTTTAACATCTGTCTCGATGTGTGTATACTTGCTATACAGTGCGAAGCATTTCAATACCAGCAAGTCATGTTGTTGCTTGCTCGGCCTTGAATCATGTTTTTGTGAAGAGAGGATATCATATCCTTACTCAACGGGTGTTTAGAAAATAAACATTGTTGGCCATGAATCATTTTAAAATATTTGGAGGGATCTCAGATCCAAAAAAGGTGTATTTTTAAATCAAATTTGAATTGTGTGGCCTCTATATCCACCAATCAAAATTTGCCTCAAAGCGTTAAACAAGGTGCAACTTCCCCAGTCCTCAACCCTCGGCTCGGGACATAAAAAACTTCAAAATGCCTCGACCCATTTGTTAGTGCCTGTCATATACTGTCAAGGAAGACCTGTAATTAAATCCAGAGGAGGATCCCGGGGACAGACACAAAAACGCAGTGAGATATTTCCCCATTGAAGTCAGCATCTGCCCCATCCTGCCACTCAATCCCACAGGGAATCCCATAATCACCTATGGCCGATGTCGGAGAAACATAGTCACAAAGGCAAAGAGCGGGTAAACACACCAGCTAAATGAAGGGCTTTTATGTGTTATTTTTACTCTTTGCAAATGTTTATGCGACCTTATTGCCCGGGCACATACACATGCGGCATCCTTAGCAACCTCACCAGTAAACAGTCCCGAAAACATCGGCGGAGAGCTCGTCTGATGTGGCCGCTGGCTGCTTGCGACACACCTTGTAATTGGCAGCGATTGTTTTCTTTCTTGTTGCTGTATTTCACTCAGAGGCCGCCATCGCAGTCGCTGATTTATGGTCAGGGAACACGGGTAGAGCTTTTGGAGCATGGAATGATATATGGACATCCATCTGAGTTCATTAATGGACTCTGGGGGAGGAAAAGAACATGAGAGAGGAGGAAGGCCGCGAGGCAAAATATTCTGCCCCCCTGCGGTGCTCGGCTGCAAGGATCCTTCCCTTCTGCCTTTTCTTTTTTTTTTTTTTTTCCCCTGAAGGTCCCCTGCACGCTGTAATCCCAGCCGGCTGCTTGTGTTGTTTTAACGGCCACACTGAGCGTACAGTTGTGTGTGTACAGAAGCATGTATGTACCATAGGGGCAGGGGGCGGAGGGTGGGGCGGCGGAGTAAACGTTAGCGGGCACTAAGCCAGCGGCACGGAGCTCCTTGTGGAATGCCGTGGAAAAATGAGACAGAGGAATGCAGACTGCACAGAGCAGTGTAAACAGGCGGGCGGAGAGAATGCTGCCATGCCGCTTTGAAGTCGCGTCATCTCCCCATCACATGCACACACGCACACAGATAACCTACTGCGCAGCTTTGTGCTTAACAGAACGATTTCAACTAGTGCACAGAGGGTTCAGCACAGTTTGGGCGACGGCATGCACGCTTCTTCGTCAGACTGCAGATGCAACCCCTGCAACGAATGAGTGCGCAACCGCGCACATGCCTGCGCAGTCGCATGCAGAACCCACACACAAACGCAGAGGAGCACCTCACACCTGCTCACCCTCTGCAGCTCTGCTGACGATAGTCCGTTTTATGAGGCGAGACTCTCCCTCCCTCCTGTCCCATCCACTCCTCCTCCTCGTCTTGCCTCAATATGGCCTTTCAACATCTTTGTTGAGCATGTGGCAGTGATATCAGGCTAAGAATGCCTCCAGTGTAGACAGTAGACACACAGGCACCGGAGCCTCTACCTCAGCGTCTGAGCCAGCGGGCTGAGGAATCCACTCAAGTGGGCAGGTAAACACCGCTGCCCTTTGGAACGCCACTCTGCCTTACTACCTGTGTACGTGTGTGTGAGCATGTGACTTCAGAAGTGAACAAGGCTTTATACCAAAACGTCTTTCTGTTAGTGATGTGATGGAATGCAAGGAAGGAAAAAACTGTTTAGTTTTAAAAGCAAAGAAAAAAACTAGAATGATATTGTATGTTTATTACTTATTATATTTACGCTTACAGTGTGACAATGGCGAACATGTATGAGTGGTCACATTTACACCAGGACAGGAGACATGTTTGAAACATGTTTCCAGACTTCACTACATCCCATAGGATAAATGAAGGTGTATCGCAGCTCTCTCTCTATTAGAATCTTTATCATTTTAAACTCTACTTTAATGTGTTGCCATCTTTGTTGCCAGTCCCGTGTCCCTTTATCTGCATTAGCGTCACACCACAAATCCACCTGCATGTCAGGCAAAGGGTGTTTATGGAGTGTTCTGTATTTCATCAAATAAAAGCGATCAGCCAAATTGTAAATCCTAATCCAAGTAGTTCAGGCTCGTCACACTGTCAGGAACTCTAACAAACTCTAAACTAATTTTCTGGCTGTCGCAGATTTCACTTGTGGGGCAAATTTTCGACCAATTCATGTGAATTAATCTTTATTTATGATCTGGGTTTACTGACACGTGAATAAGACGCCGAGCAGCATGCTCTCTGCTGGAACACCAGGCGAGCTGCTTCGAATGATCTCATGCTATCTGGCCAGGTCATCACAGTTCAGAATATTGTTTTCGTAAATTTGAACCAATGTTTGAGTTTTGGGGAGAAAAAAATGCGGCAGCCTCGGTAAATACATGACAAACAGTGCTTATGTTCAGAGGCAGCAGCGACAGCAGAACACACTCAGCCCCTCAGCCACTCAACACATCTACATAAACAATCATAAAAGTCGCTATGGTGTATATACACATAAATCACTTGTCCTACTTGGAAACAGTGTGTATACAGCACACACACAGGCACTAACAAAGTAAAGCTGAGCTGCGGCTGCGGCTGCTGCTCCTGCGGGATTTCTCTCTCACAGAGCCGTGCCACCTTCGTGAGTAGGAGCCTGAAGGTGTTTGAACTTCAGCGCACGGTCCAGAGCCCGATGAGTGAACTCCGCAGCGTTCACCTACTGTACTTCTGTCTGGGCGCCAGGAGTAAAGAAACTATTTAGATAGAGCAACATCCAAGACGAGCCCGAAAGTCTCAGAATGGCTCAAAACAAAACGGCTATTATTTAGACATCATCCTCATTAAATTATATTTGGCGCATAATTACAGAAGGGGAAGTGGACGCTGCGCGTATTGCGCCTCAGACAACGAAACACAAGACGTCCTGGTACCACAGCGGCAACATTACAACGCTGTACTTCCTATTTTAAAGCGCACTCTTCCACCCTATGCTATGTTTTCTGTGGGATAAAAGGTAGGAGAACAGAGCGGAACAGAGCGTGGCCTGTCATCACCGCTGCGCTGTCATATCATAGGGAGGCTTTTAAATTGGTACTTCTGCTGCCCGGCAGGGTCGGGCTGCTAGTGTTTCCTGGTAGCTGCCAGATAAATCGCTTTAGCAGGAAGAGGTAAGTCTGTGATTTAGGGGCCAGCCGCGAGTAGGCACTGCTCCGCAACCCGGAGACCTGGGTCAGGTGGCTAAGGTGCATAAAGCCCCAGCAGCAGTTCATCTATCGCACTACACTCGCCTCCTCCTAACCCGACTCTGGGGGCCAGCAGACAAAACATTCCTGTTTTTCTGCAGATTCTTGGCAGCGGCAGAGAAAAAGGGCCTCCTGATTCAGTCACAGGAAAACACAGACTGTGCTGGAGTGTAGCATGCATTTTTTCTTGTTTTACTATCATTGGCGGGAATTCATCGTAAACAGAGATTCGGAATCCTCGTTGTTGTGTGCTGTGTAGAGAAGAGAGCGGGTATGTCCCTCACGGAGCGCGTGCGTTCCTCAGACTTTTTAGCCTTTGGCAAATGACTAAACCAGTGGGGTCTGCTACACTGAGCATGATATTGTTGTCTGGGTGTTGCGGAGGAGAACAACGCGAGCACACAGCTCATAACACACCGTGTTTTTATTTACTAACGCAATGATGAAAAACACTTGTTGTTTTTCTGAACTGGAATACTTGTTGGTAAGGTGCAACATTTCAATAAAATCCTCTGTGTGAGAAAACTGAAAAGGACTTTAATCCGATTTTGTTCACTTGACCCACATTCATTCGGATGATTCATAGCATTAAGCTCTTGAGAACACGTCTGATAACTGTAATGAATCATCTTTAGATCGTAACGCCGCCCTTTTTCTGTTTGAATCCCATTCTACAACAAATATTTGTGGTCACCCTAGAAACCTGCCTTATATTAACTTTAAATTTGAATGGGTACATCCTCTCATCGTCAAAAAATGTCAGACCGCGGAAAAGAAATAACGTCGCAAACAGTTTTGCCCAGTATCTCTTTTCAAGTCAAACACTCATGAATGACATTCCTGCACAGGACAAAAGAATTCAAATTTCCACTGAGGCATCTGTGGTTAGTGCCTACAGCGAGGTCAGGGGGGTCTCCCACACGAACAGGACCCGGCTGACGGAGACGAGCACATTCACTGAGACAGATCGACTGAGCTTTACAATGCAGACCTGGCCGGCCCCGCAACCTGATCCAGTATCCTTCCACGGTCACTCAGCAGCCTCACATTGGACCTTTACACTTCCTCTGCCGGGTCTCCTTCCTCTGGCCCTGAGGGCGAGGGGACCATGGGTATCTGGGAGTCTCCGTGGTGTGTTTGTGTGTGCACGGGACACAAAAGACGGTGACCTCATGTGACATGAAAAGGAGACTGGAGAATCCTGTCTCAACTGGAGTCAACTGGAGGGTCTTCAGTGCTGACGCTCCTTCAGTTCTCTATTAACCGCCTGCATTTTGTCCGACAGATCAAATCATTAAAGTTTTAAACTGTCGGCTGCTGTTCTACTAAGCCGCAGCCAGGTGACAACAACAACGTCGGTAATAACTTTTCAGCACCTTTTCTCGCAGCTGTGGGCCGGACCGGGGGTTGGTTTGCAGCATTCACTGCCATGTGAGGGGAGGGGCTCGGCGCAAAGTGGAACCAGAATTTCCTGATCCATTTTTGTGCTGGAACCTTTGAACGCAGGCCAGCACATCTCCATGGTCGATTGCACACACACCTGCACCCGACGGAAAAAAGGAGGAGAGAGAGACAGAGCGAAAGAGAGAGGGAAGAAAAAAGGCGGTGGAACTCGACTGCAGACCGCAGTAAATAACCGCATAAAATTAAACTCCTGGCAGGGAAACGATAAAGGCTGAGGGGAAAGCACAGCGTTCCCTCGCATAGGTCCATTCAAGCTGCGGCGCTATGTGGGTGGGCTGCAAATCAGAACCAGCTTTTTACAGGCCGGTCCCTCGGAGCAGGCGGTGCTGTGTGGCAAAGGCCAGCTGCCGCCGTGCCAAGCTGCATCGCACTCCAGCCCTCGCCTTGTTAACCACATCACAGCCAAACCGTGACCTTTCAGATCACTCATCGCCTCCCGATTGTCCCAACCCTCCCATTCCCATTCACACCTGCTTATCATTGCAGGATAATGGTAAAATAACAGAGCTGTGGGATAAGGGGGCAGTGCATCATCAGCTCCAAACAACCTCCTGTGGGTGTTCGGCTAATGTTAATGTGAAGGTTTCAGCGGGAAGCATTCTATATTTCAGTGCTGCATTCTTAGTATAATCGACATTTTAGTCTCTGCTTAAGAAAACTCCCCTCAGGTACCAGTCTACAGTGCCTCGTCAAGCGTTGTTCACCCATGAGGTCTTTGCTTACAGGTGAGGTGAAGTTAAACCAAAACCGCCTTTTACACGTCCTGTGCCGTGGAGCATGCCTCCCCGTTTACGGCGCACTGTGCACGTCCAGTGTACGAGAGCGGTCACGTGATGTGCCATTTCAGGTGTGTTAATGTGGACAGGGAATTAAACTGAACTGAGCCGGAACATTGCGTGGGTCTGCAAACAGCAGGCGCCCGTGGAGGTGTTCAAAGTCTGCCCGAGTTTACTTCACACTGAGCAAAGACACCGAAGCGTAATGAGTTGCACTGTTACGTTTCAGTGCAGACTTCCTCTAACGTGACTGAAGGCTCACAATGTGAACATACTATTCCAGCGTTCTGCTTCCTGCTCTACCCTCTATTTAGTTTAATTGATTTCATCTGCCTCCGTGAAGGTGTGACTCATGGGATTTAGTAAGCTCTGTAATTGCAGAGGAATTAATTCTGTCAAACACTCATGAGGCATTAGGTAAAGAGTATAGGTGTGTCCCTCCGTGTAGCTCAGTGTTCACACCAGGCCAGTAGCCTGAAGTGAACTGGTAAATCAGTGCTATCAGCAGATGTGCATGATCCAGGCAGGTTTTTAGTCACCGTGAAACCCTGCCAGCCTGTTATCACCGTAAGCCTGATGTGAGCCGCCCCGGCACCACAGCCGCGTGCATTGTGTTAGCTAAGGCAGAATCACAGTGAATTCAAATCTTCCCCTCCTCTTCACACAAACACTTTGGACCCAGTTTGCACTGCGGCGCTGCAGGAAAATGTTACTCAGCTCAACGAAAGCAGTTCATTATCAGGTCCCCATGTTCCTGTTCGTTTATATAAACAACACTAAAATCAGAATAATATTGATCTGAGTTCAATTTTGTGTTCGGTTCTCTTGTTCAGCTGTTCCTGCTTAATTAAAACGTGTTTTGGGAAAATGACTGGTGACTCTACAGAGGAGTGAGATGAAGAATAAATCATCAAGAGTTTCTTGACAAAGACCAGAAGGCCGGGGCCCTAAAAGCCGTTCTCATGTTGTGTTATTTAGTGCCGCGTAACCCCAGGGTGTCTTTCACGTGACAGCTGTTTTTATTGGCACGTCTTCGCTCCTCAAAGCAGGACAGTCTCAGAGTAACTGATTTATGCTGGAGAGAGGTCTCAACTCAGTCCTACGTTCTCCCTCTCGCTCTTGTTTTAATTAATTAATTATTTATTAGAGGGGTTTTTGTCTCTTCCTCTTTTCTTCTTGATGGCTTGGGGCAGTGTATCAGCCCAACCACAGACCTCCCACACACTTCAAATTTACCACGAAAACCCCAGCTGCTCAAACCAAGTACAGCGGCTCATAATTTAGCTGAATATTAACAACTATATTACTGCTAAACAACCAGGTACAGGATGATTTCAAAGTAGAAACTCATTCAAACAACGCTAGAGGAGCTTATTCCAAGTGGACACCACCTTGACCGATGACTTGGACATCCAGATACTCTCATGTCCATCAAAACTGGAGCGAGGCCATGTTTAGCTTAGCTTAGCAGGACTGGAACCAGGTGGGGACCGAGAACAGAGAACAACCACTGTCTATTAGTGGTTTACTTCAAATATTCATACAACACACACACGGTTATAGCATGAGACGGTCTGAAGTGAAGTTGGCCGCGTTTTTTCCGATGAGCGTGTGTTCCCCTCGGCCGACGGCCCTGTCGCCTCAGGTGAGATGGATGGGCTGAAGAATCAGTGCAAAGGGTGTGAAGAGAAGGTGGGTAGGGAAGGAGGGGAAGGAGGGGTGTGTTTCAACACGCAGCCCCTCCGTGCAGACGGGTGGCGACATCCAAAGCACTTCCGACCTCGCGCTACCTCCGAGGGATCGAGCTGCGTTTAGCGTAGAGAGGCCGACCGCGCCATATCAGCGCCGCTGCGGTAAACACGCCGGCACGATTGTTGTTTATAAGGCCACGCCTACATGGTCACTAAGTTGTTGATGCGTCATTTTATCAAACGGTTGCCAGCGTTACCGCAGGTGCAAATTAAGTTGTTTCATTTAAAGCAGGTGTGTTCAAGAACAAACTATTATCTAAAATGATCTAATGTCTTATCCACTGCCAACCGACACTTGTGGTTAATTACACTCAGAATGAGCAGAACAAAATGTCATCTATATTCTTCTTTGGGGAAAAAAGTAGTAACGATGGGGAAATATTTAACATAGCTATGGTTGAATTTAGTGGAATAAACGACAAATCTCGAGTGGATTATAAAAACCAACTGGCATGTGAAACCCCTATCGTCTGAGGAGGAAATGGAGCCGGCCCAGGGTGTTTTCCACATTACATGCGGCCCTAATATCAAAGGAGATAACAATTCCAGCTGCATTGCTGTTGCTGCTATACGCAGGATCATCTGGAGGAGTCATCCCCTACCAGTGGCTGCGGTCCACCGTCCAGCACTAAACACGATTCAAAAGCACAATCCGATCGACACACTCATACCTCTCCGTGCAGAAATGTTACGAGAAAACATTCTTCAGTGTTAAGTCTATAAATCGGGTACACAAAGCCGCGTGGAGGTTCAGAACGCCTGCCCTCCCAGTTCTATCTGTATTCTTCATAAAAGCTGTCGCTCCCTTCAGAAGCTTAATTAGAGGCTGAAGTGGTTGCACGCGATGGATCTGGCCCTTGGCATCGACCTGCGACAGCTGAGCTGCTGTGCTCTTCAGTGAGGATCTGTTCAGAAGCTTGCTGTCTATTTGGCCCTCCAGGCCAATCAGGCAGAATGTGGGAGAGGAGTAGGCAGGTAGATCAGGTATGAATCAAAAACATGCCTGTCAAGGTGACAGACCCCCAAGGAGAACAAAATTGATGGTGGAAGCATCCTGTTTTCTCCTCACGCATTTGGTTCCGTTTGTAGTGAATGGCACAACTTGAAAGAGGGATTCCACATTCTGGGAAACAACTATTTGCTTTTTATTTTAAGATTTAGATGAGAGGTGAAGCTGAGGAGACATGCTATGTCCACAAACTTCCTATCCTACTTGCATATTTTTGACTTGTACAAGTGTGTGTACGTAATATATAATGGACAATCAATACAATGGGAACGTGTTGTGCAGTGATTTCCTTGACTTATGACTTGCTCTTTTACATTTAATGTTTTTCTTCTTTCAGTTTCATTGTGCAGTGTATGATCTGGCTTTTCCATTATTAGCAATCTATAATTCTTGTTGTGAGGCACTGTGTAACTCCCCTACTTTGTCATCTTCTTATTGTTTTTTTTTTTTTTTTTTTTATGGTCTTCTCATTCCTGTTCTTTGTCATAGTATTTGGGGCACGCTGAAGAAACTAAATAATTTATTTTCAGTCACATGAGCAGGGCAGCTGACAGATAGGACAACTATGGTCACGTGGTGCGATCGTGTACAACAGCCATGGTTGGATTTGGAGCAAGCTACTCAGTCACAATTTATGCACCACGCCAATGAGAATACACCGAGTGCTAGCTGCGAGTGTACTGAGTGAAGACCCAGATTGAGACACAGTGAGATGTAGCTTAGCATAAACTCTTGGGTAAACTGGGTGTGCCTGTTGAGACCGAACGCAACTTTCCTGCCAACACCTCAGAGGCTCATTAACTCATTAGATGTCCCAGTTTAATTCATACAAAAATGATAAGTTCTGTACCAGACTATTTCTGGAGTGGCTGCATTCCTTTCTTCTAGCCTTGTCACCATGAAGCTGCAGACTTAATTTACTTAACTATATAATTTTTTCAAAGGCTGACTCCCAGACATGAAGGCAAAAAAAGATTATCTAGAAGCAACGTGGAATCTATTTTGAAGTGGCTATAAATCTGACTGATAATGTCATAAGACACATGACACATGATTGATGTTGTTTCAGTGCTGACCTTATCAGACAGTCTCTAAACAGAACAGGAAATCATTTGTAATCATTGCAGTCACAAATAGGACATCCACAGTCCACATCATGAGAGGAGGCTGAACTGAGTCACAGTCTTTACAGATCAAAGTAAACCGTCTTTCTATTTGGCCTCAAACTGAGTTCAGTGCAAACATTTCTCTGCAAAGACAGAACCACCGCAACGTTTGTTACAAAGAAGAGAAAAACGGTCTGATTATAAACACATTATCTACTGTATATGGCCTTTGGTTTAAAGTTTGAGCAGAGTATAGCACGTCTGAGAGGTATACATTGCATTCTGTCAAATGTGGATTAAACAATTCAGCGCATGTAAACACGGAGACCGACTGGTCCACAGAGAGAGGGCACCAGAGATCACTCCCGGTCAGTGCAACCAAACCCATTGGAGAGCACAAGTGGATTCTTTGGCCAGTGAATCCCTGTGGTTTGCTCTCGCTGCACTGACTGAATTCATGTCAACAGAGACAAACGTCGCGCTCCGTGTCCTGACACACATGGTATTGAGTCTGGCAGTGCACACATGTTGCGTTTGTTTTACAAAATAACACATTTATAGGATATAATACAATACTTCAGACGGCATCTCAAAGTGTTATAATAAACACAGACGCATGCCGATGAAATGCTTCCCCACTTTCAGGCCACTTCCTCAACCACCGCAGCTGTTTTCATCCATACATTATATATATTTTTTTTAAGTTTAAAAGATATATATAGGAAGGAAAGTCCACTGCCTTTACAGATCAAAGTCTGTGTGGTATGAGTCCCACTGGGCATGTGAAGAAGTTGTGGGTTAGTCCATTAAATGGCCGCAAGTGATGTCACTTGAGTCATGGCTGTGGACTACATGTTTGAAAATAAAAATAAACGCAAAGGGGTTAGAGATCTGTGACCTTACTAGACCTCAGCAACGTGCTCTCAATCTCTGCTTCAGCCTGGTGGCTACATTAGCCGATATTAGCAAAAATGATCTGACTACATGTGCATTCACATGGTCAGAGTAATCGGATAAATTAGTTTCCAGCTGGGACAATTCTTATGAACGTCACTTCAAGTTGGATCTTGTTGAGCAGGGACACAGATTATACAGTTGCAGATGGAATCATCATATATCAAACAAGAGTTTACGATCAGCAAGAAAAAAATTAAACTTGTCAAAGATTATGATTCATATTTTCCCATATTCAGGCCTGAAAGTACAAGAACACACCGAAGCTGGAATTATTTTAGCTGTGGGATTGGGATCACTGGTTTCTGCTGCAATGATTTTGTTCTTACTGTCCGCACAATTTTAATTTGCTGAAGCTCCAAAGGAGCATTTCCAGCTGTAACTGGAATACTGGAATTATACAGAACCTACAAGATCATGTATAAAACAACAAAGGGAAAGCATTACACAAAAGCTGGGAAATGGGAAAAAAGTTAAAATAAGAAAACGCTGATTTTTTTAATGAAGTGCAGACATAGGTCAGAGATTCATACTGCAGTACAAAAAAAAAACCTATTTGATGAGAGCTACCATGAAAATGGCAGTTGTTTTTATGAGTCCACTTTATATGGGAACCTACAGACATCACTGTCCTCACTGTGCCGCGTCTGTTTCTCATCTCACCAGCGAGCAGAGAGACATCCCGAGCCACGGAGCAGAACCTTCCTCTATTAAGGACTGTAGTATGAGGAACTGTGGAAAAATAAAAGCATAACAACGATAGACAAGGGAAGACATGGAAAAAAAAAGAACGGCTTGCGCATAAAAGGGGAGTGATAAAGAGAGGCAGATTGGTGATAAGAGACAAAGACTGCACATGCAGAAACGGGCCGAGACCAGAGAGATGAGGGCTGATGATAAAACAAACCGAGCTGAAGGTGGCAAAACAGAGAGACAGAAAAGGGAAAAAGGCTGAGATACAGAGAGCAGGAGATTGGGAGCGAAGATGGAAGTGTGTGTGTGTGTGTGTGTGTGTGTGTGTGCGTCTCATAGTTGCACCTGTGAGCAATCTTGGATTCGTCAGTGTGCTTCAACATCTCTGTATGCTTCGCTTCCTCTAAATGGGCCAGATGAATATGTAATCTGTGCGCTTTCATCCTGATCCTTTATTTCCACCATGGCCACTTGCTGCAGTCTGCGCTGCTGCCGATCGCAGCGGTATGAAAAGTGCACAGACACAATATGCTGCACACAAGCCACACAAAGGCAGGTCGCACGGTCAGATCTCCCCCTGGAGCCAAACCACTGAGCATGACGACAATCCAAAGACTTACTGGCATTTCTGACGCCCATCCCTATATACAATCTGCCATGTATGGGATGTACTGAAGACGGGCCACTGTAAGCGGCACTTAAAATTGGACTTTTATTTCGCTAAGCACAAAACATCAATACTGATGAGTGCCAGTGACTCAACAATTACTTTTCCAAGTGTTCTGATATTTTGGCTTGTAAAAACAAAGTACTTGTCCAGCCCCGGACTTCAGAGAAACATAAAAAAAAAAAAAAAAAAACTCTGCTTATTGGAATTTCAAGACTCTCCCAACACACACTCCAGAAAGTGTTCAGTGAGATCCTGGTCCAGATGTGGGTCATTTATTTTAGAGGACAGTGAGACAACGGTGTTACAAGACATTTAAAAACAGAAGTAAAATAAAAATCTAGCCAACTATTTCAGTTTAGTCGGTGAATGCTTCAGTTTTTGCTCAAATCTGATTCCCCCAAATGTAACTGCAGAGGGGTGGAGGGGATTGTGCCTGGGCTTTAACAGAGAGCTCAGTGGATGCAACAATAGATGACATCACACATTACGTATAAACTGACCGTGATACTTAATATGGGAGTTCCAAGACATCACCTACATCCTGCTAAGCTATGGGGCCCTGAGCTGATGTCAGAGATGGTGTATGTACGCATAATAGGGCATTTGTTGCAAAAGGGGTTTAAAATGATAAGAGATGCTGGTGTTATGACTGTCAGCGGTGTGTGCTGGGCCGGGATAATGACTGAGGGGATGGTGGAGCCCACAGGTGAAGGCAGAGTTTACACTGCTGTTTGATGTTGTCACACAGTCCAGCACATAGCCTGTACAAGCAGATCCTATGGGCCGAAAACAAGGAAAACAACCCAAACAGAACACAGAAGAGCCGATGACTTTAAAGGAATTGTTAAAATATTTGAACAGATGTTTACTTTCTCGTCTAATGTAACGCCCCCGTCCTTCGAGCATTTGGTTTCCATGGATTCCAATCCAAGCAGATTAGGAGGGTCGTCGTGTTTTTGCGGAGACATGGCAAGCTGTCGGCTGTCCATCAGTCCACATCATGCACATCCAATGTGCTGGCCTCTGCTGCCTCCTCCTCCTCCTCCTCCTCCTCCTCCTGTTACAATCGGAGGCCAAAGACAGGCGCCATGCCAAATACACCAGATAGTTTTATCCACAGCTGCAAGCAGGCGGCCAGCCCAAATAACAATGAAGTCCACTCATTAAAGCGAGCCCGACTCACACAAAGACACGCAGGGAGAGAGCAGTTAATAGAAAAAGGATTCAAAAGCACGAAACATCTGACACAGAAAAGCAATGTTCAACAACGAATTCAGATGGTTGGGGCGTTTTCAAACAGCGGCCTTGTTTCTGCAATAGATGAAGTCAATAGCACAGCTTGTGACAGACAAGACCGATGTCAGGTAAAAAAGATATCTGGTTTTGTATCCTCGGGCTATGCAGGGCATGCCTCCCATGCGCGGCAATGAAACCAATCTCTCCACTCATAAACACCACCTCTACTGTCTGCAGTGTGATATGACTTATCTGCCATGCATGATGCAATTAAAGCAAACACATACCCTATAATAACAGCTATTGTGCTTGTGTGACCAGGTCTTAACCCTAATCAAGCAACTCTTCATTGAAACACCTTGTAAAACAAACAAGAAGCTGGGAAGCGTTATTGTGAATTTCATTAAAGCTAGGGTTGGTAATCCTGGAAAAGTTGACTTGAATGTGTCTGCATCGCTGCATCCCGCCCCTTTTTCGTCTGTAGGCTCTGGTTTGGTGCAGGTCAGTTAGTGACAGGTTCGCCAGCCAATCATTTTATTCAATCCAACGTTATTTGTGATTGTGGTTATTGGCACGTGGCGAGGATTTCATCAAATGCTCCCAGCTAGTGCAAGCACAGTTCTTCCCATCTTCTTCACGACTGTTTATTTAACATTACAAAATAATAAGCATTAAATAAAACTTAGAGCGGAAGCTGATGGATAAACTGTGAGTTATATTTAAGCATTTAGCGATGCTCCTAGCATAGCAATAAAAACAAAATAAAAATAAATTGCAAAGCGCACGGCTGCTTTCTCTGTGTGGTTGAGGTTGACGCTGTCAGACTGAAAATGAGAGTGAACAACATGGTTAACATCAGCAGTAATTATATTTCGTTTTCTCTAGTCTGTTATTCTCCACAGCAACATTCCTCCAAATCGTGTTTGATTAGCCGCAGCTTCAAAACACTTGTCTTACTGTAAGAGAAAGAGACTGTGACTGTAACATACGAGTCGGCCACAAAACCCTTTATTTATTCCGAGGGGTCCCACCAGCAGCCTGTGCTTTCTCCAGGAAACTGAAGCATTAAAGGCTGTCGCTTCTATTTCTGTCATGTGGTCAACTTTTACAGAATTGTACTCTGACGACCACAGGCCTTAAGATCTCTGAGCAGTATGTACAGTATGGCCCATGGGGAGAGTACGTGCAACAGCGCCCTGCTGGGAGTGCGGCTAGCATGTAGCATGAGGTTCTCACCACATCCTTCGTTAGCAGCGGGGACATAGCTTGGTGCTGTGCCGACGTAACCTGAAGCCTGCTGGTAAAGGCATTTCATGCTTTCACACGGGCCTGGGCCGAGTGTTTGTGTGTGTGTGGATGGTGGTGGTGGTGGTGGTGGGGGGGGGGGGGGTCGGGGGGGGGGGGGGGTGTTGGGGGGGGGGGGGGGGGGGGGGGGGGGGGGGGGGGGGGGGGGGGGGATCGAACATAGAGCGGACCATCTAACAGAGGCCTGGGCAGGCCGGTAGAGGGCGGGGAACAGCTGGCTTTTCATTGACAGGATTTGAGAGCTGGCAGTTAACATTTCCCTCCAAAGAGAAGTGGGGGGGGGGGGGCAGTGGTGGCAGGGGGGCATTGACATTGTTCCAACAGGAGCCTACTGTGCTTGGAAAAAAATACAAGTGTGTGCCAGGGAATGGAGTTGACTGGATGAGTGGGGGGTGTTTCGTATTGTTAGGAAACGGGAGATGATTGATGCTGCCTCTTTGGAGAGCAAAGTTACAAGGGGGACTAAAGCTATAACCGCAATGACAGTGCACGCTATTTATTACGCCAGAGAAACAAAGAATAAATATTATTTGTGAGCGACGCTAACCAAGACTCCCCCAGCAGACAATGAAGACTGGACTACGTTGATGAGAGACAATGTTCGCAACATCAAATGTAAAATGGCATGACCCAGTAAGCAATGTCAGGAAATGCATGATGTTATAACACAAATGCACGCACAGGATGATTCATTAACAAAAATGAGTTGTGATAAATGATTATGGGATGTGTCATATCATGAACCTGAATCCACATGCTCCACATTATCAGTGATAGGTCTGGTGCTGGACTGCAGACAGACAGCACATGTGCTACCTTGTGGTCTATTCGCCTGCAAATCATGAGAAATGATTTCCATGTAATCTAATAATAAATTAGTATCCTTAAAACACACACAAACAACAACCCTTCCGGCCATTCATGTGCTGCATGTTGACGGATTCGGTATCAAGTGGACTACATATTTTGACACCCCATGGAATGATTCCATCTTGTTATTTTTAGCAGTGAGCGCAACACATCCATCATCCAGCAGGATGGTGCCATTAGTCCCTGTTCATAGCACCCGCAGCGCCCCAAGACCCAGCAACCTGCCCTGTCCTGTCACCCCCACAGAACTAGGCCACCCAGTGAAGACATCAACATGCTGATTGTTGGACTCCAGAACATTTACCTCATCTTTTACCCCCACCCCCATCCTCTGTGCACCAGCCAGTTGGTTCCCACACTCCCCCTCTGTAGCAGGCATCACTGCTCCCCAACCTTACCCCCACAAAAGGGGCCAATGAGCAGTGATGTCACTATGTAGAGGCTCATGCACGACTTCACATGCACATGTTGTCACAAACATTTACATAATCACATATGTGTACACACATCCACTCACCCACTACATCACCACCACCATCCTCATATGCCAAAATCCCAATGTCTTGTATCTGGTATAATCTCAAACCTAACTCATTTACTTTGGTTATGTCACAATGACATGGACAACCAGACAAGGAACAACTAAAGATGCGAACATGACATCACCTGCAAATGAAGCAAACATGACTCATGCGTCAGTAAGTAAAACTCTAAACATCCTGTATTCAGGAAAAACAATGATGTCCATTCCTATCGATACCATCTACCGGGGTCATCTCCGGGTGAGGACCTGGCATTTGTAGCTGTAGCCTCTTTCAGCAAAGTATCATGGTCATCGTGTGTATATCTAAAATCCTTTCGAAGAATTCTCTGATTGAGTAACAGCATAAGATAGCTAGATAAATTTTGACAGGGACAGATGTTATTTGAATCAACTTGGGGATAAACCTGAGAGTCCTGCTTCTGATCTCGTTATTGTTAAATTGTAAAGTTTTAATCATAAAAAGTCACAAGGAACTTCCGGTCTGAAGTGCCCACATATTAGGCAAAGCAACAGTGAATGATCAGGTTTATACCCGTCACCTGGAACAGACATTAAACATACTTCTGGCCCGATTACATCTTTACCAAGAATTGTCCACTGTTCCTCCCTCCTCCCTCCTCACATTCAGACACTCCACTGCTCTTCTGGCTGCTTCATTGTTGCTCTAGCCCCCCTCCGAGCTTTTCAAGCTTCTTGACAAAATAAAAGGCCTCCATGATCAAAGGACTCAGACACAGGTTCCAACTGAAAAACCTGCCGCTATCAAAACGGTGTGTTTATTCTGCATCGCCATGACAATATCAGATAAGAGATCTAAAAATATAAGGGGCTTAGGAAACGGGTAGACTATGACAGAGTAAAGCGTGCAGGTTACAATGAATCTGAATCACTGTGGTGGAGGAAACATGGGGAGATAAAATGGGGAAAATGCCTGTTTCCATTGGTACTGGATAAAAACAGTGGCAACAACAAAAACAGCACAGCAGTGGGGTCAGCTCCTCAGTTTACCTCTGCTGGAATTACCCTCCACGAACAGAAGTTTCCATACAATTCAATTAATGGAATTTGACATACATCCTTTTCACCTAAATAGCATTATGCTGTGTATTTTTTGCTCCTGCTGGAAAAACACACTCTGCCCATTTAAAAAAACTGATATGAAGAAACTTTTTTATCTATTTACATTAGATAATAAGAGTGAGAAAAAACTTAACAGAGTTTCCAAGCCTCAAATCAAGTACAGGTAATTGAAGGCAGTTATATGCATAATAAAAATAAATAAAAATAATTTATTTTTCATAACATCTATAGTTCAACAGGCTACACCACTTTCAGTCTGGATGGAAAGAAACTGTTTGAAAATTATGACGTACATTGAAGCATCTATTCTAGCATCTGCTCTGCCGCTGAATTCAAATTTGAGAGACAAACATGTGCATTCCTCCCTGCATACACCAGCACACCCATGTTCAGTGTACGTGAGTTCAAGTGATAAGTGTTTCCTCCCGGAGAGAAAAACCTCCATTTCCAGAATTCAAATGTACATTTCTCTCATGTGAGAAGCGATAAACAGATACAAGCAAGGCAATGGGCAGATCAGAAAGGCAGGGCAATGCGTTTCCATCATACCCGGCTATAAAGTTTCCAAGAGTTAACCGAAGCAATAGGTGGGGTACAAATGGGGGGGCTTGGAGTGGGCTGTCTCACGGAACACACCCCTGCCCCTTGTGGCCAATGATCGCTGAGCAAAATGTCACCCTGAAAAATGATTGACAGGCCACAGCTTTGACTGTTGGTGAATGTTAAGGAGGGAACAAGTATTGCATAACCACACAGCTAGGGGAACATAACTCACAGCTATAGTTGCCTCCCATGTCTCCAATGCCTCCCATTCAGACCACAGCCATGCAATACTATACCTGCTAACAAGGCAGCCTGACATTCTGCCTCCAGTATTTACTTTCCACTGTATTTATGATCTCTTGTCTATTCTGGAACCAACCCGTGTTGTATTCCCTTTGATTTCCCTGCCACAATTCCTTCCGTTAAAAATGGGATTGCTTTTCTCCGTCAATGATTGCCCAGCTCCGAATGTGAACTTTTGAACCTTTTGAAAAACTACTCTCATACGTCGTCGGGAGGTAAGGCATAGAGAGAGAGAGAGAGAGAGAGAGATCTAGGTTGGGGGTTAACTTACGATTCGCACCATAAAGCTTCCTAAAAGGTTGGTCAGGCCAAACCACCAAGGATCCGACCTTTAACCTTCTCTCACGAGAACCAGTTAAACGTAGGCATGTGTGTTTTTGCGACACAGTGTGCGTGAAAAGGCGATCCAGACATGTCTTTCTGCTCCGACAGAGCAGGTGTTTGTGCAAGCTGTCCCACGAGAGGCAGCCTGGCTACAGTGTTGTGAGATCGCTCCCACCTGTGAAGATCAAATATGAGACATTTATTATACAGGGGGGACTTATCTAGCGCGCCCTATCAGATGGGCTATGTAATGGAGAAGCCCTGGACAGATCTACTTTCACTGCCCTGAAAGGCACGAGAGGTGACCCAAAAGAAAATCATTATGCCAGAAAACAAAGGTGTCGTAGGCGTGGGTACTGCCCTCTCTCCTGCCTGCTTGCCATGCAGACTGGAAACACTGGGTCGCTACAGGCCGTATTATGTCACTGTGTTTGTGCAGGGGAAGTGTCTGGGTGGTGTGCTTGAGATTTTACTAGCCACCAATTTTCAAGTTGTGCCTAATTAGACTGTTCAAAGCCATGACTGAGTTCAGGGAGGTGGCGAGTGACTAATTATATATTTAACACTTAATTACGTATTGGCAGAGGCGGACATTTAAACTGGGGAGTTGGGATTTCACCATACTGAGGCATCTTTTGTGCATATTCTATTATGACGTCTTTAGTAATAAGCAGCCGTAAAGTGCTGCCACTGTTTGTCCTCTGGGCACCAACCAGACACCATTAAAATGACGTAGGCCCTTTCAAAGTCAAAGCTACCTCACCAATTACAGCCCTACACACGGAAGGCTTCACACAATGTGTGTGATACAGGAGTTCTATCATATGTGCATGTTAACAGGCTTCCACTTCTACTTGATCCTACATTTGGAGAGTGGTATGAGGGTAAGTTGGCCCCAGCTGCCCCTGTGACCATAAAGGGATAAGAGGTGTAGATTGTGCGAGAAGCTACTGTCTCTGCTTTGAAAGGGAGAACAGGGCCAGGCCTGCCAGGGAGAGGAAGTAAGGGTTGGGAGAAAAGAGGGCAAGGGATGTTATCTCTTCGCATTAGCAAGCTCCAACGGAACAGAGTAGCACATGGCCCGAGGATATCTGACATTACCATTTTAGACGGTCCACCAAACACACACTTTGTTTGTGTAAAAAGTACCGTGTGTACAGACATATTCAACCTGGAATGAGTAAGGACCTTGTCCACGTATAATAAGGCAATCACCTGATCAAATGAGCAACATAATCCACAAACCCTTCTGTATAATTGTCCTCTCCTCTCTGCTCCTCCCAGGCAGACACACCTGTCCCTATTCACCTGCATCCTCTGTGACTTCCCATTTACACTGACCACTTGTCAGATTGCCTTCATGCTCATTGCCAAGCTCTCCAGACCTTTGTTTGCTTATCGCCCTCATACCTGTTCCTGTTTGCTCACCTAACCATTCTGCCTGACACCCCTTTGTACCGCTGCCTGGTTTGTTTACCTTGGGAACACTGGTAAAGACTTCTTTCTCTTTGCCATCACAAAGTAAAGCATATGTTCATTGTGTAGTGCAATTATTTTATTCTTTCCAGCTAAGATCGTTTTCTTGTGATCAGGATCTGTCACAGCCTCCCTGTGTTCAGTCAGATGGATGTGTACCACTAATTAGCGGTCATTTGACTTAATTAACGGATCAAATTTGATTAATTGAGCAGCTGTGCTCTCTCTTGTCTCCTTTCTCAATGGGATAGATTCTTTCCAGATCAAGTGAGCAGCCCAACTGGATCTGGCCTACACATGAATTTGTCATCTCGTGATAACAAGTTAATAAAGTCACGATCATCATAAGATATTAATGTTTAATTATCTAACCAGATTGTTATAAAAGTTATTCCTTATCGCAAGATAATGGGCTAATAGAATTAGCGAGGAATAATTAATTATTATTAATTAGGTAATAACTGAGAGTTTCATGATGGTGTAAGAAGATTCCAGTCTTGTATTTGGGGTTCAAAAGTTGAGGTGACGCTTTTCTATTTTAGATCACAGATGGTTCCTTTACGATGTAATACTCGATAATTGGCAAATATGATCAGCAGCATCCGCTCTCTGAATCTGTGAAGAACAGCATAACAATCTTCCTCTGCTGTTACAAGATAATCAATTGTTCAGCTGCAAATGTGACAAAATGAACCTAAAATTGTGGGTTTATTTATTCACAATTCTAAGCAATTTATGAAGCAAATCTTAATGTTGTTGGTTTTCATACAACACTACACATCTGGTGGGTTAATGTCTTCTGAGCGGACCATGCTTTGGAAAGGTGCTATGTCAAGAAAGTTATCAGCTGCATCCTGGTGAACTATATTAAATGTTGAGTTGACTGGACTTCACTGAGAGTAGCAGCATGATTACAAATCAAAGGGTACTTTCAATGATACAAAACTACAGTAGGTCATTTAAAAAAATGAAACTGCTATTTCAGGGATTGGGGTTTAAGCCTCGTGTTTTTGCTCTTTCAGAGTTTCATACTGTGACCACACCAAAGAAAATGAATCCAAACATAAAAGGGTTTATAAAACAAGTGAGAGTGGGTGAGGTACCTGTCAAGGACAGTTTAACCAACATGCATGCATGTTTGAGCAAGGGAACAGGACACGGAGGGAGAGAGCAAAGGAGAGGGAGACAAGAGGGAGGAGGGAGTGCTCAGATAGTGCTGCAGCGCTGGGATAGGTCTTGAAGCAGAAACTGTAGCTGTGGCCCTTTTGGAAGGACTCCAGGGCTTGTAGTGCAGGTCTCCTTTGATAATGGGCCACAGTATGTGTAAGAGTGTTGGGCTCCAGCCAAGGTACACAGCCCTTTTGCTAATAGTTAACAGAGTGGGCAAACAGTGGAAGTCAGCGGCATGGAGGTAGGTCAGGGAACTGCAGTCAACACAGTGTGTATACCTTACACCCCCTTCCCTTCTCTCGCCTTCTCCCTCTGACAGATCTGGGCTCAGTTCCTGACTCGTACGTTTGAACTGACGCTTCATAAACAGGCTGTTGACTCATGCAGGACAAACTGTAATGACCACTCGACTGGACTTTCTTAATAAAAATCCTGCAGAATGTAAACTGTCCTACAGCCCACACGTCTTCTAAAACCTGTTCATTTCTAAATCTCAGGTATTTCAAGTCCATCATGTTAGCGTTTGACGCCCCGCCTCTTTAAAGTGTTGGTCCCTCCCCGTGTTTATAAATAAAAATGGCTCCAGCTCCAACTGGCAGTGATGTGCTTCTTCTCCACAATTTGATGTTTTTTCAGAAACACAAACACTGTAAATACACCTGCCACCTGGCCACGAAGCCACTGTTAAACACCCTTACACCCTCTTTGGGCCACACACAGCAGGACAAGACTATGGTAGCAATGTCCACCGTAATACCAGGCTGCTAGCTGAGGGTGTCCAGCGCTAACTCTCGCAGCCCCTGAGACAAGTTCAAACAACACACATTTGCTGACTGAAGAGGAGCACAGCTCTAAATTTAGCAGTCTGCTGGATTGTTTTCTGATGGCTTTCTAGTACACAGGGTCACTTTATTCAGCTGTGACTCTGGTTGTGTCTCTAAGGGCTGCTTTCATTTGGCAGAGTTCATGATTGTTTTGTTGTTCCTTTTACCACAATGTTAGCCTATCCTGGTGATTCTTCATGGTCAGATTTACTCTCGTGGTGGGAGACAAGCTACGGTGTGTATGTGTGTGAGTGTGTGTGCCTCTTGCTTTTAAGTAGCCGTACAGTCCCAGACAGTCCAAGGACTCAAGAGCAGTAGACGTGTCATTACCCAATCCTCTGCCGAGCTGCTGCTCTAATCTCAGAGTGAGCAGACCAAACACCAAACCACACACAGCTCTGCTTTAGTCTTTAGAGCTGGTTTTCGGGACTGCGCTGGTGTAATGCTGTGCTAACCCTAACCTAGGGCACAGAACAAAGAGCAACACCACGCTCCACCCCACTTCCCCAGAGCAATCTTGGGGTTTAAATAGCAGGCTGTGAGGGAATGAGGCTTGGCAGCTCCAGTCACCAACAGACCATCTCAAAGTAGAAAAGGAGCCCATATAACTCCAAACAGTCCTAAAAACATACCATGTTAGCTGTCAAGTACTACTTTCTGTTTTGGACTGGCTCCCACAAAGGAGGTTATCAGGTGAACGGCCCTCATGAGATGGCCCCGCTCGCTCAAACACAGACGGCCTTTTGATCCGCCCACCTGATTCCAGTCAACGGCTGCACACACACACACACACACACACACACACACACAAGGGCAGCTGACATTGCTGCGATCTGTTTTTTACTTAGAGGCTGCAGGAAGCATAATGCTGGACTTAATGTAGACACACACACACACACACACAGCTTATGTAACGCAGATGTAGATGATATTCCACTGCTGTATCACTTCCCAACAAAGTCCCGCTTTTGTGGTCAAGGCTATTTGAAGACAATAACCAGAAAGTAGTTCAAGTGGAAAAGCAGCGCAGCATGCTGGCATGAACACACGGAGATAGTAATGCATTTTTTTAAGTGACTTCAACAGTGAGATCATTTGTGTTTCTGTTGCTGACCAGTGTTGGCTGTTAGTGTTGGCTGCACCACGCTCTACGGCGTTAAACATGAGGGGAGTCAGCGGCTTTCTCAGAGCACCCTGAACAGCAGCATGTCACCATTACTACTGGGTGCCAACATGTTTACTTGGATGACAGAGGGAGGTGCTGTCAGGGACTGCCTCTAAATAGGAACAGCCAGTCGGGGGTCATGGTCAGTTTGAAAGGGTCTCCTACATTTATGGACCTTTTTCTGAGAATTGTTGGACAGCACAATCAAGGACGGTCCAGCGTGGCTTTAGTTGGTTTTGGAAAGTTCAACACGGTGAGGGCATGATTATGCTGAATCAGATATTCCACCGAGAGTAAAACTAACAAACTGCTGGAGGCAGAATTGTTGCCACATATTTGAAGGATAGGTACTCATTCATACTAGCTTACCTTCCAGGACCGGCATTCCTAGGACAGTCATGAGGTCTGTGTTATAGGTCTCTTCTCTATCACAGGAGAATTAAGACTAATGTGTCCACTCAAGCAGAGCTACTGAGTGATTCAGATGACAGAGCTTGAAACCAATTTTGGGCAGTCCAATTCAATTAGTGATTAAACAAGTTGTCAGCTTTGATGTGGACTTTGCCTCTCAGTCATCTTTTTCAGGTCACATGATTCAGGATGCCAATTCCAGTCGCTCACGCCATGTCCTGACATTCAAAATTGTCCAAAATGAATAGGCAAGTTAGAGAGTCAGATTTGGACCGCTGTGCTGGAGTGAAATATCCACTCAAATGAAGAAGTCCAGGCGAAGTGATCAGTGGAAAGCAACACGAATATATGCATTTACAGTGAGCATGTGACAGCAGCTTGAATTCTCTCTGCAGGTCACATGGGACGTTCACTGCAGCCCTGAGTTTGAATTTTCTTCAGAAACCTGCTGAAGGGGAAGAGGAACACTCGCCCGCCCTGTAGGTGCAGTGAGACACATCAGTTAAACATCAGTCTGGCAGATAACCTAACCCTTTGTCTAATTCAAAAGCATGCATCTTTCATTTAGTCCAACTGAGAGAACAGCCATCCATCATGCTGGCAGGCATGTGACAGGAAGTATGATGATCAGTCATGTTCACAGAGAACAATCATTCACCTCCTGCTCACAGAGTCATAATTAGGAGCACACTACAAAGGGCACTGCGCTGTCCATCTTCAAGACAACACAAGAAAGGGAAAAGAGATTTTTTTTTATTTCCGCAAAGTTAACTGTTGAGAAGTCAGCTCATGCATCAAGCTGTAAGTCTGCTTTTTCCTTTTTCCTAAATTTTGTGATTTCAAATTTCTGCTCGAATTGCAGTGTGAATCAAGTAATCATTACAGAAAGACACTGAAATCATTTGAGGGGCACTGGATTATTTACATAGTGTTACCACCTGTATTTGTATACAACATGATTTCAACATTTCCCTTTTTTTTTTTTTTTTTTAATAAAATCATACTTATCGTCAATGTTGCTTGTTCTTAAATCATTCATCTCATCTTTGGCAAAAAGGCAAAACCAGACCTTGTTGTTGTTGTAACAGATTATTAGCCTTTATGTTAAGAATTACTTAAATTAGGATTAACCCAATCCAGGGAAGTATGAGGCCCATTAACACAACACTGTGGACTTTCTGAGGAGAAGGCAAAGACAGGTCAGGAGGGGACATGCTTTTTGGTGCTCGGAAGTGACCATGTGACTTTTGGAGACATAAAGAATTTTTTGTCAGCCGAGTTATCTTCCTGGTTCTGAGGTTACAATATGGCTTTTGTAGTCAAGCAGCACTGAAAGATCTAAGTCACTTTGATCCCGCTTAATAGGGTTTGGTAAATGATCTCAGTATGGGAGCTCCGCCTCCTGCTCACACACACGCACACACACACACACACACACACACACACACACACACACACACAGGCTCACTTACGCTTGTACACATACATAAAGATTCAGACGGTCACACAGGTAAAAGCTCTCCTTGCGGATCGCTGAGCTGGGCGTTCGAGCAGAAAAGTAGAAAATGTGCTTCCTCTCACAAGACTGCTCTGTGCTCACTGCCAATCCTGTTTTCTAATAGCATCGCTGTGCACAGAGAGCGAACTGATCTGAGACACGCCGTGCGAACAAGTATTCGCCTTCCGATGCAGGAAGCCAACGAACGGATGCTTTGCGATTTACAATGGATGACGTTGCATTGCTGCGAGATGCAGTAGCTGCACGTGTGCCAGCGTCTTGGGCATAAAGCCATACGGATAAAAGGTCTGAAAGAGTGACTGGGGGAGCCACAGGGAGCCCGGGAGAGGGAGGGAGTTTGTCAAAGCGCATTTATCTGTGGTATGGTGATGACTCTTTTCCTCCGACCTCTCAGCAACTAAGCGCTTCCTGCCTTTCAAGTGCATGTCGCCAATTTTGCCCTCCAGACTAAAGCACATGCAATGAATTACAACCGTTTTTAAAGAGCTATCAAGAAAAACGAAAGGGCTGGTTAAAGGAGAAGAGGTGGTGGAGAGGGAGGAGGAATTTCGAAGCTGCATTCCTGGGAGAAAGAGGAGCGAGACGAGCAGAGGAAAGATAAACTGAGGAGGATGATCTGAGGCTTTGATGTCAGAGGGAGCAGAAAAGGCTGCTCCTGCCATTACAGGCAGAGCGCAAGTTAATACTGAGCGACTACACGATTAAGTCAACACCAACATCATCTATGATGACAAGTGCCTGAAAGGATTCATTTAACTGCCTGATAATATGACAGCGAACGCAAATATGTTCCCGGCTGATTACAAACAGTGGAGGAGTTCAAATCAACACCGGTTCACTTTACGACTCTGGTTCCCTTTTAAATCTCCATAAATGTGACCTTGATCCCCAGCGAGGGCACAGCTTGACCTCCAGGCCCGCAGGGGATCAGCGGCCTTTCCACTGTGCTCCCAGTGGATCAATTTCAACTGGAAAGAGACAGGTGCTCCACTTGACGTGCGCTGTCTGGACAAATTCAGAAAAGATCACGCGTGATACCCGTCTAACTGGGAATGCAAAAATGTCAGGGTACTCTCGACTGTTTATCGCTATTTTACATAATTGAATTCCACTGAACTGGAAAGTGCCCTGGCCCCAACTGGCCCTGTCAGGTACGGCGCCAACAAAGAAAAATACAGGCATGTGTGAGAATGCATGTGGTCTTTTATAGTCAGCACTGACTCATTCCTGTCCATGGAAATGGATGCGTGACCACATTATGGCCCAACTTGAAAAAGCTGGGTACAGTGCTGGTCTTTCAGTGCAATGGTGGCTTCTGCGAGGGACGGACCATAAAAGTTCTCAGAGAGACGAGCGGGGCAAAGTTTGTATCGATGAATTCTATCATATCAAGAACTGTCACCGGCATAGAGAAGTCCGTTGCCCCTTACCTTGACCATAACCACCACAAGTACAAGAACAAGCCCGTCCATAACCCACACCCTGACCTAAACCTGCGTCTAGGTTCAAAATGGTCCACAAAGATATCTTTACACACACACAGTCCTCAGTGGTGAGGAGCCCACACTTTAATGTGAACTTTTATAATGCTCGTTTCCTTTTTTTACTTCTCTGTTCTCTCCAACTCGCCCATTCTGTGGGCCCGTTCAAGGATTAATCCGGTAGTAATGCCTTTACCGTGTGTCTGCAGGCGTGCATGTGTGTGCGCCACAGACACACGGAGTCAAGCGTGTCAGCCTTTTGTACAAGCGTCTGAAGGAGCGGTGGCCGTCTACAAGACTCGAGACCTTCCTCTGTTATTTGCACGAGGAGAGCTATGAAAAGTTGACAAGAATGTGTTGTATAACATTCAAGAATTCCAGACCTGGTCTAATGACTTAAAAAGAAGGGGGCCGGCAGGATTAAGAGACTTGCCATGTTTTCCCTGACCTGCCTCTCCCATCTTCCCAGTGCTGCGGAGATGGTTAGAAACATCTCAGCGGCCTCTCTCTCTCGTGGAAGAGGGTGGACAAGACAGCGCTAGCCCCTGCTTCCTGTGCTCCAGGCTGCTGCAGCTTTGTCAGATGCCTGCCCAGGAGAACCCATTACTCCAGAGCTGGGCTGATGGCTTGGACACACATGGGGGTGTGTTCGAGGAGGGCGCCAGAGGCAACACAGAACAGTGGTCTCACGTCGCTTAAGAGGAAAGGAGCAACAGCAGAGCTGATGTGGGAAATCCAAAAAGACGAACATGTCCTGACTGCAGATTTGTGGGCCAACGTTAAAGAACGTAAATGTTACATGATTTCAAGGCGACGGCTACGACTCCGAATGTGACTTTCACTGTGACTGTGGAAAAGCAGACGGAAATTGTGAGCTTATGGTTGATTTCATTCATTTGTTTATGTAACCGCCAATTTCAGTAATTGCCAGAGAGGATGCACGGGGACGTGACTGTCGACGTCTCATGTGGCGTCCATACCAGCAGACATGG
This sequence comes from Pseudorhombus dupliciocellatus, assembly GCA_016785235.1. NCBI lineage: Eukaryota > Metazoa > Chordata > Actinopteri > Pleuronectiformes > Paralichthyidae > Pseudorhombus > Pseudorhombus dupliciocellatus. The sequence continues at coordinate 233,727 of JAFBJW010000112.1, forward strand.
CAGAGCTTTGCAGCTTCGATGGAGCTGCTGTGAAAGTAAACCGGGCGCTGCAGTGTGATCCCTTCCTGTCCTACTGTAAGAATCAGACCTCAGAGAGTGCAGCTGCTTTCCAAACTTGAAACTAGTTCCAGATTCATCAGCAAGCAAATAACTGGAGGAAAATAAAGTGACAGCAAGGCACTAACTTCAATGAGAAAATTTAGTGCTCACCATTAACTCTAATCCCACAGGCAACAGTTTGACTAAAAATATGTTCCTCTCTGTGTTACAAATCATCCACACACCCATTATGGGAAACATATTGCACTATGTCCCGAAAATGAAAAGAAGCCTTTGAAATCTTGAAATCTAATGGATTCACGGTCCTATGTGACCCGAACACATTTTTCAACCATTTCATAATGTTGCAAAATCCCAATTACCCAGTATAAAACATGTGATCTGACTCTAGCAATGAGCAAACTGACTTCACGTCCTTGCCTCCAGGAGCCCAACTTTTCCACTGAAACCGTGAAAAATACATTTTTTCAAAACATTATCGTTTCAATTATGCTAAATATTTTTTCTTGAATTTCAAACATTCTAACAGCGTTTCCTTTTTTTTTAGGCTTTAGAATAACATAAGATATTTACCCTACAGCTGATTGGCAGACACTGTGTATCAGACCTCACACAAGCTTAATGGATTTGCTGAGATAAGACATTTCAATTAAATTCAAATACTCCAGGCTACTGCACACACTGCAGAAAAACAACAAAATCCATTTGTGACAGGTACAGACTGTGTGCAGCAGTGAGCCGAGCAATGTAAAGCAGCAAGGAGCCCCAAGGAGCCCTGGACAGGATGTTATCTCATCCAGGGAGATAGGAAGTATGTACAAAAAAAATCTAGAGGGAGGGGGAGGAGAGGGCCCATTTGGGAAGTGCAGAGTAAACAGTCTCGGGTTTTTAATCATCCCGGCTCACGTTCGGAACTGGACTCGCTTTGATGTTCTCCCTCGATCCCAAACGGCTGCGCCGAGGGCCTGCCGGGGGGAAACACGCAGAAAGTGTCCTCGGACAGACAAGGGAGGCACACAGTGTCTTGTGGGACACCGAGGAGGGAGATGAAAGAATGCAAAGTGCAGAGTAAACTGGTGTTCAGTCAATTGCTAGGCCTGCCTTAATTATAGCTGGTGTATTTAAGTGAGCTCTCAAAGGTCAATGCAAAATTTCAAAGTACGGAGCTACAAAAATATGACGTGAGAAACGAAAAAGCTAGAGTCTGTCTTTAATGGAAAACAGGTGGAATTTTTTTTAATCACTTCTTTTAATTGGGTGCGATGCCTCTAGGAAGATAAAATGATCAAGAATCCTCTAAAGGTTGAAGTTTTCCCTAGAGCCTTTGCACTTCTCTTGTGCTTGTATTTGTCCAAATAGCGCTGGCCAGACCCCAGCCAGTGTTCCAATGAACGTGTTCATTCAGAGGACAGGGCAAACTTCCAGGGAGATCACAGTTTTCATAGATCAGAGGGAAAAGCGCACCAAAGCGAAGCCTCATCGCTGAATACACAGACAGACACAGAGAGCTTCTCCAACACCCTCTAGGACCTCGGCGTAAAGGCAACAGCTCCTGCTCCATCTTTTGAAAATGGTGTACTTCCGAAACTTAATTTCGACTAAGATGCTGCTATTGACTAAATCTTGTCAAAAGTGGTTGCCTTGTTTCAGCATATGGTTCAGAGTCAAATCTGGAGGAGCGTCCGTCACTCCTTGTTGGTGCTTTGCCTGACGACCAGACGACAGTTTTGCCCCACAATAGCCATCTAGAGCTCTGGTTTCATGGTTATTATGATGCATTAATCGGCTGGAGAGCTTTATCACAGCGGAGAGATCGTAATCTGTGATAGAAAGGGGACATTGTGAAGCGGCATCTATGGAACTCCACCTCCTTTCCAGCCTTCAATCCCCTCGTCCACTGGAAGACAAGAACATTAAAAGCGGCAACTGCTGAGCAGCCTGCCGAGGCAACGAGGACCTGTTGGGACAGGCCTGCGCTGCACAAAGAGCATCCTGCAGCACAACACCACCTCTGTGCACTGTGGGAAGAGAGACTCGGACAAAACGGTACCTTCCAGACCTTGAACAGAACCACAATCACTGGTCTGACTTAGAGAAACAAGGAAGCGAGGGTTCAGACAAAACCAACGCTGCTGACACTTCAGCCTGCAAAAAGAAAAAAGGAAAGGAAAAAAACAAAAAAAAAAAACAAAACTGGATCTTATCAGAGGAGGTTTAGACTGTCGCCATGCTGACTGTGGTAGAGATGGGAGTATTAGCCGGCCCTGGTGCACTTTCTTCCACACTTACGGGGGAGTATGTGCAGATATCACTTCCACAATCTCGATCAAAGAGGCATCGGCCGTGTGACAGATTAATCTGCACTGTACCTTTGTGTGTACAGCATGTTGCAGGAGCTGTCCTCTCAGACCTGCTGGAATGTGGTTACTGTCTTTTCTGTGAATTTACAGAAAATGTATGTTTTGTGCCTTCACATCTGTCCAAAAACTGTGCAGGGTTTTATATATATATATATATATAAAAATCCTGGAAATCCCAGTAGTGTCTCTGATCTCGGCTGCTCAGTGTTTCACCTCATGTTTCCAAGAACCCAGACAGGCACATTAAAGTCACATGGTTTTAATTGGAGAGGCATACAACACATGCGACTTCTCGCCATCCCTAATACTGAGCTTTCTCTGTGGAGAAGCCCTGGAAATCCTTATATATATGTTAAACTGACACATCTGGGTTGCCATTCACGAAACCACCCACACCTGGTGAGTGAAGAGAGACAAGACCCTGCAGTGCTGCATATCTGTTGTCCTGCTTCTTTGGAAACGGCAAATAATTTGACGCAGGCGGCCTTTATGCTCCAAGACCCTTAATCCAGTCCTGAATCCTAAATATGCACATTGAACAAACTACATACTTTACATTCACAAGGCAGCGACATGCTATTTTCTAAATGGTAAAAAAAAAAAAAGTTATGGATGAATATGGGTTGAAACATGATTTGCGGTGTTGATTAGTATTCCTCGACCACACCTTGGTATCAAAAAATGTTGGAAGAGCATTAGAAGTCATAAATAGCAACTGCAAAACAAAGCTGTCGCCTCAGAAAAGATACACCTATGAAAGTTGCCAAACTTAATCAAAACGCTGGGTTTTTTTTTTTTCCAGGGAAGTAAAAATAGACTGAAAACAAACTAACCTCAATAACAGCCGCGTGTCATCACTATTATTCTGTCATCGCACGCTGAGGCCTGAGCGGAGAGGGTAGCACTGTGTACTATAACCCGTGGCCACTGCAGTATTTTGACGGCACAGAGCAACAAGTTCAGGTGTTAACATCATCTGGTTTGAATCAGACGCTGGATGCTGTGTAAACAGCCCTTTTTTAGCTTGGACAAACATGTGGCGCCAACAGTCACTCCACAGAGGGATTGATGCACTGAAAGACGGGACAGGCTGGTAGTGAAAACTAATTGATGCTCTTCACCTGGGACTGAACTATCTTCCAGTCCAGCAGTAATGGGGGGGGGGGGGGGCAATACTCTACCGGGGGGGGTGTCCAGTGGATCTTTTGATGGGTCAATACTCTACCATGAGAGGACGGTTTAGTAACAGTCTACTGATTTGTCCCAGTCTCAGAACTTCAGTCAAACACATGATCAACTCGACCCCCCCCCCATGTACCCTCCATCAACCTCCAGGAATCTACTCTCCAGGTGTGTGATGTCTGTAGCCTGGGGATGGTAGTCATACGCTTTGGAGAAGTTGTGACACATTACCTGCATTAGTTTCCCATCCGCGTACCCGGCACTTCCTCCCACGAACACCCCCTCCAGGGTGATGGGCTTCCCCGTCGGCTCGTTCTTCAGCAGTGTCACCTTGATGACCGCTCGGAGGACCGGCCGCTCGGACTCCAGGCCCGGCTGGCCCAGCACCACCTGCAGGGCCGCCATGAGAAGCCACGGCCAGAGCCCGGCCAGGCGCCGCTGGGGGACGGTCATGGCCTCGGCTGCAGCGGCGGTGCCCGGCCGCACATGGTGGACTTCAAAGCAGGCAAGCGCCGCGGATCAAAGACAAATCTGTGCGCACACGTCCCACTTCTTTCCCGCCTCGGCGATTACTGAGAAGTAGACGCGATCCAAGTGTTTAAAGCTGGAGGACTGCCAGCATAGCTCAAAGTCATAACTCAAACTCCCATTCGGCACCGGAGTTAATATTCAAACTGTGCACTGCGCAGAAGTGCGCGTCGCTCAGTGCCCACATGGAGCCGGCCGCATCGTCTCCATGAACCCCGATCCGATCCCTGATTGAACGGCGAACTTTTATCCAGTGTCATAAAGGTGGGTAACGGAGCAGTGCACGCACACATGCACCGTGGAGACGCGTCGCGCCGTGTCAGGGGCCCGGAGTTTGCGCTGGTTTCCCGCAGACGCACGGCGAGTGTCCTCATGTGGAACGCGTTGGCCTCACGCTCCAACTGTTGTATCCTTTAAGAAGCAGAAGAAGAAGGAGGAGGAGGAGGAGGAGGAGGAGGGCAGGTCCCGGCACCAGCTCCAGCACCAGCGATGCGTCGATCTCCACCAGTATCCCCAGTGCTGCGTGTTTACTGGTCCGTGCGCACCGGCCACTGCGCCGCGCCGACCGGACACGAGTTGACAAACGGCGTCAGAAGGCAAGCTCGTCCCGGCGGCGCCACCTCCTCCTCCAGACAAACCCAGAGGAGACACGGAGGAGCTGGAAACTTCAAAGGCTTCCTTACAGGTTGCCGCCGGAAGCTCGAGAGGCGTGTTGACCCGGAATGGGAGACGCGGACATCGAACTTCCACGACCACTGGGGACGAGCGGAGTCAGTACATTGTTGTAGCAGATGAGTGGACTCACTTGACTTGTTCTGTCCGAGGAGCTACGGCGAGTCCTGAAGAAGAGCCACCAGCTTCACTGCCAGAAAACCAGGAGAAGACAGGACGGGCAGAGGAGGGAAAAAAGCTCATTCCCGAGTTCAGGGGCTCCGCGAGAGAGTAGGACACGATCCCCCGGGGGACAGACCGCGAGTCGCTTGTCAAAAAAACACAGTCTTCGGCGAGGAGGGAGAAGAAAGTGTGCAGGAAAAAGTGAAGTCAAAGTTCTCCAAACTCCTCGTGATTCCAAAGTTGGTCAAGAGGAGAGACGCAGTAGTGTCCCTCTGTCTCTGTCTCCTCGGAGCTCATTGACGGCCTCTACCTGCTCACTGTCCCGGTGCCTTCACGTGTTGCAGGAGTTTGGGACTTCTTAAAAAACCCAAACTGGACCAAAAAAGGAGCATTGCGTTTGGGACAGGTCTGAAGAGTCATGTGACCCAGTGGTGCTGCTGGGAGTTCAGATACTGGCGTGATGCATAGTAGGAGTCCCAGCTGGAATTCTCTGTCTCCAGTCAACCTGACTCGCTACGGGCTTTCAGATTTGCAGGCTGTGCCACACTACACTGCTATCGAACAAGAAAAACAAAAGTTGCGGGGATGAAATGGTGGAGCTTCTGAGAAGCACGTGAAAGCAGCATAAAATCGGGAGGGAGGAGCAGGAGCGCGGAGCAAGAGCTAGTGGGTGGCTCCCTCTAGTGACCAAAGTACTACACAACCACCACAGGTCTCCTGTTGTCAACGAGACATTAGGAAATACCCCAGACTGTATATAAATACACAGAAAAACAACAAACAGCTGATGGTCTAATCCATACTTTATTTAGTAATAATACTTAGAAACTGGTGCCTTAAAACCCACTAAATAAAATGTTTAAAAAGACAGTAGCTTCTAAAGAGAGATATTAAAATGAAAATGTGTAAAATGAATACCACCATCAACTTGTCACTACCACAAAGAATCAATAATGTTTTCATAAAACTATGGTCAGCTATCACGATCTCACCCAAGATGGTCAAGTAGACGGCTGTCCACTTGTTCAACAGATGCCGAAGTTTACCAAGGAAGTATCAATGTATTTTGAACTTTCATCACCAGCCATGATTTAATATGTAGACCTGCAAATAGAGTTAAATAAAAATTAGTTTGTGGACAATTTGCAACCACACAAACACACAATCCCCCCCCAAACTGAGTTAATCGTTATTTTTCTGTTATATTTTTATAAAGGCGCCTTCGCGGACACCTCTCTGCAGTCGGCTGGCCCCATATGGTTCTCTCCTAGGACCCCCGTATGACGTGTTTCCTTCTGCGACAGAAATACATTCAAAACATTGATCTGTAGGATTGTGAAACTTTTCTCAGCAGTTTACTGCAGGAATAGAACATAATGGCGCTGGAGACGGTTCCTAAAGACCTGCGGCACCTGAGGGCGTGTCTCCTCTGTTCGCTGGTGAAGGTAAATCGTGAATAGTTGGAAAGAAATGCCGGAGCTAGCTTCAGTGCTAACACGTATCCGCTCTGTGCAGCGTTTTCTGTTCTGTCCCAAACACGAAGTGACGCTTTACAGTGATGATTCCACGATTTACTTTATTTATCTTGGCTACACTCCTGTCGTCCTCAGACCATTGACCAGTTTGAGTATGACGGCTGCGACAACTGTGAGTCCTACCTCCAGATGAAGGGGAACCGGGAGATGGTGTATGAATGTACGAGCTCCTCGTTTGACGGGTAAACATCCACGTTGCTCTTCGCATCCCAACAAGTCGACATGGAGTGTTTACTCTCCGTTTACCGTGACTGTGTGTGCGTGTTCACAGAGTGATAGCACAGATGAGTCCAGAGGACAGCTGGGTGGCCAAATGGCAGAGGATAGGTAATAGCGTGTTCCTCCATTTAATGGCGCAAGTGATCAATGAATGACCATTGGGAAGCATGGAGTGTTCTCTCTCTCTCTCTCTCTCTCTCTCTCTCACTCACTCACATATGTTCTTGTTAGTATACCTCAATGCTGTAGAGAATAATATTAATTATGCTTTGTTCCGTCACTGTCATTTAGAATCATTATTTAAGTCTCTATACATGTTAATATTTTACATCCTACAGGAAACTTCAAGCCAGGTGTATATGCTGTGTCGGTGACAGGCAGACTACCTCCAGGTAAGTGCCCTGACTCTCTATGTAACATAACACGCTGAAAGAAACATTTTACTAATTTTCTTTTGTCCTTTTTTAAAGGTGTGGTGCGAGAATTGAAAAGTAGAGGAGTGATATACAAATCCAGAGACACAGCAGTGAAGACCTAATCCAACAGCTTCTGACTCATCGCAGTAGAGTGATTTCTTACTGTAACAGTGACGAGACGTTCAGCTGTGGGACTGTTCAATTCTTGTTTTTTTTTTTGGAAACATTGGCATGATGATTATGTGAGATGGGGGATGTTTTGTATTTCTTCATGCTATTGAGGAAAATAAAAGTCTGTTTTATAGGAAATTTTCACATTTCTGTGTGATGTATACACACTTAGATTTACCTTTTAAACACGGGGGATTAATACAGTGAGGAGGGGGGAAAGAGAGACACCACAACACTCGCAGCCAACACCAACGTCCCCAGACCCTGGATATCAGGATCGGAACCTACCTGTCTTTTTGGAGCCTGCCGGGCTTGGGGGGAGGGGGGGGGGGGTGCTTTCAAGGCAAACTTCCACCATGGACTTGGTCTGGAAAATGAAAAAAGGCTGAATAATGAACGAGTGCCCGAAGTATAAACTGTGAGCATCTTACTTAGCTGGACACTCACCGAGCTGTGTCATACACGCAGCTGGGTCAAAACCACGACCAGCCAAATCTCTGCACGCTCTCTCTGACTGCTCCCAGACGAGCCCCCACTTTGCTGGATTACACTCTGCTGGAGTGTAATTAGTGAGTTCAGGACCAAGGAGAGCAACACAAAGACTCAGGTTGTTGTGATCGTCAACGCTGCGGGAGACAAGAGGGAGTCCACCACGCTGAGTTCCACCAGATGTGACGCGCCACTGACTGATGCACTGCTATTAGACTAACAAGGACACCTCCACTAAGAGACACAAACAATTTTAATTAGTTTGTTCCCAAACAACAAGAAACTACCTGAACGAGGGCGCCACGGCTCACCGGCAACTCGATGTCCTGGGGAGGAGGGATAGCCCGTTGCATGGTGCAAGACAAATTACTCTGGACAGAAGACAAAATGCTCTATCGCAGCTTCCTGCTTCGTTGAAAAAAAGTGCCTTTCAAGAGGAACAGCCTTGAGAAACTCCAGAGCCTAGAGATTAGCAGCTGCATCTGGAGGTGGGGACAGGGTAAAAACTGTCTCATCGATGTCACTAATTCTCACAACAAGAACAATGATGGAGGCTAAACTGGAGGAGAACAAGATGATGGAATCAGGTTTGTGCAGAGGCAGGGAGAGGACTTACAATCCACCCTGCAACATGTTTCACAATATTTGAGCTATGTAAAAATAGACAGCGCATTGTGTCTCCACTTCCTCAGCGCCACTGTTTGTCCAGTAGAGGTCGGGGGACGGGGTCTTCAGGTCCTGATGATACACAACCTGGACCAATCACAGGGTCGGGCTCAGCTGCGCATCAAGTGCAGTTTCACTCCATTTACACTGCCTGATATAACTAAAATAAATCTATCAATTAACCTGTGTGAACTACACTAACATGCTTAGCTAAGTTTAGTAAATAAAATAGAAACATCTATAAGCAGTTTAAAATACAAATAAACATTCTCTTTTTTTAAACAATGACAATATCAACATGCTTTAAATTATCACATTATACATAGAAACAGCGAGGTTTCCAACAGCAGGTAAATGTTAAATAAACACAATAAAGCGGTGATATACTAACATGCTGGAGTTTATTTAATTAGAAATAGAAACAGCTACGAGCAGACAAACACATCAGCCTGTTAAGCGACATGGCAATTATATATTCTTACTCACACACACAGTATTAATCGTGGAAAGTAAATAAAGAACTGCTTTGTGCATATTTTATATATGACAAACAGTTTGAATTTAACCTGAACGATAACATGTTGTTTAGCAGATTAGCTACTAGCAGACAAACAAACATCAACCGGCTAAGATACATAACATTTATTTGTGTATATTTATTCTAACGAACACAGTATTCATAGTAGAATACAAATAAATAATAGCACTGTGCAGGATTTATATATGACAATAAACATGCTGAACGTGAACCAAATGCTAACACTGTTTAGCAGGTATACAGGAAACGGGCGCTAATGTAGCTACAGGGCGAGTTAGCGGCTAACATCAATTGGAAACACCTGTTTCAACAAACACAATTACAGCTGCATCTAAGGGCAGCAGACACACTACAAGCAGGGTTTAGTTTTACTCCTTTCTTTGAATGTATGGTGACAAAAGAGAAGAGCAACAAGACGCTAGCGTGTATACCAACGATTAGCTTCAATCAAAACCACAACCACACACAGACCGGACCGTCCGGGAGTTTGTTTACAGTAAAAAAAAACACAACAAAACCCACAGTTTATAAAGTTATTAGACCAAGCGAGTCTAATGACATGAGAGAAAATACACATTCAACCAACTCACTCACTCATTCATTCATTCATTCATTCATTCCGGTGCAGTCAACACAGGCTCCGACAGGAAGTCCCACATCACCTGCGGAAGAATACAAACACAAGTTGTCGAAACAATCATCAAACACTATAAAAACGATATAAAAGTTAAGTTTATGAACTTAATTACCTCTCACGCGGCTCCGTGAGGGAGGGGCGTCCTGTGCTTACAGAACGCCCCTCCCTCACTGGGCTTTACACTCACCAGCACTTCCGGGTTTGTGACGCTTACGGGAAAAGCGTGATTGGCTGTGACGCGGGGCGGTTCTTAAAGAGACAGTGTTTTTAAAGCGAAGAGGAAATCGTGTTTTTTTCAGCTGATTCTATGACGTTAATATGTGATTTAAGACGTATGATGGAGGGAGTCCCCCAGTGCTCACTATGAGGGAAGACAATATAAGATTAATGTCTTAAAATAAGAAGCTTTATACGGGCAAATTTTTATTATTATTGTTATTATTACATTTTCAACAAGGTAACTTGTAATTGTTTCCAAAGTAATCTTCCCAACAATACTGCTTGGGCCACATGGCAGTGCTCTATACCCGGTACCTGAATTTTTTGCAGGACCTTTTCCTGCCAGTAGGGGGACCTAAACGCCAAACTATTAGCGGAGTGACAACGCAACCATCCACTGTCTCCAGTTCATTCTCAAAGCTTGTTTCATTTCCAGTAACTGCTGTAGCTTTTGTTCCATTGTATAATAGCCTGGGAGGTATAGCCCTCCACGCTGTGATGTGGTGATGTATCAGGTGTAGCACTCTGCTTTCGTCTTGTGTTGCTATTTAGGGAGAACTTCATTTTTCCCAGAGGCCCCAGGCTTTGTCTCGATTCTCTGTAACCTGATGGAGCAGGGTCATGCACATCAGAGACTCTTCAGCTCTCGCTGTCGTCTCCTTAGATGTGTTCAGTTGAGATTGTATCACAGCCAGAGCTGATATTTCATTACAGAGGTGTGGTTAATGATATGACACGCCAATTAGAAAGACACGCTGAGGTCATGGTTCAGCGAAGAGAAGCAGATGGTTTTGTCTCAGGATCCTCAACCCACTCGCTTCTCATAATGAAGGTAATTTAAAACTAAATGGAAACTGATTGCAGATGTTTATAAACGTCATGGGTCACTTAAATAAGGCAGGAGGATTTTTTTGTGCTTCTTTTTCTAAATGATTCAGAAATAATCAGAGGAACTCAGGACACGCTGCAACTTAAAATAGCAGTCTGTGAATGACGTGTGATGCTCTCGATCATCACAGAATTATTATGTCTCTTCATCCTTTTGGACAAGTTTGCACTTATCCTGAGAAGAGTGCCCTCTTCTCCGAAGTATTAATACACAGTGAAACTACTTCTTCATAATTCAACTCAATTTTGTGTTGCAGCAAATCACGACATACATTTTTTCGCGGTGTTTTACACAGGAAGGTTGAAACCTGATAGAGATGTAGAGCAAGCCAAGAGTGACTGGAGGGGGGTGGGGGGGTGTTAAAAAAAACCTCCCTCATTAACATGAGGAAACCAGCAGCAGCACCAGACTCAGTGTGGGCAGCCATCTGCCTCGATTGGTCGGGGAGTGGGAAACATTGTGTATATGTATTTAGTTATAGAAAAAAATAAAGGACTAAAGTATCAGAGGAAAAAGCTTCTTCAGACATCAAAGTAAAAAATGTATCTATTCATATCATCTATAGTTATATTTGTATTTTAAACAGCATCAGCCTTTATATGCTTTGTTTTGTGTCTCAAAATTGTGTAAGTGAACAAATACAAATATCACAGTGACGGAGGAGTAAAGCCGTTAACCGACAAAATTTCAGAAATTAACACGGTAAAACGAAACTAAGTCAGTTCCTAAATTTAAATAACGCACTCATTTATTCTAACAGCTTTCTTTGCTGCTGCCACAATGAGGTCATGGACCATAGCACCGAGCTTGATAAATATTAGCTCCAGTTATGACTCATCTTGTTGAGTTACTATTTTATTTTACAGTCCCTCACTCTTTAGTTCCTTAGAGGTTTGCTCTCACCAACAAGGTTCAGACGTGCGCTATTTAAAGTAAATATGAGCTCAATCCAATTATATTAAAACTGTGTCAATAAAAAACATCCTCTTCATTCAATGTTCAACAAAAACTAAATTAAAACCAGTCATCTGAGTCATTTAATGTAAAGAATGTCAAACATATCTCATTCACTTCAGAAACAAACCACAAGGGTTTTTCAACGTTTTCAGTCAGTTCACTACAGTTTTGCATCAAAGTGCAGTTTCTATCACTTCTCCTCAGACCCAGCTCAGCGCGTTTCATGTGAGCGGCAAACTAAAAACAAAACCGAGAACTCGTTGCTGAGACGTCCACCACCACAGGCGTTGTCAGGAAGACCTGCAACTCCGCCCCGGCTCTCTGCTCTGTACAGCACACCAGTGTCACACTGGCCTTTTCACACACACTGGTGCCTTCAACCACCCTTTGGGGTTTTGCCCTTATTTGGATATGTTAAGGATTAAAGCTGAGGGGAAAGTATTAGATCAGAAACTGACTGGAGGTTCCTTCACTCTCAGGTTTCTAGAAATATGATCTGTTTGTCAGCAGAGACAGAGATCTAAGACAATGTATTTTTCCTCACACACACACACATCCTGAGTGTGTGTGTGTTTCAAAAGGCTGACAAAACTTCCCGTCCTCTGCAGAGTAGAAAGTGCAGACAGAACTGAGAGCAGCTCGTCACATTTAAGGTTTTCAGTTCCTTTCACAGCGGAGGCTTTGTCCTCTGCAGGCCTCACATGTGACATTTGGGGCTGAGCGGGGGTTAGAACGTGTACTCTGAAGTGATGTCAAAAATAATACTACCAGCTAATGCTACGAGGGCTGCATTTAAAACACAAGTATTAGAATTTTAGACTTAAAAATATTGTGATTTATTTTGCAACCGAATGACGACTGGAGCTGGTGTTTTATTACAAACTGCACATTGGGCTTTGATCCTGTTGCACAAGAGGGTGAGCAGCATTTGGATCTGAGTGGTTGTTCTTGAATTAATGAGAAAAATAATAATAATAAAAAAATAAAGTTTTTCACAGTTTCTGGTCAATGGTTGTGCATCATTGGTTCAACACTTGACGCTTTATATGCTATAATTTTAATATTAAAATGAGATCATTGTAAAAAAAAAAAAAAAAAAAGTATAAAAGAAAGTACAAAGAAGCTTGAAAATGAAATACTGAAGTCAAGTTTAAGTACCTGAAAATGTGTCTTTTAAACCTGCTCCCGGTCAGTGCTCGGTTCAGAGCAGCTGAGCCGGGCGGCTTGGTGTCACAGACAGGGAGGGGGAAATGGCTGCAGGCCCAGATAAGGTCTATCACTCAGGGCAGTCAGGGCCCCAGCTTCAGACTCTGGGAGTCAGAGGGATTCCTCAGTTTGTTTCTGTGGAGCTAAGATTGTGGGAAAAAAGTTGCGCCAATTAATGCACCAATTTCCTCCCGCTTCGCGTGAATCACCGTTATATTCACGGTGAGTTTAAAAGACACAGCACACGCCTCACACCGCCTTGACAGTCGCTCCGCCAAAGACATTAGGACTTTAGTCTCACGACTGCTGTTGACCCTGGAGGAGCCTGATCTAGACGTGGCGACGCTGGACTGAACGTTGAAAAAGGAAAATGAAAACATCAATATTAAGAATCTAATAACGTGACATGCAGTGATAAACAGCATCAGTCCCACAAATTACACAATAAAAATAAAGCACTTCAGAATTGTATTTAAGTGAATTTTTTTTTTTGCTCCTCTGTGGTTGCTGAGGTTTCATCTTCACAGCGCTGACCTGACTGTTGACTCCTCAGCACGGGGACAAACCACACGGCGACAGTTGGACATTTGCATTCACGGGGAATTGAAACTTGTGACCTTTCCCCACTTGAAATGCGACAGAAAATAAACAGCAGTCCCTGCACACGCCTGCAAGAGAACGCACTTCGAGTTGAAACCGCATTTTTAAACCAGGGTCGGATTCTCCTCAATGGGGGAATTGAGCAGAACGAAGAGAAGGGGAGGTCTCTGGGACTAGGACTGAGGATCCTGTCGACCATCAGTTGAAGTGAAACTGCTTCAAGCCTTGGGACACTTTCAGTGTTTATATGAACCCACCGAAATTGGTGAAACATCCCTTCAGTGATGCAGCTTCAGCCGGAGCAGTTTCAGTGTGAGCACACCTCAGATGAGCAGGTTCCCCTGCTCATCTGAAGGCACAGATTCATTCTGGTTCTTTGTTTCACTTCATCTTACAGGAAATTAGACTCATTACTGGTTCTAGTAGAGGGAGGAAAATCTCCACATGCACAGACAGGAAGTGTTCCTCTGCGCTCATCAGGTAGCTTCCTGTGGTGCCGTGACATTTAAGAACCGGCTCTGAGCACAGCATCTCAGGACAAACACCCCCCCACCAAACCGAAGTTAATTCAGAATAGTGAAACAAACAGCAAACGTGACGATATTTTCTGTTCACGTTTGCCTGGTGATGAGCTCATTCCGTGTGTTGTAATCTTTCCTGTTACCCAACATGCCCCGGTGCCGCGTTCTGTCTATTAATGACCCCATCGTGTGAACGCTGCTACAGACGCCGAGTGATTAACAGCGCAGAAGTTTAGGAAGAAAGTCAAAAAGACATGGGAGTGGATGCGTTTGTGGCGTTGTGTCGACGTGGCGCGTTCTGGTTGCTTTTAAAAAGGCGGCGACAGAACGCAGCAGCGCCAAGAGGCGGAAGAGGCGAACAAGAGCGGCTGTGACTGTTAGACCTCTTCCTGTGGTTACATCACGTGGTCATGGAGGGTTCAAAAGGAGACAGCCTCTTCTTCTTCTTCATCCGCTCCTCGGACAGAGACGACACCTGCGAGCAGCTGCCGCACGAGCTTCGCTTCAAACACAGAAAAGACAGAGGTGGAGGTACAGTATGACGGGAGGCATCGTGACTTTAAGGCTAAAATGATTCGTGATGATGTGGTCGAATTTCTGAGTCAGACAAGAAAGGATGAGTCAATATCACAGCTTTTACTTCATTAATTCCACTTTTTTTCGAATCTATTGTTTTTGTCCGAACAGTTTTCCTGTTCATGATGTCAGTTGGAATTTGGACGAAAACATAGAGAACTTAGTACTCGAGGCTGAAAATCTAAAGTCTGTTTTTCAAACGGAAATCTGTTTATTTCATCGTTGAACGTATCCACAGGATCTTTCCATTAGTTTGAATGTTTTTCTAATCCACTAACGGACATCTGCGATCTTATTTTCGGCGAATTTTGAACATTATCGCTCAGACAGAAAAGCTTACTCATGCCATCCAAAATGGCTTCCAGAAGATAGTGCTTCCTGACTCCTGCCTAATATGGCAACGAGGCGGAATCTGAAATAGTGCGTGTAAATGTTTCAGAACAAATCAGGAAGTGTACGTTTTCTGGTTTGAGAAAAAAAAAGAAAAAAAAAAAACCATTGAAGGCTGCTGAAGCTTTGGGTGTGCACCGGGCCGAGAGGTTTCAGTTTGGTGCACGAGTGTGTGACGGAGCGTTGGGGGGGGGGGGGGGGGGGGGGCAGCCGCAG
>JAFBJW010000112.1:248945-448641 GCA_016785235.1 Pseudorhombus dupliciocellatus
GGGGGGGGGGGGGGGGGGGGGGGGGGGTGAGTGCAGCTGCAGATGTGGACCCAGGTGCAGAAGAAGAAGAGAGGCGAGGACGGAAGAAGAAGAAGAGAAGTGGATGTACAGTGCAGTCATCCATAAAGTAGAAAGCACTACTAAACTCATCGCCACAGTGTAGTGTTTCCTACTTTATGGATGAGTGTACTGTTGGCTTCAGGGGAGACGAGAGGTCCGACGTGGCACCCGCACAGGAAGTGACTGAAAGAGGAAGCGGCCTTGTCTCGCAAGGCCACGCATTCACCCAGAGTGTGGCCTCAGATGTTCACATGGGTGGTGTGTGGTGCGGAGCAAAGTCTGCCACTGTTGCCTTCATTTGTAATCTACTGCTTTCACCTGTCCTGTGAGATAATCACCAAACTGTCAAATATTCAATAAAGCCGAACAGGAAGGAGTGTGCTCTTCACGACTCGTGTTTTCTGTGAAAATAAACATACTTTATTCCTGTAAAAAGATCCATATGGAAAGAAACCATCACATTTTCAAGTCAACGAGTCCTCTGTGTGTTCTACATCTTTAGGTCGTGTTTTTCCGGCGACGCTGCCCGGACATGCAAAAACAAAACGAACAAAAAAACCCCCAAACAATATTAACAAAATTATTTACACATGAGCTTTCAAAAGGATGATAAAAACAGCGAGATATAAAAATGTTAATCTTCCACTGGTTTCAAACAGTGATTGCAGATCAGGAAAGAAAAAAAAAAAAAAAAGTTTCCCGCACTGCATGAAAGTATAGCACAAGCCCCAACACTGTTCACTATATACACAAAGCTCCTACAGCTTCTCTCCTACTGCAGCGGCAATCTACGTCCGCCAAGAAAAACAGAACATGACGAGAACATAAATAAGGCCAGACATGTGTATAACATTGTTCCGCATGCAGTCGTTAAACATCCTGTAAACAACAGATTAAGACTAAGCAAGGTCGTCTCGTAAGGCTAAATATGATCAGCAGAGTTAAGATGCTACCTACACGGGTCGAGGTCCTACTACCCAGCGGAGCCGCCTACTCACTACACAGCAGGTCGAGGAATACTTGTGTATTAAAGGCCGTCAAATACGAGATCAGTACAATTATTACACTGTACATTTCGGCAACTTTTGAGCATCCACTCCGCCTTAAGAAACACACAAAACAGGGAAAAAAAAACACTGTACAGCCTCCGACTCGGCTCTGACCTAAAGTGTCTTTGTCCCCCTGCCCTCGACTCTCACCGCCATTGGCTCCCTTTGTGTAACACTGACAAACGATTCAAAGCATTCGCGACACTGAAGAATAAAGTATGTTGTGACTCGTGTGGAGGAACTTCACCGACACGCCACTGGATGCTGCGCCAACGGGCAAAGCACCTAAGAGTTTGGCATTGTTCTGCAGCTTCTCAACAGCCGAAGACGCCAGGTGGCTCAGCGGAGCGGCAAACCACGAGGAAAAAACCTGAGATGTGACCCCAACAGCTACTCCAGAGAGATCCAATCACACAGAGGGAATAACCACTGCACGTGCTGCAACTGAAAACTAGGACCCGGTCCTCACGTTCACAGCTTTCACGTCTGAACGGCCACAGACACAGCAAGCTTCCGTTTTCGCTCCAGATTCACAGGTGACATTATTATGATGCCAACAGTAATAGTTTTAAACTGCATGGGCTGATGAGGATATTTAACACTGTTTAGCCTTGATCTGAAATTCCCACACTACAGTTTTCCTCCTGACGCGGAGGCCAGAAAGAAAAGTCGTTGACGTGAACCTTCCCCTCCCTCTTACTTCCTGTCTGCGCAGGCAGGGGAGCAAATTTCCTTCAAGAGACAAAGCAAATCGCAGCGCGGCCTCACACAGAGCGGAACTGAGGGGAAGTTTGTACGTGTGTTGTACAGACTGTATGTTAGCAGGCTGCTAACTGTAGCGTCAGGCCTAACTGGCAAACCAATTATTATTATTCTGTGCGAAAATATTTTGATATTTGATGGTCTCAAATGTGACAACTTTGAAAAGGAACAATATAGAAAAAACAAAACTGATGAGTTTTGAGTGATTAAAGCTATCTGATACAACATCGTCCCACAAACACTGCAGGACACGCACACGTAACATATGCAAAATATAAGCCAATCACGACTGTGGTCAAACTCATCATGAGCTCCTGTGTACATTTCTGAGAAAGGCATCGGTTTTCAGTCTCATCACCAGTGCACACGGCAGCTTCATCTACCGCCACACACACACACACACGCAGGCACAGACACACTCTACAGAACTGCGAGACTCCACATTCTTTACACCTAACAGTTCTTTCCTCTTCGACTGTCACGACCCAGAATAAATTAGATCCAAACTACTACTCATCACCGTCTCTGACAGCTCGCTACGACTAAACTTTCTGCCCCGATGTCACTTCATGCAACGTTGTGACGGAGCAGGAGCCTACAAATAAATAAGCGTTCTGTACAAAGTATAAATATTCCTAAAGTTGAGAAACACACGAGGAACTAGCAGACATATTTAGAATACATCCATGAAGGATGGATAGTGCATTTTCTTACTGTCACACAGAACACAGAGACTGCAGCTTGTCTGCTTCAACAATGTAAAGTGGCACCAGTTCATGAGCATTAAAGCTGATGTTTAATCATTAGCTGTGTCTGGAGCTGCTGGTCAGCATTATTTTCTAACAGACTATTTTAAATAGATATGATCCATTGTTGTATATCAAGCATTAAAGGTACTATACGTAAGAATGTGAAGCAGTTTACATACATTAATTGCTTCTTTACTGCCGATGTGCAAACTGCCTTAACTTGAAAACAACACTTTCCACGACTTCCTTAGAACGAGCGTAACCTCCTGTCAACATGACGCTGATAAACGGTCTAATGCCTCCCTACGGAGCGTGACATGCGCTCGAGCAACACGAGGTGGACTGCAGTTCTCTGCCTGCGTCACTAAGAACTTTACACATAGAACCTTTAAAGCCAGCGTTGAGCTAAAGCTTAGATAAGTAGGAAGTATCTGGAGAATATATTTGGACACTTCAACATGCACCTCTACGTGCTCTGATGCTGCAGGCTGCTTGTTGCTGTTTGAACGTGGCCTAAATCTAACAGCTGGTATCGCGGCGCTCTAAAGGCAAACGTGCAGCTACTGACGGTTAAAGCATCAGTTATTAGACCTGACACTGACAGCCAATAACCACACAGCCTGCCGACTGAGACAGAACAGAGGAGACCGAAAAAAAAGTGCATTTGATGTGACGCAAATCCTGAGTCAGCGGTCCCGACTCTCACTCTTTCTTGCTGGATCCCAGCTTTTTGAAAAGCTTCTTGCCTTTGGAGAAAAAGCTTTTCTTCTTCTTGCCTTGTGCAGAGCTGTCTATCTTTGCTGAGCTTCCTGCCGGTGGCGCAGCAGGAGGAGAGCAGGGGACCTCCGCTGCAGCTGGAGTTACAGCTGGACCGGGACCGCTCAGGTCTGACGTGAGGCCTGCAGAGGCTGCTGGTTTGGCGAGCGCGTCGATGCGCTCCGTCGGGTCAGGGCAAGGAGGTCCTGTTTGGGCATGCAAAGACGCTTCTGTTGTTGAGCGTCCGGGATGGTATGATTTTGTGGAAGACGTCGCAGTCACCTTCAGGAGGAAATCCTTCAGGAGTCAGAATGAGAAAAATAATAACATCACACCCCAAAAAATCTAAAGCTTTGATGATGACAGAACAGGGGAGCACTAGAACAGGAAACACACAAAGGAGGAGGCTCACTCAATCCTGTGTTTCAGTAAACCAGATCCAGAGGGGGGAGAGTGTGGAACTATGGTTGGAGGAAGTGGACATAAACTGGGAAAGGAGGAGGAGAAACTAGCGTGGACCATTGAGCTACTTCCTGTTTGAATACACTTACAATCAAGTCTCAAAGTGCACACTTCGTTTGTGCTTCTGTACAAGGCCATGCAGGAATCAGAGAGGCAGAAGAAATGTGACAGGGCAAAATTAAAGACACAGAACAGAAAACAATAGGCAGCAGTCACTTCAAATTCAAATGAGGAGAAAGTAAAGTGAGTCTCTGTAGTTGTAGACAGAAGTACCTGTGATTCTTTCTTGGGTTCTGTTGCAGGCGGAGCAGAGACAGGTTCTACAGGAGCTTCTACTGGTAGAGCCTGCAGGAAGTTGGAGGGGACCAAGCCTCGGAGTCCATTCAAATCTCCCTGCAGAAAAAAAAAAAAATCCCATTTAAAGACGACACTGAAAATATATGACCTCAAATCAAATACCTTAACAGTAATAATCACACCTTACAGTATCCAATCTGTTGGTTTCTTGTTCTGTGGTGAGACTGGTTGCAGTTTTCTCTCTGAAACTGTAATACTGATGTGCAGTAAATGAGCCACGTCAAGTAAAGACCGCAGGCTAAAGCTGTCGCACTACTGCACAGAGAGCCGTGTACCACCTGTGTATTAAAGGCTAAGCTGGACTCATTCGAGGAACAAAAGACCTGGTTTTTCTGAATGTGCTGTTATCACGAACGACAACATCACTCACGTTAATGAGTCCCAGCAGTCAATGCTGCAGCGCAGGTGGTCAGCTGTTCATTCAAAGCTTATTAATACTGAATGTATCACATGTCTGAATCCCACTAAATTTGACCCTGCACTCCCTCAATAGTACACGTGTCGAATGTGAAGCAGAGAAGAAGAAGATATGAGAGCCTCATGCAGGTAGACATGTCTGCAATTAGGTTTTAATTAAATGACAAAACTGATTGGATTTTTTAACAAGTGAAGTATAATGAATTAAAAAAGGCAAGGTAACACTCACGTAGAAGAAGCCATCTTCATCCATGTCACCAAACACATGTATGACGTCTCCTGCACTGAAGGTCAGCTCAGCCTGGACAGAGACAGAAGAGGTGATGAACAAAAACTGCCACTAAACACACAGTTCCTATAAGAACATTAGCATGTGCAAGCCTGACCTCTATATCAGTGTTAGGGGAGCTCTCTCGTGGGTCATAATCAAAGATGGCGACCATCCTGCGAGCTCCTGGGGCTGAGCTCCCCGCAGCTACAGCAGTAACAGCAGCAGCAGCAGTCGACTGGCTGGGATCTGTCAGTGGAACCAAGATGGACAAAACATTCAGTATGATAATTAGAGGAGTGAGATGTCTCTGCAGTCCAAGTCAGTGCACCGTGCCTGCACGTCCAACGCACTCAGCGTCATGCTAAGCTGAGGAAAAGTCACTGCACTGCAGTCAAACGAAAAAATAAAGACAACAGGAGGTTAACACAGAGCAGCTGGAGCTGTGCTGCTGTTTCAGACATCAGTCACAGGACATTTGTCAGGAGCTGAGGACTCTTTCCTTCACTGTTAGTGGAGATGAAGACAAAAAGAAAATACTTGATGAGTGAACTTAAACTGTGAAATGAAAAGATGAGTTAGCAGAAGAAACTGTTTGACATTTATAACTGGGTTAAAAAAAAGAGTAGAGGGACACTAAACAAATTCAAGATTCATTAATTCTACTATAAAAAAACACCAAAATGTCATTGTCTCATTTTAACCATTTTCGTTCCAAATGAAAGGGTCTATATTGTTTACCCCAAAATAATCAAACAGTTCCTCCTGAAGATGTATGAAGGTGAGTTGTGATGTTATCATCATCAGCTACAATACAGTACGTGTACTCATAAAAATAACCATTAAAACAGGTCACACAATGCACGGAAACAATCAGGTCAGACACATGCTGTCCTCCTGTGGACGCTGGTGGCGGTCGTTTGAACATGCAGGGGCAGACAGAGAGGCAGAGGTCAAAGGGCTAACCACAAACCTTGGCTGGAGGAGTCTATGCTCTCCTCCCAGAGTGTTGCAGACTCCACTGGAAGAGATGAGGTGAGGGGGGGGGAGCATGAGCATCAAATCGCAGCAGCATATAGAAAATACACATTAGACCAGAACCTGAAGTTAAAGTACGTCTCGGTGTCACAGATGAAGATCAGAGGTGATGGACGCTACGACGAGTGATTTTCAGGTTTATGTGATCATGTAATGCATTTGGGACAGAGCAGCAGAACATTGGCAAAATGACTGTTGAGAGAGATTATCGTTCAATAAGCGACACACTGCCACGTTCTGCTGCTCTGCTGCTCTGCCTACTGCATATTACATGAGCAGCCAATGGAAGCTGGCCAGAGGGACTCGGTCCTCGTGCATGTGAAACAGTGAAACATGTCGTACAGACGCTAACATAAATCATAGAAAAATTACCCTGAATAAGCTTTTGAGACCGAGATAGCGAGCATGAAACAACTAATATTTAACTATAACTGGTTTTATTCAAAGCAGCTAACCTTTACCCCCCCGATGAAAGAGCAATAGCTCCATTGAAATAGACATAAAGACAAGCAAACCAGAAAACCAGAGAGGAGCAGAAAGGATGGCGGTGGGAAGCCGCAATCTGCAGCCAGACACACCTTTCTTGGATCGCCTCGGTTTCGGTGGTGGAACAGGGCGGCGTGGAAGCTGTGCGTGTGTGCGAGCGCCTTTATGGAGTTTTAGACAGGAAAACCAAAAAAAAAAAGACAAACCAAAAAGAAACACAAAGGTGCATTTTTTGAGAGAAGCAGACACCAGACAAAATAGACAATGAGAAGCCAAGTGGAGAGCAATTCAAAATGAGAACCAGCGAGCAGCAGACAAAGCAGTGAGAACACGTGGAAGTGAAAAGGTTAAACCATCTGCAGTTACCGCTCTGGACCGACAGCTGGAAACAGAAGCAAGATGACTGCTGGATTTTACTGGGTGGCTCATTACAACTCATTTTCTTTAGGCACCTGCACTGTAATAAAGTCACTGAGGACGTGTAGATGGTTATGATTTTCTTAATAGCAACACAGCGAACAAGAATCCATTAAAGCAAACAAAACAAAGACTTCAGAGAAAATGTTGGCTCTATTTTTTGAACTGAATCTGATCTGAGACATGTATGAACCTCTGGCTGGGTCAAATTGGGTCAAACTGTAGCCAAATATATGAACAGTGGATTCTGTTCCACTTGTGCTGCTATTGTCACTTGCCACAGTGACAAGTGGTGCAGTGGTGATGTTATGGGTAAAACATTCACCTACAACAAGAACATATACAATTCTCATTTTTAATATAAAACAACAAACATCATATGCATCATATACAGTTTGTGTACAGTTGACACGTGTCACATACCTATCTTTTCCATGGAGGCAGCTGTGGACAGGAAGCCCTGCAGCAGGAGCTGCTGCCGGGTCTCCTCGTCCTCCACCTGGATCTCAGACACCATGTTACATGGCACATAGCCTAAACGACCAGCGCACTCCCCTTGGTAGAACCCGTCTGAATCTTTATCTCCGTAAACCTGAGGAGAGGAGTGTAAAGACTCATGAAAAGCCACTAAGTGTTCAAAAATGTCTTGTGCAAGGACGATAAACTTGCACATACTTAAATCTTTCTGTTACAGTGAGCATGTCATGGTGGCTGTGTGTGTGTGAGTGTGTGAGCAGTGAAGGACATACCTTGATGATCTGTCCTTCAGTGAAGGGCAGCTCCTCCTCAGCAGCATCAGGATTGGGTGACATGGTGGAGGGATCATAGGGGAAGAGGGCCACAAAGATGCGTATGTCACCCTCTCCTTTGACCTTTGTAGAATCGGCCCCACCTGCACGCACACACGCACATGCAGCTCAACATCAGTTACTTCTTACAAGCATTTCTTTAAGGGGTTCAGTTTGATTCGTATAAGAAATAAGACTGTTTGAAGAAACAAATCAAAGTCCACCAATTAATCAACAGCAAATACATTGGAAATTATTTTACAATTGTTGTTCCGGTAATTTTCTTTTCGAAAAAAAGCTTGTTCTCAAATTTCATAATGTCTTTCTTTTCTTTCTCTATAATTCAACTGTTTTGATTATTTCCATACGTCAGATCATTTGCACGGCCTGCAACGAGTTCTGCAAAAAGTACAGCCAGTGCGCCCCACCCCCACCGCCCACCAGCAGTAGTACACCACATGTCCTTAAAACAGGTAATCAAGCTAAACCACTGATCCTAAGCTCTGTGAGCCGTTTGAAAAAAACGTGCAAGCGTTCATGATCTGACGCCACAGAGGAAACATAGTTTGACCCACTCACTCTGACAACACAGCAACAAGCCTGCACATAAAAACAACATTATCAAAATGTGCTCCCATCACATTCCACGACACAGATCGTGCACAGCAACAGAATAGTGACTTGTAGCTGCGTCTGCACCCGAGCAGATATGAGGCATGACACCAGTGTGACTAAAGGCATTACACCGGTAACCTGTTTGACAGCGAGACAAATTTGAAGGGCTGTAGTGAGACTTTAAGCTGCACTGAGGCGACGTGTTCTCTATCTCATTATGGAGAATCAGCCCATCTGTGGCATAAGTCACGGGCCGACCACACACTTTCACATCCTCACTGATTGTTTCGTCGATAGCGCAGAACTTCTTCTGCATGCTCCCTTCCTCTATCTGTGTGCATGTTTCACACTTGTGCACTGGCCCCGTGTGCTCACGAGAAATGTTTATCTATGGAGTGTGCATGCGTCTTTGTCATTCAGACAAACGAGGAGAGGCAAGTGAAGGAACATGTGGAGGGAGGAAGAGCAAAAGAGAGAGAGGCGCTTGCACGTCCACACTGCAGCCTAGTTCTCTGCTTGCTAATGGAGGTTACTATTTTAATGTCTGTCACTTCCTCCTGTCATGACAAGCCACTTTGGGTTAAGCCGGTTCTCAGCTTAGCAGGCTCTCTCCCACATCTCCACTGCAGCTACAGCACCTCCACCTCTCTGAATCCCCCCCCCCCCCCCCCCCCCCCCCCCCCCCCCCCCCCCCCCCCCCCCCCCCCCCCCCCCCCCCCCCCCCCCCCCCCCCCCCCCCCCCCCCCCCCCCCCCCCCCCCCCCCCCCCCCCCGCCCCCCCCCCCCCCCCCCCCCCCCCCCCCCCCCCCCCCCCCACCTACACAAGGTGCTAATCTCGCTGCCATCATGTGAGACGAGCCAGTGGAGGCTTTACAACAGAGAACACAGGTGTGTCAGCACCGCCTCATACATTTCAACTGCATTTCACATACATACAGAGCAACACAGGAGAAGGAGAGCATATCAGACCTTTCTGTTGCTTGGCCTGCAAGCATGCTGATTTAGAGGAGAGCTCAGCCTGCCCCCCCCATGATGGACCTGCCACAGCTGGAGGCATTTGGCCGTGCTCCTGTTTAACATGGACAAAAATAAACAGGTCAAAGCGAGAAAATAATAATTCTCACACAAAAAACGCGGATTTGAAGGGAGTAGAGGACACCTCAGGGGTTCAGAGGACAGTCAGATAGAGGGGGATCAGTTTCAGTTATGCATAGATTGCAGCAGAATTAGAAATCTGAACAAAGAAAGTATTGATGAACTGGTTCAAATGTATCCACCACTCTGCACACATTACGATACTGTGTTTGCTTTTATAAGAGATAACTACCTGACCCCCCTCTGTCCACTGCAGAGATGATAAAGGTAAATAAGCATAGTTATTATTCTCCACTATGGGTTAGATCCAAACAGCTACAGGGGGGAGGCGTGGGCTGGGACAACACACCCGTTGTGGCTGGCCTGCAGGGACATTTACAGGTTGATCAGTCTTCATCCCACGGTGGAGAGGAGGCCTGCTGTGCTCCGTCTGAGCTCCTTCCACCCACCACTCAGAGCTCATCTGCTCCACCACCACCTCCCCAGGGCCGTAATTCATGGGTTCCTCATTATCATCTGTGCCATACTCCAAGTCGATCTCCACCGCGCGACCAACAGGTGACCTAACCGTCCGTACTGTTTTGCTGACTGGGAAGGGTCTTTGTGGGGGAGGGCCATGGCTGAGGTTGGCTGTATCAGCAACAGCCCTCAGACTCCTCAACATGGCCTCCCTCCTAAGGCGGTCCCCTAGCCCTTTTAGCAGCGATTTCTCTCTGATGGTGGGGGTCGGCTGTTGGGGACAACTGGCAGAGACTCGCCTGCTGTTCAAACCCTCGTATAAGCGCTCTTCTTCTTCAGGATAGCTGATGGTGTCCACTGTGTCTGCGTAGCGCACCCTGTGCTGTGTCTTAGGCTTCACCTGCGAGGGTCCATGTCTGAGTAAAGGCTCTTTGGTTAGGGATCTTGGACCCCTGTTGAAGTGGTGATGCTGAGGGGGAACATTTGCACATGTGTTGGGTTGATGTTGGGGATGCTGGGGATGCTGGGGAGCATGATGGAGTCGTTCTGAGTCTCTGTGGCCAGGCCTGGGCCGAGGCTTACTGCGGCGGGATAAAGAATCTTCTTGACTACTGTCTTCTTCCTCTGTCAGCTCAGGAATACTGAACAGCTGATTGCTGTTGTAAGCCTGTGGGGGCAACTTGAGGATCCTCTCAAGAACCTCTTCATCACTGTCTGCAGGATCCAAATTGCAAGGCTGCAAGGGCCACAGGTCAAAGCAAGCAAGAGTGGGTTGGTGAAGGTCATAATTGAAAGCATTGTTCAGTGAATAGCGGTGCAGAGATGCGTGCAAAGAAAAGGGAAAAGAAAGAAGAAAAATAAACACATGAGGAACGCGACAACAGAAAATAAAGCCACTAAATTAAACTTGAAGTGAGCATGGCAAAGTGAGCAAACAGAGTATTTTAAAAAGCATGCACTTTCTTTACCCTGTTAGCTCGAGCAATATATCCCCGTGCCTGGGTTTCTCCAAGGTGATCAGAATACAGATCCTCCTCCTCCTCCTCCAGGATGTCGGACAGGTCTGATCGGCTGTTATCTGCATTGTAGTCACTGGGAGGTTCCACAAGCCCTCTGCCATAGCTCTGTAAATACGATATGTGAACACGATCCTGTGAGATTGTACAGAGTGATTTAGCACCTACTACTCTTATCTCTCTAGTGATGATCCACTATTTTAAAGAAATCGCTGATTATCAGGACTGACCTGGTGCCTTCCGCTGTACACCGGCTCCTGGTCTTGTCTCAAGAACTCCTCCATGGACACCAGGCGAGTATTTTCCTGCTCGTCCTCTACCTCTGAGTCCAGTGGGGAAGTGCTGGGCGGTCGGTGGACGTTTATGTCCTGAGGGTTAAGGAGGTTTGTGATGGGGGCTTTGGGTGGTGTAGGGATGCGCTCGGGGCTCCCGAGCTTGGCACTGGGGTCATCAATGAACTCTGTGATGGATGGGAAAGGACGTATAGTTCCAGGGCTGTCGGTGTCTCTGCGCTGCTCCAACACTGCTGCTGCTGCCATTGTTGGTGCTTGTGCAGGTGCTGGTACTGCTACAGGAGATGGCTGAGGTGCTGAGGATGTGGGGGAGGCCACGCTAACCTGGAGTGGAGAAAAGGTCACCACTGGAGTGACGGAAGGGGGGGCTGGTGATGTGGTCTCACATACGGCTAAGGCAGCAGCAGCATCAGATGAGGGATTGGCCCAGGCCTTCACATATGAGGCAGATGAGAGAAGGTCTTCTGAGTGGAGAGCAGGAGGGAAGTTGGCAGCAGCCTCCACTGAGAGGCCAGTGTAGTGTGTGTCTGATGGCAAGGTGCTGGGCAGCACAGAGACTTTGGCAGCAGAGTTCATGCAGGACTGCGTTGAGGGCAGGTTACTGGGACCTACTGGGGCACAGGGCAGAGGGGGTGGCACAGCGGGGGCGGAGATAGCTGGGCCCGCCATGATGGCAGCCAGCTTGGAGGGCACATTGACTGGCAGAGAGTCACAGGACTCCCCATGGGCTGACATGGTGCGGACAGTGAGCTCCTGTGCTGCCTGCAGGGACTGGATCTGAGAGGGCCCCAGCAGGGCACTGCCGGCTGTTGGGGAAGACACCTCCAGCACCTAATGTTAAGAGAAGAACAGGTACAATGTTCAATGTTCCATGTGAAATTGAAATGATCAAACTCAGCTTTGTTTTATTAATAACATAACAGATAATATCCTTCATACCTTTTTCTTATCAGCATATATGGTGTATCCAGTGACACGGACTCCATTGGAAGTCCCAATAGCATCTATAGTGACTGGCAGCCAGCTGATGAGGGCGATCCCTGGAGAGGGACCGTTCTCTAGCTGTACATCCAGAGGAGCATCAGGTGGACCTGCGGGGATTAAAGGCATCACACAAGCGAAAGCAAAAGATAAAACACTTGATATCATAAATCAAAGAAATAATGAGGTGATACTGTATAATGAGTTTGGGATTAGAATAAATTATCACAGGAGCACATGTTTTTACCAAGGAAACTGCTGTCTAACACTCTACAGGGACAGAAGGTATTGAGAAACCATATACCTGGGTTCCCAGTATGTGGGCATGAAACTTAAGCACATTTGAATGATTTTCTTTAGAGAAGTACAACTAACATTTCATGTGACATTGGTCATTAATATACAGCTTTCAGGCCTAAGGCCAAAATATACTACAGCCAGTGCAGAGAGCTTCGTGGGAATGGTGGAACAATATTGAGCAAATAGAAAAAAGATGCATAGGAAATAACCAGAAAATAACCAGTAGCTACGATAATGCAAGCCACTTGGTGCAGAATGGAGATGACCTTTGACCTTTCTTTTCATTCTTTTCAAGCACTGTATTATGTGTCAATGTATCCTATTCTTAACAAAGGCAATGAGATTCAGAGCAACTAATAAAAACAGTCCTCATGAATAAACTGATTACCTTGTGTTGAGGCATAGAATCAACACGATTTAAGATGAAACAGCTTCATTTGCACAACAACACACACACACACATACTGTGGCTCTGAGAGGGAACTGTGCTGCTCTACTTCAAGAACTGAAACTCAAAGGCTCAGTGAGAGCTGAACTGTAGGAGTGAATAAGCACATACGATTGTACCTAAATCTGTAGTATTTTCTAGATCCAGCCATTTTATTATTCTCTGTAATACATTGATCTGATTCATACATCCTTTAACAATAGTGCACTTTCAGGATAAAACACCAACGTGGGTAAAATCTGTGTCTGTTAATTACCAAATGGAATAAGCTATCTTTCTTTTTTCAAATTAAAATATTTGATCAAATTTTATCTTGACAAAGATAAATAATAAAATAATAAATATGTGACTGCCTCTTATTTAGAGAGCAGTATAATATTAGAGTAAGAGCTTGATCCTGACCTGCCATCAGTGTGCTGAAGGTGATTGTAGTGCTTCTGTGTTCACGTCGCTCCACAGGTAACTCCCAAGGTGTGCGGTGTGGCCGTGCCTCCACTTTGACGGTGTACTGCAGGCTGGGCAAGAGGTTATTGAGGCACAGTGAGTAGCAGCCAGCCTTCACCAGCTCACACTCCTCCTCATTCAAGGACACAATGTGCACATAGTTACTGTTGCTGGGCAGCCAGACCAGGTTGGCAGAGGTGGCGGTGATGTTCTCCATACGCAGCTGTGTGGGCGCCACACAGACGTCCCGACCGACCAGCATGCTGCAGCGCAGGCGGTCTGACGGGCCCTTCTCCGTCAGGCTCTGCACTGACACACGGTAGGCCTTGAGGTTTATGTCCAGCCGCTCCAGCACTGCTTTGGTCTGGGAACCGAAGGGCACATTGATCCGCAGCTCCTGGTCCACATACACGTTATAGCTCCACACATTGCCCCACCCAGCTGGCACCAGCGGAGGGTCCCAGCCAATGATGATGCTCTTGGCGAGCTGCTTGATGAGGGTGAGCTTACGTGGGTAAGGCACAATGTCCACTCCCACCTCCTCCAAATCCAAGTCCAGGCCGTTGGTGAGGGGGGCTGGGACAGCCAAGGCTGATGCTGAATCTGTGGGGGCTGAGGCAGGGCCAGAGGGAGCAGGTGCCTCTGTCCTTTCAGAGGTGCTGGCGCCCAGGTGTAGGTGATGCTGGTGGCTGGCACTGTGCAGGCTGCTGTCGAGTAGGGAGTTATGAGACACGTCCACTGTCTCCGGATGGTGGGTGCCCATGACATCGTCGTCAGATACACGCTCCACAAAGTTAGAGGGGACCAGCCCTCTCCGTCCATCCATCAGCTCACCTAGGGACCACAGTAAACAACTGAATTCAAAGAAGAGACAGAAGCGCATAAACGTAGATGCAACAAACAAGACTACGGATTTACCTTCATAGAAGCCATCATCATCCATGTCTCCATACACATAGATGTACTCTCCAGCAGTAAGTGGTAGCTCCACTTCAGGGTTGTCGTTGGGCCCATCATAAGGATTATAGCTGTTTAGAGTAAATGTTTTAATTGAGTTATTTTCTTCAGACAACAGCAAACAGTCCATGTAGTGACTTAACTTCTTCAGTGTAAAGTTTACCTATATCTTGCAATGAAAACCTGAAGTTTTGCTGCTCCTCTGCTGACTGCGTAAGGTGCTGGGGCCACATCAATGTCTAACTCCTCTACTTCACTGGCAGTATCCACCTGAGAACAACATGATAAACTTGATAAACACAATAAATGACTAGTCACGTGATAATATAATATTTATGAATCACTTTAACAAGTCACTGTAGCTGGCAGAATCATCATAACACCTGATGTGGAGTTAGAATTCCATTCATACCCACAACACATAACACAATAGGACAGCCTGTATATTTATAGCTCCCTGGGAAAACCTTTTTAAGGATAATCACTTACAACTACTACTGTATAACCTTTATAATCCACAGCAGCTAGAGGATTATTTCACTAAAAATGAGCTTTGCAGGACTGTGTGCAGACGAGTGAAAAGATCACCAACCTGTCTGCCGTGCAAGACCCGAGGCCGACTCTTTGGAGACATGACACAATTAAAAGACTAAACCCTAGCAGCAAATACAGTATAATATATACTGTACTTGTATAAGCAAAGGGGGTTCTAGTGTATAAAACCATAGTCTGTCAGACTACTCGCGTGAGATGACAGAGAGGGTTAAGGAGGGATTTTTAATCCATTAAATCCACACAATCAATGTGCTCGTGCATAGCTGTCTTGGTAATCTTGACGAGTGATCTGCCTGTCTATGTTTGCACAAAGAAAGCAGACATGTTTGCAAGAAAGAGTCCTGGGGATACGTTTTCACAGACCTACCAGGGATCAAACACTAACCATCAAATCAAATGTTGGACAAAAAGAAACAATTATGGACAACAGATATGTCAAAGCAACATTAGCTTGTGTTTAAAATGTGGAGAAAATGAAAAAGAACAAATAACAAGAAGAGAATCATAAATAAATCCTCTACTGTATATTCTCTGGGTTGTACCTCATGTGTTGGGCTTGATTTGTGCGGACTGAGATGGGAATCAGACTTGGGGGTGAGGTGTGTGGTGTCTGACTTGCTGTGGGAAGAGCCTGACTTGCTGACGCTGATGGTGGGCAGCTCTCGATGCTTGGTGACAGGCGAGCGCTCCACCCTGGACAGCCCTGCGGCGTGAGGGGTGGCCCCCATCCGCAGTGCAGCCGCCACATCTAGCAGGAAACAGAGGGGAAGAGGATAATACATAATCCATGACTTTAGCCAACACCTCCAGTGCTCTCACTGGTTAACCTGCTTGAATCCGTGAGCAGCTAGGTGGGTGAGGTCACTGGTTGACATGCAGGAGGCTCAAGGTTGAACCTGGCTGATTAAACAGTGGAGGGTAAAATCCTGTCTCCATCTGTCTGAGGTCAGAGGTCATGCTAAGTTGTGGCAACGTGTGTCACACCAGCGCTGTTAAGGGGCTTAACTGGTTCGGCGGTCCACAGACATTCCTCCGACCCTCATGTGATGGCGGGCGTTACAAAGGAGCTCTGTTACGGTGTGGGACGGTGCAGGTGGGATGATGGGTTAGAACATGCCGTGCCCAACACACATTATGGGTAACAGAGACAGAGAGCATACTGAGCGATCATTACCCTCGGGGCAGGAGGGAGTGTCACCTCCCTCGAGACTCCAGAAGGCTATTTCACCCAGAGACACCATATCCCATGAGCCATCAGTGCAGTCTAAAACACATGAACAGTGTAGGAAAAAGAGGTTGGATACACACAGGAGGAAAGATAGAGGTGCTTGGTTGTTATGCTAGGCTTCAGATGGGATTGTGTTATAATGGTTATAACGGATGAAAATCTTTTCCTGTATTCTGACATCATTAAACCACGCACGTGCGTGCTAATATATACAGCAGATATTGCAAAATGAACCAAAGCGTTTCCTTTATACATGTCCGTGTTGGTATGGCTCACCTCGCTCAGTGGTCAGGCCCACCCCGTTGGTCAGAATAGAGAGGTTTGCTGGGTCGTTGAGGAGGGTAGAGCCGGCCAGATCCACCTTCGACGCCTGCAGTCGAAACGTCTCCAGTTCCTGGGACAGCAAGCCGAACTGTTCGCTCTGGGTGCGGCATTTATCCTCCAGGTCTCGCACCTTTGACTACACATGAGGCGTAACAAACACAAAGTGAACAGATACAGACAAGTAAAAAAACATCCATCAATCATTGCGTAAAATAGTGATCAATAATTACAATGAGTTTACTCTACTACAAGAGACATTTGTAGGGATTTGATCACCGAGAATAAATATTATATGTTTAGAAATAGAAAAAAAGTCATAGAAAATACATATTCATGTAAAATCCCCATATCTGATTTAACTGATTGATGATTATTTTGGTGGGTGCAGAAATAGGGACCCCTGATATACAGGAAGTAAAAAACTGTGTAAAACGTTTGTTACGTTAATATATAATAATATAATATAAACGTTAATATAAAACTAGCACATTCACAGGTTAGGGTAGAAAACCAGCGGTTACTAAAACACATTTCACAGCCTCAAACACACATGGCAAGCAGTAACTCAAAGGGAAGGTGATGGGAGGGAAACAGAGACAGGTAGTTTCTGCTACGATGAGAAACAGCAGTAAAAAAACAGAGCTAGAAAATATCAGGTGGCGAGAAGTTGCAAAGTTTGCTTCTGCTCTACGCTTTAACAGACAGCAGGGTTGTTTGCCAGAAAACGTCAGAGGCTGGCCTTGGCGACACTGAGTGTCTTTATGTGGCGGATTTCACTTCCGGTTGTGGTGGGAGTTTCCTGGTAGCCTGATCTGACAAAAGCCTCTGCACAAAACAGTCTGAGAAACATTTCCTGTCAGCCCTCACCTACACAAAGCAGAGCCTGCAGTATTCTGGTGACGCTGAGCTGAAGTGGTGATGAGAACTAAAACACTGACACCTTAATTTTACACTTGTGCGAGAAAGACAGTCCAGCGTGGTGAACATTCAGTAACTGTGCCACTGTTATCAGAAGATAAAGTTCTATAAATGTTTTGCAAATAAAAGGAGGAGGGAATTTATGTCTTTCTCTATCTACAGGGACTAGGGAAGGCTTTATGACAGATACATATTTTGGCAGAGGTGGTCAAGCGTGCTAAATGTTAACAGTACCTGCATGCAGTCCAGTGTACTCTGGTTAGCAAAGAGATAACACAAAGGGCAAAGATAAACACATGCTTGAACTTGGGACAGAAAACCACAGATATTAATAAAGTAGAAACATAGCAGTCTGGCTCCAGGAGAATGGGAGAACCCCTGACAGGAGCCTGCATCACCAGAATGTCTCTTTGTCTTCAGTAGCCAACCCCTGCCTTCTGCAGGAACACACATATTCCCTATACAAATGCTTTTAACAGACTGAGAGAAGTTGTGTGTTTGAGGACAAAGCTCAGGCTATTGGAAGCAAAGAGACGTTTTTCCTGTGACGCTCTGGGTTTAAACTGACAGAAGGAAAGTGAGTGAAACAAAGCAAGTTGAAGGAGACAAGCAGCTACCAGTAGCAGCTATACTCTACCAGCTCCCTCCGCAACACAAGCTGAGTCAAATCCTAAAATGAAATACACACTTCTTTTAGGAGCAAATATGGAAGTATTGAGCACAAACCACAGATACAGTCAGTCATCAATAGAGCCATCCACTGTGGATGATGACATGTGATCAGATTAGTTCTTGGTGTTGGCTACTCAGCAAAGCATTTTATTTTATTATTAAATAAAATCAGACCAGGACTTCAACTGTCACTGACTGAATGCACTCACTATATATACAAAGTGTGTTACACTTACACAGAGAGCAAACACAAAAGTCCCACAATAGCAGAGCAGCCATCTGTTCAAACGGTTTGCCAGGCCCTTCACTGCTACAGAAATACAAGTATTTTCTGCAGCAGCTTCTCGCCAGGTGTTAAGATAAGCAGAAACAGCTCACTGAACCATGTCTACACTGCTTCAGCTGCAATTAAATGTCTTTTTTGTAACTTAATGTCAACTAATCCTACTCTTCAGGTTTACTGTAAAGTAGATAAGACACCCCTCTAATGATTGGTGACTTTATTTAACTCTTTTTAATCAGAAAGTCATAAATTCTGGAAGCTCTCATTTCATTTTTGGCAACTCATTCAAACGTGGAAGCATCTCAAGCTGAAACGGTTGGTGACAGAAGCACGGTATGGTTTAAAACAACGTTTATTTGCTGTTCTCCTTTGATGAATATTGACAGTGGTGTAATATAAACTCACCTCCAGCATCTGAACCACTCCCTCATGCTCCCTCTTGGCAAATAACTGAGCCTGATAATTAAAAAGATATTAAAGTCAGTGTAATGTTGGTTATTTGGTCATAAAAGCCGAGTTCAGGCCACAGCCAGCTCTGCTGACAGCAGTCAGAGCTATATAGGTTCCCAGAGGTTGCCTCCTGCTGGACAAGACACCCCATTTCTCATAACATGGATGACATTAAAAAAAAGGCTTCACTGGAGCACGAAAAATATTTATGTTGAAGACGGAGGAAGGTTCTTACCCTCTGTAACCGTTTGATTTCATCCTGTTTGAACTTAAGGATAGCCAGTGCCTGCTCATGTTCCAATTCCAGCTGCTGCCTTCGCTCGGCGACCTCTCGCATATGCTATTTGAGAAAAGAAACCATGATCAGAAGATTGTTTTTACAAGCAGTATGGTGAGGATCAGAACTGCTCTGTACCTTAAGGACCTGCTCTAGGTTCTCCAGTTTGGCACGGAGTCTCTGGTTCTCCTCGAGAACTGAATTGTGTTGAGCAGTCACTTCAGAGAGATCTTCCCTCAGCTCCTCATTCTCAGCCCGAGTCTTGAGAAACAACATGTGTTAGATGACCAGACTACTTCAACAGAAATCTTTCTCTTCATACCAGTTGAAGTTCGGCAGGACGGGAAGACACTGACCTGGTCGAGCAGCTGTGCCTTCCTCCTGAGGAGATCTGCCTCCTCCTTTAGTTGCTCATTTTTGCCTCGCTCATCCTCAAGCTGGCTCTCCTATGAAGAATGCACAAGTTCAGATAAAACTGACCCTCAAAACATCACTATAAGAACCAGGCACTCAGCACAGGAGAGGGAAATACCAGAGGAAGAAGCCTGCTTACCAAATCCAGACATCTCTTCTGTCGCTTCTTTACTTCATGCTCAAGGTTTTCACATTCTTTTCTCTTCTTGCTGAGCTCACTTTCCTGAATCAAAAATGATAACAAAGCAAAGACAGTTATATCAAATTCTTATTCTTCAAAATCTGACCATGGCTCTGGATCTAGTTTTTTAAATTGTTTAAAAACAGCTAACTCTCAGGTCACAGACTGTATAAAGGCAAAAGCATAAAAAACAATATATAATATAATGGCACATGATCTGCATTTACATTCAGCATTGGCTTAAGTTTCCATATTGACCTCTGACACACAGCAATGAGGTATTACGAAGCTTAGCATCCTTTAATTATTCTAAATGCAGCTTACATGCAGGACCAGCATAGGAGAAATCAGCTTATTTCAGCATGGCCACAGGAGCCACAGGACCTTAATCAAGTATTACCCCTGGGACTGCATGGGGGGGGACGCAACAGAACACACAGGCTAATTGCAGACCACCTGCATGAGAGATATTTTCCTCTGACCACTGACGACACAGCAAGACTACAACTGCAATTAAACTGCAACTGAAGGTGCTGGTAAATCAACAATAAACACATCATCATTGGTCCCAAAATCCGTCCAGTTAGCACCATCAATGTTCATGTAATAATGGAAATCTCTCAAACACTGCTGAGAGTTTCAGTCTGGACCAAACCAACCAACCCCGGCAGCTAAAAATATAACTTGCATGCTTTGTGTGCTAATTTTGCCCAGTGTTTACTCAGCTGATGTGCTTTGTCCTACATTGTACCTCATTAAACTCGTCTAAGAAATCCCATTGTCTGAGATCCCACTTTTCTCTCCGTGACTCAGTCATGCTCGAGAGAAGATAGCTAGTTAATCTATGATGTAAGATTGAGATCCTCTTAACAGACCAAAGATAAAAAAAAAAAACTGGGCACTTCTTGTCCAGTCATGTTGTGTATTTGATATAATGATGGACAAAAAAAGTCGAGAATAGCCAGCCATCAGAGTTTAAAAGCAGAATCTAACTGCCTGAAGAAATACAGCTGTGTTGGCACATGAGAAGTTTTTCCAACCAGCTTTTTGTAAAAGAGCAGGGAGTTGTGAAATTTCCAAATGGTGGTGAATTAAGCTGTCTGGGTTCTTGTGAATTACAAACACACAAAGAGGATGATGACACACGTTCTGTAATAACACCATTGCTACTTTCAGTTCTGTCTGTACTGTTGTTTACAGCTGATGTGATGTCCATTGTTGATGCTCAAACAATAGACAAAACATCTATTCATGTCCGTAATCTCTATTTTGCCTCCCGACCAAGTCAATACTGAGCTCAGAGAGGACTGTGGTCTATTTAAGCCATAAGACCCACTTGTAAAATCAGTGAGGCCAATGTGTTATTCTTCTGTTTCCAAGGGACAAGATCAAAAATAATCCCTGCATTACATAACAACTCTGACCCAGGTTTTTCCTTTAGTGGCAGTCAGTTGAGCCACAGCACTGCAATTCAGGCGACAATCCCACATGAAAATGCACAGTGAAGAAGAAAGTCGCGTCCCTGCAATCAGGCGTAATATGCAATTAGTGCCAGTCATTTTCACCACTCTCATGATGAGAGTTTGGAGGAAAAGACCAGTTTGAAAGCCAGGTCTGTGATATGGTTCAAAACTATACTAGGCCTTAGAATTCAGCAATAACAAACTGCTCTAATTAGTCCATTGAATTCAGCCATGTTGAAACATAATAACTATCAGACAAACTCCACTCTCCCCTCATGCAATATTTCATATTGAAATGGCATTGG
This sequence comes from Pseudorhombus dupliciocellatus, assembly GCA_016785235.1. Classification (NCBI taxonomy): domain Eukaryota; kingdom Metazoa; phylum Chordata; class Actinopteri; order Pleuronectiformes; family Paralichthyidae; genus Pseudorhombus; species Pseudorhombus dupliciocellatus. The sequence goes on from JAFBJW010000112.1 coordinate 270,232, forward strand.
AGCAGTGGAAACCACAGCGTGATTGTACTTGGAAAATTCCTCTACAGATCAGGAGGCTCTTAAAGCACCAGCTCAACATATTGATCTCACCAGAAACTGTAGGCGCTGCTCCTCTGTGTGATCCTCCTGACCAGAGGGGGTCGGGCAGAGGCCCGGTGTGGGCGTCACTCGCAGCCCCAACTCCTCCTCCTCTCCGGGAGTCTTCTCACACCTGGATGGAGCTTCATCTAATGCCACACACGGGGTCTCTCCTCCAACCTGCAGGGGACAGGAGGAATTATTTACGTACATTTACAGAGATACTTTTTCAACAGTCGAGATCCAAGGCGATGGAATGAAAAGCTTCAGCACTGACCGTAAAGCAGGGAGCGAGTGTGTGATTGTTATACTGTCCTGACACTAAACATTACACCCCTGCTGTCAGTGAGGGATTAGTGGCAAGCCCCCTTCCCAGTGGTCCACGTACAATCAATGAATAATCCAGGGGAAATCCCTGTAGCCTGCAACATGACTGGAACTCATTAGCAGGAACTTGTCATTGCTAAATTTGTGTTTGCGTGTTAATGGCTTAAAGGTTTGAGGCTATGTCTTCTCAATCAATTACAGCTCCACATTCCTCTTCATAACTTGCATCAGGGGTGTGACTGGGATGCGGGTGGGGGACAGGTTGGTGGGGGGTTAAGAGTCGGGAATCAGTGTCTAATTTTAGAGCAAACCTACTTATGCTCAGAGTAGAACTGTGCTAGTGCAGCCAAGGCCATGACCCAATAACAGGATCAAAAGCACTCTGCCACGTGCAGCAGAGGGGATCTCGATGTTACACTCTAGTTTCCTTTACATTGGTAATCATTACAACACATTACTGTACACCTAATTGTCACGAAAGAGTAAAGACAAACCAGGGAGCACTGGCTTCTCTCAAATAATAAAATATAATAACATCTACTCATTTGGATCAATGAGTCTAGTAATGTTTACATACGAATGTATGTGATTAATGAAAGTTCGCTTTCACACACGTTACAGTTCACATCCAGGACAGGTTTATGGTTACTCACAGTATAGTAATGTGTTCATAGTAGATGACCTCAACATAGTTTAATAACTCTTTTCAGCAGTTCAGCACAGATTCGGTGGCATGCCTGTGAAGTTAAGAAAGGCCATCCCAGGTTTATCTTTTGGACAGGAGACCAGATGGTGTGAGTAGTGGTGACGAAAGGCCAGCAGGAGGCACTAATTCCATTGGCCCGTTTACAAAAACAGCACATTGGAATGTGAGCCTTAAGCATGTTCGATGCATCTTTTCTTTTTATGGGACTGAATACCTTAGTTCCCATCTAATCACGTTTTGTGATCCAAGCAACGTGGAAAAACATCTGTTTCGTCTTCGGTTAGTCTTTTGGTTAGTTGTTAAAACAGTCGGCCTACTTGTGATTCTTAATTAGCTTGTAGCTCTTCATACCAGTCCTCTGGGCTGGCTTAAGTGTGTGGAGTTAGTTGCTACAATCTGGCAGCCATGCAGCGAGGTGGGAGTGATACATTAGTGAGGTGAGATCCCAGAGTTCAGAGCAAACTTCGACCAATAATCAAATAATATATGTAACGTATGTTTGAGAGTGGTAATGGAACTAACTACACAGTGGTCATATTTTTAAAATCAGTATGTCATACATCAGCCTGCAGGTCAAATCCCTTGGAAAGAGCAATCCTTTTTGTAAAGGGAGCTCACAATGACGAGCAGATATAATCAGGGTTAAGGCAATGTGTGATATAATTCGAACGTGGTTTTGACGAATGAGCACGAGGGGGAATATTACATAATGCTTCATTTATATGATGTTATGAGGACTAAAGGGGCTGTCATAGAGAGCATAGACCAGGGCTTACCGCTTATTGTTGTTAAGACTTATTTTCAAGGTTTTTCTATGCCAACACAATAACCTCACAAAATTTACAAGCTATGCAGGTTTAGAGTCAATGTTTGAGATTCTATTCTCACATGGAGCATTAAGAGAAAAGTGTAGCTCAGCTGAATCTTGTGTGTACCTGCTATATATAAATAACTCATGTCAAAGATGCAACATAGAATGTAGTGCATTCGATTCATTGAAATTATTGAAAACAAACTCTAAAGGAATTACTCTCACATTGGTAGATTTTAGCAGATTCTGTTTCAAAAGAATATTAACTCAAAACTGATCCTGCAAACAGAAGAATCCTTCAGAGCAACATTAGGACCTGGAGCAGCGAAGGGACAAATCCTTAGTTTGTCACATCGCCATGTTAACTTTTTGTAACATGTTATAATGAAGGTGGAAGGGTTGATCGTGTTGAAGCATGATTACAATAGAAAATACTTAATGTACCGAAAGCTTCACCTCAGGAGGAAACAACTGCATTTTGATTTGAAGAATAATTCAAGACAGCCTGATATTTTAAGAAATATGGGAGTATGAAGCAGATTCATGGTTCATGTATAGATTTAGTGTGTAAATACAACCAAGCAGCATTGTTTTGGAATTTCTGTGCAAATAAATAAATAAATTCAAAAGGTGCTACAGTTAGCGTGAGCTTCAACACTTATGTGTTGGCACAAGGTTTGGAAAAGATAATTATTACGCAGTGATGACGTATTTCTAAAAGTAACAAGAGAATGTGTTCTCCATTGTACAGGCTAGTATTATTGATCCTATTTTTGCTTGCACACATTGGTCCTGAAACTACTGGAGTCACATTGCATCGTTAGTGAGAACTAGTTGATTACAGATCTGAGTGTGATTACAGTGAATGTGTTTCAACAGTTAACATATCCTCCCTTTCAACAACATATTTGAATATTTCCTGGCCAACACAGTCTATCATTTTTTACCTTAAGTTGTGCTCATTAGAGTACGCATGACCATTCAATCAAGCACTGTGTTTAAAGTCAGACAATACAAATGAAGTAATTTCTAAGTTTCAGAGCAGTTCTAACTGACAGAATGTTTAGTCTCTACACCCCTTTGCTGTTTTTAGTCAATGCAGCTTTTCAGTAACATTTTACAGACTGCACCTGATGGAGGTATCATGTCCTTTAGCTGGACTGTGTTAGGACACATACAGCAAAAAGTCAAAATGTAAATACTGGCAACAGCAGCACTTGTAATTTAAAACAGAAACATTATTCATAAGAATTTGCTGAGTGTGATTGTTACTGAACCGGGTTTCAGACAATCTGAGCTGCTGTGTCAAGTGAATGAGACAGGGGGAGCAAAAATAAAACATGAATGATTGAAGTGGATATTATAAATATTGTGTAAAGGCAGTCATATGCACAATTATAAATAAATGACCTGATGAAGAATGCAGCCATGTTTTCGGGTTATCCTCCTCCTGAGGTTACTTTTGTCAGATGAGCTCCATGTTTAGAGGCTCACCTCCACTTGCACACTGCTTCGCACCATCAGGTGCCATTGTGCACACTTCACATTGCTGTGGTTCACATATACTAAAGGATCAAGTACACCCTAGGCCCATGCATACTAAAGCAGGGTCAGATCCCATTCAGCAGGCCCTGAATGCTATAAGCACATTGGTATAATCCCTGCAGACTACTGAAACGGGTAACTGGATCACTTCTTTTAAAAGCACCTTAATGGATTGGCCTGGCCGTTGATTTTCTTTTTAATACGGAGCATATCAATGTCCGCCAATCAAACGCTCTACCAGCCTGTCGCTAAGTCGGCCTGTCCAAATTCTACATCTGGAAGCTCCAAAATATGACCGCTACAAAACTGACTGGCTGTCCTTGACCAGGCCTCGAGTGTGTGCCATCTCTCTCATGTGCAAGAAAGTGGCAGTGTCGTCACACGCAAATTGAGATTTCAGACAGAATTTAATTAAAACAGCAGCCATAAGACCTTCATGAAAAATCTCTTTCTCTGCACTGAAGTGCTGCACGTAAAGTACAGGTAATCTTTCAGAATGAGCAGCTAGTTCAAAGATGGAACACAAATACAGAAACCACAGTTTGGTGGCAAGTCCCTCGCACCCAGGATTCGTCATGACACAGATTTGTTTTCAATGCCAACTCCCAAGTTTGAGTTCTGCATAGCCACATTGTCCCATCCCAGCAGACAGATGAAGTTAGCCCAGGAGAACTGCACAGGACCACAGACAACCACAAACAGAGGTCACGAAACCTGTACTACAACCTACCCCTTTCGTGTGATCTGTGGCAACGTCAAGGCTTCCCTTGGCCTGCTAGTTATCCAGAGCAGGGCGAGATAGAAAAGTCCTTAGTGCGGCTGGAGTCTTACCTACCACCCAAAACCCTCTCACCGCTGCCACAGCAACAGAGAGCGGATTACTGGACTGTACCATTCTGTTGTTAGAGGGGATTAGAGTTCACACAACATGGCCCCTTTCTGGGTGCGCGCGTGCCACTGGCAGTGCGTGTGTGCGTCCCACAAACGAGAGATTACCACAATCGGCGTTCTCATTTGAGCTCCACAGGCAGATCATTTTACTCCACATGCAGGCAGTGGAGAATTTTACAAAATAATAATTTTAAAAATAGATGTTTGGCTTTATAGTGGTATAAACTAACAGTTACTTAAGAATTTTGTTCCATTTACAATCAAAGGACACCAGTGAAATCATATTTTTCCATACTTCTCTGAAATAACTGAATTATTATTATTACATGTTCATATATGTATGCCTCTGGATCCTGCGTGTACACTTTAAGACATCTCTGAGCATCACTTCAGTGGTGAAGAACTGCTTCTAAGAATCAAATATAGACCAGATCAGTATGCACAGAGGATCAGAGCGTGTGACTTTGGTATCTTTGATCAGGCCCAAGTTCAACACAGGGAATCATCTCATTATGGCTTGTGGCAGATTAGTATCACGTCCAACGCTGAGCCATTATATAATGGTATAAAACAGCAATCATGCCCACATAAACATTAAGAAAGTAAAAAAAAAAAAAGCAACACGATTAATGCTCCTTGGGGGGGTTACCTCCTCTTCTACCTTCCCCTCCTCTGATTCCCTGAACTTCTCCAGGCCATTGGGGTTGGGACTGTGGTTGTGCTGCTGTGTGGACGATGTGACGGACAACTGCCTCTGGAGCCGCAGCACCTCCCTCTGAGACTCTCTGAGAAGCCTCTCAAATTCCACTCTGCCGGATGGAACAGGGGAGTCCTACACAGACAGACACGCATTGAAGATTGCCATAAAATAACCACGTCATTCATTTATAGCATATTGTTATCAGTGTTATTTAAATTTCTATAACTGTGACCTGATTCTATTTTTAGAATTGACTTTACACGTCTAAATGTTTTATTCTTGTTTCCCCTTTCCCCACTGTCACCCATAATGACTTCTTGAAATGTGTTTGGTTTGCATTACAGATTCAGCACAGTCATTGTAATCAGATCAGCTGCTGAGCTCACAGAGCAAGACCCTTCACTGTTTAATGCAGCACATGTCCTCAGTATGAGCTGTTGGGTCAGTGTACTAGTAATTTAAAACAGGCACTTAGAAAGGCAGCCTGTTCCTGCACTGTCATCTAGACATCAGCAGTGACGCAGCCTTTGTAATACGGGTTTAGGGAGTTAGGATGAGCAGTAGCTGTGTTGTCCAGCAGAGGGCGAGCTTGTGACAGGGACGGTCCGTAGTGGAATGGTAGAAATGAAACTCAGTGACGGTCAGATAGGATGAGAGGGACTGCTGTCTTGATCTGCATCTCAGTCAAGACTGAGCTTAAATTGAAATTCATAACCACAGAAGGAAGTTAGTGTTGAATACCTTGGTGGTGCCTAGCCGTGCCTCCAGCTCTCTGCACTCCTGCTGTAGGGCAGCAATCTCTTTGTCCTTTGAGAGTAGTGCATCGGCGTGCTGGGCCAAGTCACGAGCTCGCTGACGGGCAAATGCCCTCTTGTACTGTTCCACTGACCCGGGTCTCATCAGTGACGGGGAGTTCACCTGCAAAGTGCAAGAAGGAAATGTACTGAATACACGAATCAGCAGAGAGGACGCCAGAGGGGAAGTCTCACTGAGTCTCGCTTCGAACAATGTTAAATGTGCTTCATTCTGTGACCAGAGTAAATGTTTTAACCTGCCAATAACAGATTGATCTTTGTTTTGCTTTTTATTTGTTATCTTTGAAGCATCTATTTGATAACATCCTTTCTGGACTTCCTATTGAGGTCCAGTGACCATTCTAGTGATACATTCAAGAAGCATCAGTAGAGCGCTGGTATTTTACAACAAGGCTCCCATTCATCACATGCTCAACTATTCCATTCAACTCATTAGCAGACATTATGATGATGTGGCCATTTGGATCTTGATAATGAGTCATTCCGAGCATTTGGGTCAGAGTGCAGACAAACGGCAGCTCACTGTGAACTTGTTAGATGTTTGAATTTCTGTGTTATACCACTTTGAGGTTTGCCTCCTGCAGCTTCCGAGCTCTCTCTTCAAGCCTCTTAGCGAGAACAGACAGCTCTGTGTTCTTCCTCCTCAGCCGCCTGACCTTCTCCTCGGTCTCTGGGGCACTGCTCTTTCGCTAAACAGTGGGGAAATAAAAAAAAAAAGAAAATCATCATAAGACGAAGCCAGCAGCAAATAGTCACACAGAACGCACAACAAGCTGGTCGCAGGAAACGTTATTGAGGAGTCAGAAACACTTCCTGGTCCTTGGAATGTGCTATGATATTGAGCATTTCTATGAAATTGAACTATGTAAGACTAAGTTTATGAATATATATTGGTTCTAAATATTGTTTATGATTCATTCAATCATCATCTTAAGGCCTGTGTAAGCTGCATGTGTGGAAAGGACAACTCTCTCACTTTTTATAAACTGAATAAATGTGAGAAAACACAAAGCAGCTCTTAACAGACACAATGCTCAAAAAGGTGTATTCAAAGTGTCTGTGCACCTGGCCTACTTTCTAGGAAGCTTTGTGTCAAGACTAACTGTTATTTTTAGTCTCACCAGCAGGCAATTTTCCTCCCTCAGTGTGGTGCAGGTCCTTTCCAGCTCATCAAGGGCTTGCAGGAGCTCGGTGTTCTGACGAACCAGGAACCCGTAGTCAGTGCCATTCTGAAAGATGAGCACAACAGTAGATTCAGATGACTTTTCATAATAAACAAAACCCCACATTATTTTAACTGTGAGACAGGGAATGATCACATCACATCACGATCCGTTCCATCTGTCGGCCGCTTCAAATGTCCTTCTCTGCTGTCGGCATGTGTTTACATTGCAACTTGTGATGGTAACTAATTGTGGCTGACAGATGACAGCACACTGAAAAGACTTTTCATTAGACAGACTCAATTAGTTTACCAGCAGCTCTGAACACCTATTCCTCCACAATTACTCAGCATAAAGAGGGGCACAGCTCTGCTTGCACATCACACTCTGAAGAGAACCACATCACATGGGGAGAAAACAGACGATTCCTTTCTTTGTGTGATCAGGACAATTATTGGTGCTTATCATCCATGTGGAGGATAGCTGGAGGTGGTGATGCTGCTGGGCCTCAGTGCCTCTGTGTCAGGGATGCTCCAAATGAGCTCTAAAGCCCAATGGGACAGGTTGAGAGAAGACCTGGCACCGATTGGACAGCAGATGGACAGACAGACAGAGACAGCAGACTAACATGCTAAAACACATGTTGGATGATGAGCTGTGGACAATTAAACAGGTGAGACATTGTGAAATATACACACACGCACAAGAATAAAGGATCACTTTGGTGGAGTGTGTACTATCGTCAGTACAAGAAACCTGTTTAGAGGTCACTGCTGTTTGGAGCCTAATGTCATATTAAACATCGGGAAAATATGGTGACCATCATCTTGTGAGATTATGTTGTCATGGTAACGACAGATGATGTGAGACCCAGTGACTCTCTGGAGGATCTGTACCTGTGTTTTAAGTCAGTGCTAATGACCAGCTGTTTACTGAACCAGCAGCTGAGGCTCCTGTGTGTTTATCCTTCAGTACTTTTATGATGGTGACATGGGACATCCTGAGTGTCTACTTAGCAGGTCCCAAACCAGTGCCAGAAATACCATCTGGTTTCAGGGTAAAACCTAGGGTAAAACCCATGCAGAGCAGCAGACACAATATTGATAATGAAAGCTCACAAGTGCCTCAGCAAAAAATACAAATATACAGTCACATGAATAAATAATTTATGTGCAAAAAGTACAATTTAATCTCTTTTAGTGACTTGTCAATACTCTCTAAATTAGTTCTAGAACTGCTGCAATCAAAAGAAGGATTTAATTAATGTTAATCAGTGCAGGCGATAAAAGATCTTATAATCAGTGCAGGTGCTGAGTTAGCTGGTACTTTCCCATTTGATGTTAATGCTCTCTTCCAGCACAATTCGGCACTAGCTTAAGTACTGAAGCACACTGTTATTCTGGTTAACAATAGCTGCACCTTACATAATGGATATGGGAACTTCTGACCCTCTGACATCAGCAGACAACCATTTGAAAAGGGTTGATATTTCTTCAGTTCTGTCTCATTGCCATCTCATCTTCATGCTACATTATTATATATGTGGAGTGGATCATCCACAGTCTGCTGCTGCGTTATAGTAAACTGGCAAAACACAAGGGCCTTTTAAGCATCACCTCCTGAGGATCACAGGTGGGACTGGAGGCTAAACACACACACACACACACAGAGGCCTGCAGTGTCTTGGACCTTCTCTTCTCACATGATGTATTAGGGTACATTGGAAAACTGCGAACAAAAGCTTGCCATAAAATCCTGTGAACAGCACTTCATGAACAAACATTTGCTATTTGTTCGCGATGAATGCATTTTTCAGGGACAGACGGAAACTGCTTACTCAACTATATTGGCTTGATTTATATGCTACGCAGTAACGTCTAAGAGGGCGCTCTCTGTCAAAAAGCTATTCTATTCAACACTGGTGAAATAGTATGAGGACACAGAACGACTACTTCTAACAAAGCTTCACTCAGAGCATGCCAGTATTTCCCCAAACACACATTACACAGTATGACAGCATGTTTTCTGTCCTTCCTCAACATAAAATGGGTGATTCTTCAGGGTGTATAGTGGGCTCAACCCTAAGATGAATCCCTATGTCTTTGCGTGTTATTTTGCCGGTCCCAGTGAATGGGTCCACCTCTCAGGATGACGATACTAAAGCCCAATCAATCACATTAGAGGAAGGCCTGCCAGAATAAAGTTAGCCTACGCCCTCTTCCATTATTATTCTAATGGTCTTGGAGTCCATCCATGTCTCGTAATTGTTCCCTGTGAGTCATACTGAAACACCGGAGGCTTTTGCTGAAGCGTGAGGTAATGCTGGCTCGGTGTAAACTAGAGTCCACCCTGCTGCCACAGAAAGGAGCTGCAGGTGGCGAGGTCTCCTCAAGGCCAGTGTATTAGCATTCAGATATATCTCCTCTACGGCTCTCAGCGGTGCTGTTTTCACATGCCTCGCTCACTGTCTGGCTCAGTGAGCGAGGCAGATGTAACTCAGTGGCAGGAGGGCAGGGTTCTCCACACAAACGTCTGTCAGAGGAGCCTGAGGCTTGGGCAGGGCAGATGGGCCTAATGGAGCCATCTTCCAATGCACTGCTTGAATCTGTCTGCAATAATTGTTGTGACAAGCAGATTATCATACACACACACACACATTACTGACACCTATAATGATGACTGTCTGCAGCCTGGAGGGTCAAGACAAAACTGATAAGCACCATGGATGATTAACTTTTCAGCATTTTGAATTTATCATTGTAGCTATTACGATGGAAAATCTAATTATTTGAGCTGATAAAATAATACATAGTAATAAAATAAGTTATTCGATCCCCTTCACAGCCCACTCACAGCGATCCTGCTATGAGAGCTCTTGTGGACTGCAGTTAATAAAAGCAGAACACATGAGTCTGTACTGATTGGTTGTGGGTGTAGTATATTTTTTTATTATATGAAAAGCCTCCATGACATCTGGGTCAGCTTTTCATCATAACACCGTTCCCTGCTTTTCCTTCCTCAGAAGAGGATGTGAATCACTGTGGGCTTTTCAAATCAGCTTCTCTTTCACCTACGCTGATGTTGAATTGCCTGTTTAAGAGTGCTGTTAACCCTAACAGATACGAGAACTGCCGACAACAACCATCCAAGAACCAGACTGTGTTGAGGGGAAAAGGACATGCGATTTCTGATATACATATTTACATTTAATCATTAAATGTTTAGAGGCGTGTTCATACATATTAATGAGGTCACACAACCAGATTATCCTTTTGTCTGAAGTCTATGCAAGCTTTTGTACAGGGTATGGAAATATCTTCAGTCAGGTTTCACAGAAACGCCAACATCAGCATTTTTTAGCTGACAGCTAGAAATCCCCCACCAGGGCATAAGCCTCTAAGGAGACAGCAAAACAAAGGCTGCGAACACATGGTTTGCCTTTGTTAAGTCTTTGGGACATGATAGTTGGAGTAGCATTACAAAAGCTAGAATTTGCTATTGAACAGTCAGTTTTATCATCACGCAAGTCGTCTGCTAAAGCAATGCATTGGAACACCACTAATTATACCTACTGTAGATTGGGACTTAAAAAATATAAAACATTATTTATATTGGTTTAGCTGTTGGCCATGTTCCTCTGGCTTTCCCAGAGAAAGAGAAAAGGATTCATGCTTCACGGAAAAATGGATAAAAATCATGGAAACTAAATAAACAAGTTCCATAACCTGCAATTTAAATCTTCTGCCTGATGTAGTTCAAGAAAGCACATCTCAGCAGAAAAACAGTTTTTACACATAAGGATAATTGTTGTTTTTATTGCAATGCAGCTTCTGTTAGACTATTCCAATTCTAATACAGGACTTTCAGACAAGAGTGCATCCTTCTGTTTTACAAGTAAGTAAGGTGTCTGGATATTTATTGACTCAGGCTTTTCAGATTAATTTTTCTAAAAGCATTAATACTTTACACAATTTGAAAGTACTTGCTGCTGAATTCCATCCAACAGTGTGTCTCAGAGGATTGGCATGAAGGAGGCAGTCAGCTGAATCTGGAAATGTGCTTTAATTAGTCCGGCTCTTGTTTGCTCTCAGCAATAATGAAAAGGGAAAGGCCTCCTCCAATTGACCCAGTCCTCAAACACCACATGTTCGAAGACATGACTCCTGAACACGGTTTTAATTACCAGGAGAGGTGGGGAAAAGCAACACCCCACAAAGACAATGAAGTGACTACTGATGGACTTGACCGAATCGGCAAAGTGTTGCAATTTAGAGGCAAATCAATGACACTCTTCTGCTCTGTCTCCTGCATCAGTGGTTTTCTAATGACATTGTCCAAAGTGCTCATCTGCCCAACATCAGACGCAAAAAGTTCAATAATTTTCTCTTCTAGAATTAACTATACTTATAGTCTTATGGTGTTACCACATCTCTTGTGATTTAGAAATTCATGTCAAAGATGGTATGGGAATGCTTTAATAATTTTGAATAGTTAAATTGGGAAGGCTGTTATTACAACCATCTATTACACAACAAATAAATATGTCCATAAACATATTACAAATGAAAAGAACCACAAAGCTGTTTGTGGCCAGAATTATTTTATTAACAGCATCTCTCTTCCTATTCTCATATATAAATCATGAAGAAGCTCTCAAGAGCCCTCTCATATCCACCCATGTATTTATCACGACTCATCTCCCGGGGTAGCTGATGGTGACAGATTAGGGGGTCTCTCACAGAGCGTTAGAGAACAAAGAGCCAACACGAGACACCCCTTTACTCCCCCGCAGGCGTCTTGCACTACCTCCAACGCACCTCATCCAAAAAACGTCCTCTGGGTGAGGTTGTGCACAGATAAAATGGACGGTGGAGACGCTTGTTAGTGCCTTCTGTCTTTCATGTCTTAGAATATACAATGTGCATAAATTAGGTAATGTGAGTTATTTGTAGGATGATGAGATGTAAACGAGAAAGCCTCTAATGTCTATTGATGCTCGAAGTCACGGTGCAGTCATGTGTCATGATGTATTCTTATGAAGCAATGGGACGATTCTTAGAGATTGTAAGGTTAATCCACGTTAAGAAATTAACATTGATGTCATGGTTAAAATGGTAAAATGGTTTTAGCATCTGCATTAAATAAATAATCTCTTCAGCTTTCAGATTTTGTTTGTTAAGACTTGGAGCCACCTTATTCCTCTTTATTAGAAAGCCAACTATGTCAGCAATTAAAACGCACCCGGGCACGGCTGCCTCATCGTCTCATGGTCCACATATAATAATGTCACAGTCCTGTGAGCCTCCGAGGGCTTAATAAGGTGTCAGACATGCAGTCAACATCTGGCTTTATACGAGTCAAAAGACTAACAGAAGGAGGGGTCGTCGGATTATTCCTTTTAGTGCAGCGTCAGCACAAATGATTTGTTTCACCCCCGACAGGCTCAACCCTAAGAGCTTCTGAAGAATATAACCCTTAATCTTGTCAGAGAAAATTGCGAATGCATACAAGCTCCAGCAACAACCCCCACATTGTACATTGTAAGAGTAACAGCTTAATTTGTGGTCAAACACAACAGATGCACTTAGAAACAGTTTAGTCATCAAGTCAGGACAACATTCAATTACTCCTCCTCTGCAGTGCTTATGTACAACAAGGCAAAATATTATTAAACCGCACACTGAATGACTTATTCAATATTGTGTTTCACCTAAAACACACGTTTTGTTGTTCTTGGAAGTTCCTTTGTCAACTAGTCCCATGTGGAAGAGCAATATCAGAGCAACACACAAACAGAATCCCATGACCGTGAATCCCTGCCGTGGATTCAGAGGCTGAGGATAAATGGCCTTTGTTAACTGGATATTTGTTAAATAACATCCAAGATGAGAAAATAACAAATATATGCAATAATGTCATTCCACAGATTGGGCTGGCCTCCCTAAGCAACTGTGGACTCAGAGAGAGATGGATGTGCCTAAAATAAATTGAAAAAGAAACTCCTGTAAGGACTCTGTCGCCACTGTTAATGTTGCCAAAAAGTAAGAGACTCTTCTTACTCTCCTCATCACTCAGACCAGCATCTCATCACCTCAAGTGATAAAATATTTCCCAGGATCTTTTCAGCATGGACACAAATTCTTAGTGGGAATTTCCCTGTATTTCCAACATAATTGAACTATTGTTAGTTGCGTACTTGTTTAAATGGAGCATCAGAGTCTACAGCTGTTAATGGGTTTTGAGCGTCTCGTTTAAGGGGGTATAATCCAAACAAAGAAAACAGGCTGACACAAAAACACAATATCTCCCATTGCTGAACAGATCATGTGATATCAAGATCTCAAAGTAGACTTAGCCACAGGGAAGACAGATCTAACATACTGTCTTCAGGAGTTGTACAAGCAAAAAAGGCAACTGGACTTGCTCATGTTCCGTTAAACCATTTCTTCTGTTATTAAGACTGCTTTGCCTTGTACACATTTAACAATAAGGGGCTTAGAAATGGCTATCAGAGGGAATATGTGGTTGATTTATTTTACTATAATGTAAAGCCCTAAACAACATTTACAAGTCACATTCAATAAAATGTAAATCTATGAGAGGTACTTTATAATGAAAGGCCAGAGTGACCTTCATTGACATTCAGTGGGTCAACAGAATGATTGTCCTGTTTTTCCTCCAGGCAGAAAGCCATTCCCATTAGGAGCAAACCAAGGCCATCATGGGCTTTATCTCACCAGCAGCTTGGGACCAGGACATTTCACAGGCACGTGACATACACACACAGAGGACTGTACATATGTATCAGCCTGTGTGTGACCATGGTTTCCAACTTTCAACAAAATCTAAATGACATTTCAAATCTGAGTCAAAGCAAATCTGTGAAACAAAGAGTGACGCTTGCGTACGGATCTCTATGCCTCTTCAATATTCAGTGTATTCTGTCACACATAGGCTATGGTGTGACAGTGATACCTAAAGGTCATGACTCCACACTGCAATCAAACGCAACAATGAACACAATGTCTGACCCCTTGATCCACAGAGACACTGGGCACCTCAGTGCTGCCAGACACAAAAGACAGTGATGTTTGGGTTTGGGTATGATGAGAGCCAAACACTCCAGAGATTCCCCCCTCACTGCCCCATCAATTATTCACAAGTCATAACATGGCTGCTCAACAAAATACACTCACATGGACATGCAAACACACACACAGAAATATAATCTATCAAAATAACCAACAGTGGAACAATGTTTGAAATGACAATGTTTTGTGAATATGAAGTACAAAAACCAAAATCAACTATTGCTCTTCGTGTAACTGCAAAAATACATACAGTGCTTGCTATGTATAAATATTGCATTTTAACTGAATGAGAAAGAAAACAAAACACGTTCTTACAGGGGTATCTACTTAATACACTTCTTCATGGATGCAGGTTTAACACCACATGCTTGAGAAGATCCAATTTGAGATGTATGATTAATATCAGACCAAGCTATGCTAAAATCTGACTGCCAAGTGTTCACACCGCTCCACTTCCAGTTTTCCCTTGGGTACAAACTAGGTCAGTCTTCACCTGTAGAGCTGGCGAGAGAACGTCAAACATCCAGTACTCGCCATTAGGCAATAAATCTGTACCACAAACTCTGACCATGCACCACTGGTTGAGAATTGTAATGCAACCAGTTTAATCAACCTGTGTGTTGCATATACTGTACAATCTCACAACACCTCCACAGCTTTACAGTTCTGTAACAAAGGCATTAACACAAAACTTTTGCTGAAATAGATATAACCAGAGGAATGATTTTGTTCTTTCCTCTGTATTGTAACTGCACTTGGAACTCACACTGCATGAACTCAACTTTCATTAGACAAGCAGCCATATGGCATCCAGACAGGTGTTGAGTGTCGATCATAGAGGACCACACACAAGCTTGTCAGTCTGAGGAAGACTGACATTAACAACTGCTCTACACATTTACCCTCTGTCATGGCTCTACTGTAAATGACAGAGAGAACAGTAGCTAACCAAATCTTGACACAATTGTCCTCGTCCACACACCACAGCATGGGAACTGTTTTACTAATAGCCTGTTGTACACATACAGACATAATTATCACTTATTATTATTGATTAAGGAAACAGACACACAGATGAGGTACCCCACAGCAATTAATGGTGCAATAATAAACACAGAGCATTGTCCCCCCCTGGCCTGAATCTGCCAAATAATAACTTCTAATGCATCATTTAATGCTCCCTCTCAGCTCCCTTAGCCACAGATCCTCTCCCAGGTTGTGTGTTGACAGCTCATTGGGGATTTCAATACACTGTGATTGTGGTGTTTAGGTAATGAGCTGGCGGGGGTGGGAAAGACGGGAGGCAATGTTGCACAGTGATTAATCCTGAAAGATGAAATCCTGTCTCAGGTAAGGATCCATTCAAACCACCAGCCAAAGGAAAATGAAGTAACTCTTAGAATAATTGGTGGACAAACATTATTCTCTTTAGTACCAGCTGAACATAATTTAAGGTGAAGGAAAACATGACTGACCCAATATGAATTGGTAAATACTGCCCTATGGTTGTATCCCTCTGACAACAATGGCTGTGTCAGTCTACATCCATGTCACAGTGACATTTACCTTTATATTACATTTACCTGGCCACTGATACCTATTTTAGCCCAAGTGACAACTGGTTGATCTGTGAAGAAATTGATGACCTTGGCCTTTGACCGTCTAAGCCTAATTGAGATATGGTGCTCATAAAGATGGAGAGACAGACAACCCCAAAACACAATGCTTTAGGGCACTGACTATTGTCAGAATGGTGGCATAAAGTGCTGAGCTGATCATTCAGATTCTACTGTATGGTCCATTATGTCTACAGTACCACGGCGCTGTGTGTTATAGTATCTTTTATCTCATCTTTTAAGTGTTCAGATGGAACCACTCGCAATCAAGAGAAAGGGTCATAAGACCACAATCAAGATACTGAGAGTTCCAATGATAGTCATATAGAGGGACTGTACATCCCTTATGTCTCCAAAAGGTTTCACGTCAACCATCTTGAATATTTCTGGAAGACACAGCTAATGTTCCACTTACCTTGCGTATCCTTTCCACTTCAAAGCCGTTGAGGTTCGCATACAATGAATGATGCCTCTTTCCTAAGAGTGATGTTGAAGTTATAGTGGCCATGGTTGGGACTGTCTTGTCTAAGAGTCCTTGTTCCGTCTTAACCTGCTCCTCCGACCTCCTAAACTCCTGCGGCTGGCCAGGAGCCTCAGCATCACGGCCCTCCATTTCTATAGCCGGTACAGGGTCGGGCTGCTCAGGCCGAGTGAACAGGTCATACATCACTCTGTCGAAGTCAAACAGTGCAGATGGGGTCAATATGACCATATAAGCAGCAGACTGTTTTTGCCATGGTTTTCAGGAAAGAAAACAGTCTCTTCACTCTGCAGTGTCAGTTAAGGCAGACAGAAACAGCACTGCTGGACTGTTGCAGTCGAAGTTAGTGTGTCATATAAACCAGGACTGACACAATACCGCACACTCCTTCTCACTGTGAGGTTTCGAAAAAATAATATTCGGCACTAGGTGGATCTTTCATGTTATAGCCTTGGTTTCTCACTGTAATGAATGTCATCATTCCAATAGCGTTCTTCGACATCCTGTTAGACTTTTTCACAGGGCAGTCAGATTTAGAGACCTGCTCCCCACTCTGATACAGCATGTTTCATCATGCCTTACCGCTCAGTGGCCTGGGCTGTTTCGTAGGTGAAGAATACAAACAGTTTCAGCTCCTATGCTACATAGCGCCGAAAGAGCGCATGTAGGCCCAAATGAGATGGCAAACAAGAAGAGACGCGCAATGGAGAAATACCAGAAAAGGATTTAACTAACAGGTCCCCCCTCCAATTGCCAATCTCTCAATACGACTGGTCTGTGCGTGGCATGTTGACTCCTCAGCCGCGAGTCCATACTCATTGATGCTGCTGGGACAAAAAGCGTATGATCCAGATGCGACAAGACTCGACAGGGCTGCTTAATCCTATCTCGGTTACAGCGCCATAAAGGTGAAGAAAGAGGACGAACGGAAAAATGTGTGTGTGTAAGGAGGCGAGTGTCGCTGAGAGGAGGGGGTAGGGAGGACTGCTTCAATCGTCCTATCACAAAAAGGCAGCCTCTGAGACGGGGCCCAATCATTACCACGACCAGAGCCCGTTTCCATGGAGATGACGCTGGAATGATGTTGGCTGCCTATTGATTGTTCAAGAGGCAGTACACACTGCAACACACGCAGGCTGCAGGAGGCAGACGGCGAAAGTGTGTCCAGTCCAGACTTCTTCTAATGTTTTACAGCAGTTGTCTACTATAAAAACTAACTGCGTCTGACAAGACAATGAATGCTATTGATGGTGTGAACAGGTCTGAAGCATTAGAAAAAAATCTGTGTAACAACTTAATGCTGATTTATTTTGACCACACAGCCCACCTCTTCACTAGCAGGTGATGTATAGCACTCTGCTATTTGTCTATGAAAAGAGCAAGGCAGCCTAATGAATCCTTTTAACAAGCAGAGGCTTGAATCCAAGCCAAGAGTTAGAGGGGGTTATTTGGGCATCTGGTTAAATCCTCACTCAACCGTGACAAACTATACATTATCTAAAAGCACGGACCGTTACATTGGCTGTTGTCCATTTTAAACCACACGTGTAAACAAAACCAGACGGTGATAATATAGAATAAAAATAATAATTTGATCAGCCATTGAAAGTTGTTTAAAACTTGTGAAGCAAGAATGCAGAGCCTGCAGCCTCTACTTTCTATTGTCAACAATAACATCTCTTAATGGCACTGGTCATATTTTGTTGTTGAGTAAAGAGACACACTTACGAAGTAGACCATACTTCTCAGACATCCCATTACCAGACTTGTTAAATCTCATGTTACGCCACACACAGCTTGCCACAAGCCAATTCCAGAGTAGCAATTAATTTTCCATCTGACTAGACATGAAGTTAATGTGGAGTCTGACTGCTCAGTGGGTTGACAAAGACTTCAAGCTACACAGATTATTCTACACTGTTGAGAAATAACAGGGTCCCACGGTGACGACAATATAACTGCCATTTTGGACACAATGGTCTCAAACTGTAGACCATTGACAAGAACATGGTTCAGGTGGTGTTTCAGTTGATGGAGAATGAGGGAAACATCCTAGCAGATGCAGTTCAATGTTTACTTACAATGTTTGTGCTAACACAGCATTTCAGTCCTTTCCATTAACAATTCCTGTGTGCTCACAAGACCATGGCTTCAGGAGCTGAGAGACTGGAACCAACCCTGGTGTGAATTCAAGTCCCCTGACTGGGAACAGAGCTGCTTAGAGCGGAACCACCAGCAGACTGTGCTCGTCACATGCTGCACACAGCACACTTACACTAAATATATAAACTCTGGCGGAGCATTCAACAAAGATAAGCCTCTAGTCAGCAGTCATGTCAAACAGTGTCTGCAAAGGACTTCCAAGGTCCATTCATCCATTTCACCAGGTCCATCATGACATGATATTGACATCTCATCACACTGATAAGTTTTGACAAAGCCGCCCTGTTCAACATGTGACTGCAGGCAGGTGGTCAAAAATACAAAAATGTATCTCCATCAAAAGAGGTATTAGGTAAGGGAAGCACTTCCGCAGTCATGTGAAAGACACACGAAACAAAAATGAATCTGGGCAAGTAGGCACTACTGATTACATTACTTTGATGAATTATTGATTTTCCATTTTCATTATTAATTTTCCTCTCAATGAAAACTTGATCTAAAATTTAGGAGACAGGCGCACATTGACCCACTTCTGCCACTCCCAAAAATGGAAATGATGCACCAGCACATAACTCCCCTACTCTCTGCTCACATCCCACATGACCCTCCACAACAACACCGACAAAAACAACTTTGCATTACGCCTGTTTGGTTTGTATTTGTTGTTGCCTGTATAAAACAACACACTGAGATGATTACATAGTCCTCCTTAGTTTGAGTAAAGGGGAAATTATCTGGTAGTATAATAATATAAATATTGATTGATACAAGTCAATTAATAGTGAAGCCTTGACAGATTGTTGAGAGGAATATGTAGATATGAAAAAAAACTCTTACCTCCATGTTTCTCTCCATGCATTTGGAGGGCGAGGGCTCAGTGCAGGAGTGGGGCTGGTGGTCCCAGCCGGCATGGGGAGTGTTGTGAGAGTGACAAATATTCAGAGAGCCACTCTGACAGGTGTCCACGACTGCAGCAGTGGTGCTGGGGTCAGCTTCATTCAAGTCCCTGCCTGAGGTCTGCTTCTGCTGATCTTCTTTCTTCGATGAGCGGGATGCACTCTGTGATCTCTGAAGTCTCTGACAGGATTTGTCGGTGTCTTCCAGAGAATTTTTTTTCAAGAGACTTTTAAAAATTGTACTGGGGTGTCCTGCTCTCTGTCTTCCCTCCAACGGTCGTCCGTGGGTCTCTAGCAGATGACAGAGGAAAATCGCTTTTTCCAGCTCAATGTCCTGCCGCTGATGCAATTTAGAAACCGCCTGCTCGCCATTTATCTCCTCGTACAGTGTCAGCAGCAACAGCTCCAGCTTTCTATAGGTCTCTCCTCTGCTCAAAGGAAAAGTCTCTTTCCCCGAGGACTCATCCTTACTGACTCCTTGATCAGTATCTTTATTGTTCACCTCTTTAGCCACCAAACTCCTGCGTCTGTTAGAGTGTGAGTCCTTATGGGTCCCACGCCTTGCCGTCAGCTCCCTCACAGCCCTCCTCTGTTCCCTCTCTGCTTCTTCTCGCAGGCGCCTTAGCTCCAGACGGAGCTGTCCGCAGGCCCGCTGCTTCTTGCTCTTCTCCGTCTCCAATTCAGCATACAGCCTCTCAAGCTCTCGTCCATAGTCTGCCTGACTCTGGCAGTATTTCTTGGGTGACAGTGGCAGAGGGTTATCCCTGTCTTTCCTCATGATGCCTCATTCACAGCACAGCATGCAAGGAAAGGCAGGATTTGTGCATTTCTAGAGAAAGGGCTATGCATCAGAGCGAGGAAGTGCAGGTGATGGTTGAAGGTTATCATAGACATGCAGCATGCAGTTATCACACCAGGTCACAGGCCACACTGGAAAGATGAGACAGTGGAGGGTTTGAAAGAAATTAGAAAGTGTTGCTGATTAAGATGACAAGAATTGACAATTTTCTCAAAGCTGTGGTCACCCATGTCCCCTGGGCACCTCTTCCATTCAACTTTTCATGGACTTTGATATAATGCTTACCCTCCTGGTGCAGGCTGTGTAATCACATTCTGGACATGCAGTACACTTAGTTGTCCACCCAGTGATTGTGGTTGAATGCACTGAACTAGACCAAAAAACAAATAGTATTTATACTGTCTGAATAGCAATTTACTCAAACTCATAATAAACTATATTCTCATATTTTAAGGTACTTGTATAGAGTTGTAGGCCATAATAATCAAATAAAAGACTAAATCTTTAAGTTTAAATGAAAAATTAAAGAGACGAGATCAAATAAAATGGGAAAGTAAAAAAGTGCAGAAACCATATCTGGGTCCAAGAAATTTAATCGTACAGCCTCTATGGAAACCTCAACAAGCCTGTGTTTATAGGTGTTGAATAGCTTCACCTCCTGATGAGAAGTGACAAGACCAATCACCATTACTCACACGGGGCCATAATAAGACCCTGTCCCCTCTCCGTGTTAACGGAGGCCATGTTGGGGAGCAGGGCTCTGACCTCCAGCTGAGGAGGCAACAGGTGAACCGTTAGCTTTCATCACTTCCACCGACACTAGCTCCACTCCGCGGTCCCCGCACCCGGGCTCGGGTTACACACCGGGTGGAGAGACCCCCTCTTCTGGAAATGGCTAATTACCTATTTTAGCTCGAGCAGCCTGTCACACGCCCCAAAGTGGCGGCGCTACACCGGGCGACGCTATTTTAACAACGCGACCATCAAGTCCCGAGCAGCTAACGGCGCCTGGTTAGCCACCGCTAGCTTCCCGGGAAGTTTGCGAGCTTTCCACTCACCTCTCAGCGGGACGCTACTGTCACGGTCCGCTCCTTAATCAATGAAGTCCGTCACTGTGGACCGAGGTGTCTCCTCTTGCCGTTAACACGCGGTGGGTGGCAGCACGGAGACGGCCGCGGTGTGTAGTTAAAGGTCCGTGGAGCCATGCAGGCATTTGTTTATGTCTTACCCCGTGTCCCCCCCCCACCGTCCCTCTGCTGGCCACTGTGCTGCATTCACTTACCCCTGTCTCAGCACCCAGTACATACAATGGCTCCCAGTATGAGTGGTGGCTTTCAATTGGTATATTTAGTCATTTGGGGCCTCTCCAGTCATCATCATTCCTTATGATTAAATGTTTTTCTACGCTTATAAAATCTAGATGTTAATGTTTTGTTGATTTATTTGACTTGTGGGTTTTCCAAAATGTCATCAACCTTACAGATTGTCCCTGAAGGCATCACAGTCATTGAGTCCAACCAACTTGTGTCAGACGAGCGACCACTAGTGGTGACAAGCTGGAAGTGCAGAACGACGTTCAGCCGAGAAAAGAAACTTCATAAAACTTTATTTTTAGAAGTGACACATTCCCCTAATGGTCCCGAGCCACCCATTGAACAAAGTATGACCATTCCCAGTTTTATGTTGCTACAAACCCAGTGTCATATCTAAGGATGTGGTGCATCCACAGGAATGCAGATTATTAATGACCCTGGAGACCTTGACAAATTCTTTCTGAGGGATCATTGTTTGACAAAGGCAATGATATGGAAATGTGTAAATCCTCAAAGGTATGCACACCCTTGGTAATTCTGCCAAAACCTGTCACAGAGGCAAAGCATACCGTATGTGACCACAGGGTGGCATTTACTCAGCACACCTGTTAAGACACATTTCTCACAACACTGAACTTTTCTCGCTGGGATTGTTTCCCTTGTGTTCCCAGAAAAGATTAAACATTGATTCATCCCGCTCCATGCTTTATAATGATTTCTTCTCGCCATCATCAGTGCTGCAAGTGCATCGGCTGAAAGCATCTCTAACAGCCTGTGTTCATTGTGAGGGAGAAAACGAGAGATCTAACATACCTCCCTCTGTTATCAGGGTGTCCTTGGGCTGCTCCCTCTTTCATTCCCATCTGTCTCTGCTCATGAGTGGCCGACTGTTGGAAAGAGGCAGAAATACAGAGAGGTTTAGGGAGAGAAAACACCCTGAGATATCTTTGAATTCTTCTGGCTGAATCTGTTTAATTGTCCAACACATTTTCCCCTGCAGAATTGAAAAAAAAAAGATGAAATTAAATTATGTTATTCCACGGTGCATGATAAGAAGATCTGTAAATATATCTATCTATCTATTTATCTATATATATATATATATAGATATATGTGTGAGTCTGAAATACTGAAGTATGAACCCGAGTTATTCAATCCTGCATGTCATTGTGACCCACTTAGAGTAGTTGTCAGTAAAGGTGTCAGGGTGTCAAGTTAAACCAACTCAAATTTATATCTTATGTGACAAAGGCATAGATAACCCATGTCCTGGACCCTGTGACGTCTTTGTTTATCTATAGGTGACCTATATGAACACACCTCTGTGTGCCTTTAGGCTTTCATAACATAGAATCTAACCTGTGTACCCTTCTGTCATCTATACATCTTCATCTGTTTAGAGAGTGAGGAATGATGGGTGACGTCTACCCTGGACAGATCTTGACACAATCTTTACAAAGCATTTAAAAAGCTGGACGCCTTCAGGGTGGGAGTCATACATCAACCAGGTCCAGTTTGTACTGCAGCTGATCCCCATTTCAGTGCCATTGTATGTCTAAGCACAGCTGGGATAGTGATATGGGTTTGGAAGGGTCCAGTAACATGTGAATGATCCATCACACGCTGTCCCAAACTGGGTAGGAATCATTGATTGCGTGCTGCCTTGTTTGACACGTCAACAAAAAATACTTTGTGTGGGTCCAATTTGACACCGGTAATAAAGAAATGTCAGTCAGTCTGCAGCTTCTGTTATTTATATATTCAGATAAATGCTGCTTTGGATTCTGTTAGTCACAAAAAATTGCGATTGTACTGGATTGAAATCTGCAACAGTCCTCTCTTCTTGGTTCATGACCTACTTAGAAGAGATTGTTTGTGGACTCAAACGCTACAAAAATCCACACGGATCAATTCTCGGTCCCCTCCTTTTTAACATTACAGGGTCCATTTCGGTCATATCCTCCATAACTTCTGTAGGAGTCGATTAGCTACGGTGCCTAGAGTTAAACTACTCAGGCATAAAAGGCATTTAGAAACTATGCTGCCCAGTGCTGGTAGCATCTATAGACATCTGCCCCAAACTGCTTTAGAATAGAATAATTTAAACTGCTCCAATTAATGGATGTCTTCACTTCATGACAAAACACTGCGCTTTCATCAAAAGTTTCCTGTTCTATATTTTTATAGATTTATGCTATTTCTGTACAATTTATGATACATTTTTCCATCTTTTATATCTGAACGACACCTGCACCTTGTGTTATACAAGGAAATTTGCCTTGCCTTGCACATGCCAAAAAACAATGCATGCTTTTGAGGCAAGACAGAGAGCTGCAGTTCTGCCACTTAGTGTTTTCTAAATCGTATCCTGGAGGTTCAGAAAATTCGCTCGATGTAACAGAATCTCCCATATTTTGTCCCGGGCACTGATGCAGGTGACAGCACAGAGGAGAGCCCTGCATTGGTCCTGGAGAACCGGGACAATGGCCACAGACAGCCAGCACGTTCCTCTACAGCTCAGGAAGGATTAGTGTGAGGAAGCACTCGCTGTGAGTCGGCTGAACAATCTAAAGAGGCCCCAGGCTTCTCCATGTTGGACGACACGCAATGGCAGAAGCATAGATTTGCTTGTATGTCTGGAGTATAGCATAACAAATTTTAAATGTTTTTAAAGGTTTAAAACTGAATTTTTGAGCACTCAATCAAAAATGTTTCCCAATATTATTCATCAATCAACAGTATTTTTGTGGGTTCTGTTCAGAACTTCTTACTTTCATTGTTTTGCGATTGGAAAAGTGCCACACACACACACACACACACACACACACACACACACACATAGGACCTAAGCCACAGCCTGGTCTCCCTGTGAGTGAGTGTGTGCAGAGATGAGCAGGACCGCACCTTCTGTGAGCTCTACCTGAAACTGGAGGTGCAGGGTTACCAGTGAAGGCTTGACTTTCATTGTCTTTGTCTTTTTTTTCCTTTTTTTTGCCCCTCCCGCAGCTTCTTTTTAGAGACAGATACAGGGTGTTAAAATATTATTATACAATGCTCTGGTATTTAGTGTTACACGTAATCTCTGACGCTGAAGCCAGGTACTTATAGTGAAGCTGGGTTACAAGGAGATGAAAGACCAAACACACGCATCACTGAACTTCCTGCCAGAATTTCTGCGCAAAGTCTCTGTGGTCTTTGAGTGACTTGTGGGATTAAGCTGCCTGCTTTTCTAACTCCGAGGACAATTTTTTTCAGGACGTGTTCTGGTGGAAGGAAACAATTTAACAATTTATTTTTTTATTCTGGCAGAAGACAAACACTTCACAGCAGGTATGTTTTTTATTTTATATTAAATTGAGTTGCTCTTTTTTTTTTTTTGCTTTATTCAACTAAAATGATTTTAACCTGAGCCTGTGACTGGGTTGTAATCTAAAATACTGCAGTTGCGTACTTCATAATTGGGACTTTATTTCAATTGCAAAAAGTTCAACCTCTGGGGTAGAACTTAATTAAGGTGTTCAGTGATTTACATACTATTCATACATTTTAGATCAAATCGATAGGAACCCTGATATTGGTCAAGGACTTTTCAAAAATATTTTAAAGATTTTTTTCTGTTACATTTTGGAAAAAGAAATGGCAACAAAAGCAAAGATTGCCAGTAAAACGCTGCATTCAGACACACATGCTAACACATGGAAGACACTGACAGTGATATTTTCGGGTTTATCGCACACATTAAGGGATATTTTTTTCTGAGACTGAGCTCTTTCAGCTATTTCTCAGCACAGGGAAGTGAGAAGGGAGGGGAAGCAGAGCTGACACAAAAGGCGACATTATTCCCCAGCGGATCTGCGCTACATCCCACCATGAATGGAGTATTGAAAAAAATAACATTGGGGACTAGATTATTTTTCATCCCTCATAACTGAGCCATTTGTCCCAGAGTTTCAAATGGTTTGTTGGTGCGGCTCGCAACTGTGGTTCTGGAGCACTGAGCTAGTGTTAAGATCCCCACCTCCCAATTGGATGCACAATTACTTCTCTGTGGACTGCTGGCCGCCATGAGCTGAGCCTAGGACAATGCAACAGTCAAGTGAAAACGGGGCCTGGAAGAAAACTACGCAGTTGTTGCATTGCCTGTTGTTTAGTGTTGTCATGGCACCTATGTCCCATAAGGGTGGCAGTGCGTAAACTTTACCTCCATGGACTGGAGATCATATTTTGTTCAAACTCTTCAGGATTTTAACACCGCTCCGCCTCCTATTCCTCCTGCCTCCTGCTCACCAAGGAGACGAGAGGCGCCCCTGCAGTCAGTGTCATCAGGTGCCTAAGCGTTTTGGAGGGCTCTAGTGACAGATTGCAGGAAGCAGCAGTTTATGCCTGACGATGGGGACCACAGAAAGCAGAAATGTCTTTTTGTGCCCCCTGGGCTCGGAATGTCCACTATCTCGAGGGGCCAATATCAAATTCTCCCCTCATCATCCCCTAATACACATTCCTGTGTAAGGTCAGGGGGGAATTCTGCACGAGTGAAGAGACAAACAACACAAGGCTGAACAACACATAGTCTCTTATAGCAATATGATTTAATCACTCCTTTCTTGGACATTTATGCCAAAAGAATGACCAAAATGTTGAATTCAGTTGTTCCGAAATCCCCCTCTTCCTCCTCAGAATTTTGTTAATATTACTTTTGATTTGAAGATGAGCAAACAAAAGTGATTGTAATTTACAAACTGATTTTTTTTTTCAATGCATATATTCTATGGATATTATTTTGGGGAAAACTTGAAATCCATTCGCTGTATAGTGTAAATGTCCTTCATCTCCGTTCCCTAGTGGTGAAGAATGCAGGGTATTGAGTGTCTGCCATATTCCTATCTAACACTGATTATTGAGTGATTGACTGTGAATCCCAATATTCTCTGTCTGGAGGAAAATCCCCTTGAAAAGCACAAAGGCAGGTGCCTGCCTCTGTCTGTAACACAAGCCTCCCCCAGCTGTTGATGATGCTGGCCAGCTCGGACGTTAACCTTCCTCAGCTCTAGAGCTCTCAGTGTAGCAGACTCCTCCCCTGATCCTCTTGTCGCAGCCTTCGTTATCCGCTGCCAGGTCGGTGCACGGCAGCCATTTTGTGTTTTCAAAACAGCAATGAAACTCAACTCCCTGTCCCTGGCATTGTATTGGCAACAGCAGAGCTGGTTGGTAGCACATGCTCACATCTGGGGAGACACAAACTCTTTTTCACATTCTCCTGCTCTGCTCCCCGGAGTGACTGGATGCCTCGAGAACATCCTGGAGTGATGTCACAATAAAACTGTTTTTGAGGTACACATTTCCCAAAACCGGGGCGCTACACAGGCTACACCATCGATACTTACTACAGCACAATGACAATAGCTGCAGGCTCCATCAGCCAAAACAATCCAATACTATAATTAGGCTACACTGAGGCAGGACAAAAGCAGTGATTGCTTTGTAGTACGATAACATTCTGGTCTGCTACTTTGAGAAGCCTGGTGAGAGTGTGTGACGGTGTGTGTTGCAGGCGGATGGTCAGTCAGGCAGCCATGCGAAGCCAGCGTGTGGTGGAGAGCGAGTGGAGGTGCTGGAATCCGGCCGTTTGGCTCCTGGTATTTCTGCTGGGATCCCTGATCTTGGTGGCCGTCAGTGTGCTGCTGCGACTCGGTGAGTGAGTGGGCTTGCATCTTACTGGCTGTGGTTGCAAGGGAAAAGTGAAGTTTCGTCCTATTGCCATCATTTAGGAGGACCAAGGGATATACTTTATAAATGGCCTTACAAGCCAGGATTAGAGCAGCTATATCATTTCTTGAATGGCAGAGGATAGATTCTACTGCTTTCATTTACTGGCTCCTGTGCCTGTGTTTTTTTTTTTTTTAAGATGAAACATTTTAAAATAAGATCCAATATTTTCCAGGCAAATCCAGTCAAAGGACTATATAAACTTTAAGACCATATGTAAGAATTTGGTTTCAGGGGAAAAACAATGACTACTACACTCATGAACTGACAGAGACAGAATGAGATATATGAGATCGTCCTACACACGTTGCAGGCATTGATACTGCTTAAGAACCGGGTGTACCTGGAATCAAGCTCCCTGTAGAGCACTGCCTTTGTGTCCACAGTTACTGTCTGGCCTGAGTTTACCAGTGAAAGCTGGCTGAAAGCCCTGAGGTTGCGTTAAAGAGCGCCAGGATCAATTACACTCACTGGACATTTCTGGATCAACATATAGATCCCATCCCAGGGACAGCAGCTATCGGAACATGTGCCTTACTAACATTTTACATGTCTTCTAATTTCAGGGGATGTGAAAATAAGCAAGCGTGCCGTATCCAGTAAGTGACATTTGATATTGAATTCTTCTGTAAACTAGGAACAATTTCTTCACAGATTATAAGATGGAGCGAAAGCTGCATAGGCGTTTCAACATAACTTGAGGCTAAAAACAGATATAGTTTTGGTGTATATATATACTGCACATACATATCACTGTGACACAAACAAATTGGAGAAGCCTGTGAATTGACCCACATTGGATGGGATGATGGAAAAAAATCCCACTGGTGTCTCTGTGAGCTACTGAAACCTGAGATATAAGTCTTCAGGCGTTGGGATGTCCTCTTTAGGCTCAGAAACAGTTTCCAGTGTGGCATCCTGGGAAAAATTATGGCTTGAAACAATCAAGTCTCAGATATGTACATGACCCATGTATGTTCTGAATGAAAGAATCTGCTTTTCTTTGGATTGGGATTATCATGCTATTTCTGCATGACCATAAAGTGAAAGTGTCAACAGTCTATAGTGAGAACACTTTGTCATCAGCCTAAGACATTATTGTCAATGATTTTCATAGTTGCTAAATGCAGTCATCGTTTATCTGAGGACATAGAAGAAGCCATGTGACCTCTGTCCACAGAGATAAGGCCCACTGTCCTGCCCATGCTGACAGCTATAGATCACTGGTTGCTTCTTCACTAAAATGTAATCAATTCAAGGTAGATGTGGATGGCCCCTCCCTGTCCTTGTGGCTATCATGGCTGTGACAGGAACAAGTTAGCATATTCTGTTGTTGCTGGTGAAGTGAACGGTCTGAACAGGCCTCCTGTTGTGGCTTTGCTGTGTCTAGTGTTACAGGAAAATAGATATAGTAGATATAGAGTACAGTAACTATAGAAGGCCAAGATCCTCCTTTCAACAAATAATTTGGCCATACTCTCTCTCTCTCTCTCTCCCTCTCCCTCTCTCCCATATTCCCTCCTCCTCCTCCTTCTTGATTCAGCCAGTGGCGTGCAAACCTCAGGGAATACGCCGTTTGAAGGTAAGAAGGAGCTCTACGGTGAAAACTCCACCTGCACAGACAAAAACATGTTTGCATTCAGGTCTGAGCAAAGACCAGTAGCTGTGTGTCAACAAAGGAGGTAGATCACTGCCTGGGGCTTTTTAAACAAGGTCACTCTCCAGCTCTCCATTTCCATAATCCCCACTTATTTGCGATGCAACCTCCCATCCTCATGCATCCAGCTCTCTCAATTCCAAGGAGTCATGTGGCTTATTTTGTGGCTTAACCGGGTAGAGATCGACTCATTACAGAGGGATGCATTTCTTGCTATTTGCTATCATTACACCAGAACTTACTGGTCTGTCATTTTCCAGTTTTAAATGCCAAAGATCTTGAACACACAACCTGAACCCCCTCACCTCACTCAACGACAGAAATTGCAGTTGTCGTGCTGAACCACATGAAGCAGACATAATGAGGCTCTGACAGTTTTGCGTGTCCATGTCTTTAAAGTGCAACTGGTGAATGGAAACAACCGCTGTGAGGGGAGAGTGGAGGTGCTCTCCTTCGGCACGTGGGGCACAGTGTGTGACGACGACTGGGACATGGTGGACGCTAACGTGGTGTGCCGGCAGCTGGACTGTGGGGTGGCCGTGAATATGGGCAGCAGCTCTAAGTTTGGACAAGGCTCGGGGTTCATAGCGCTGGACAACGTGGACTGCAGAGGACATGAAACAGACCTCAGCCAGTGCAGTAGTCTGGGCTGGGGTGTCCACAACTGCTACCACTACGAGGACGTGGGTGTCACCTGCAAAGGTAGGGCCCTCATCTTCAGTGAATCTTTAGTAAGGATGGGACAATGGAGAAGTCTTTTTCATGAACTGCGTCTTCGTTTGTTTCCATTTTGTTGCTGCCAGAACCAGGGCCGAACATCTTTGGGGGTCCTGTCACGCCACCCTGGAACAAATATGATTTACGTAAGTGCACCCGTGTTTTTATCTGGATTGCTCCTTTTCTTTAAAGCACAAAAGCCAACGGTCAAAATTAACTATTGAAAATGTTTACAGTATAACTTGGCAAAGACAATAATGATAATCACATTTAAAAATAGGTTGATCCAATCCAGTGGTGAGGGACTCCCACTGCTCCCGCAGCTGATTTGAGCTGTGAAGATCCACTCTGCTGAAGCTACAAACACATCATTTGACCCCTCACACACCGGAGATTCATGTGCCATTGTGATTCCAGGGAAAATGGCTACATCATGGCATAGACATTCACTCTCAAGTGGTTTTGAGTGTTTTGTTACAGTTTAAAGATGCCTCAGTTTCTGCTCATCCGGACCTGGTGCATTTTCAAGTTGGCAGAGCTTACCTGACACTGTTTAAGATGCTGACACTTTTTGGAGAGCAAATCAGAGTCTGACCCTCACAGTACAGGAAACTGTTGACGTAGTAGCCACGTTCACACAAAAGGCTCAGTGACGTCTCTCCTTTTGTTTCCACTGCCTCCTAGTGGTTAAACAAATATTTTTGTTCCCCTTTTTCCAATGCAAATGAGAAAAATGCATATAAGTAGTTGAGATCGTTTTCTTTACTGTTCTGTGTTCAGTGGAATTAAATGTCAAAACAGGTTGATTTAATTTTAATTATCCAGGGTAAAAATCAAATGGAACGTATCCCGACAAAAATAACTCACAGGTGGTTCGCCAGATGTCACCACAATATACAAGGACATTTTCATTTTCATTAAATAATGAACAATGATTTACTTTGTCATGGTGAAAACCCAGGGCACCTCAATATCGAGGTTTTTTTTCAACATTTGAGGACTCCATCAAAATATGTTCAGTTCACTGGAGAATGGCTTTCATGTGTTTTGAGAGAAACTGATAAATCCACAATGCCTGTTGAGTTCCACGCCATCCTTATTGTTTGCTGGGTTTACTTTGTTGTATTCACACTCTCGTTTTCCCCCCATTACCCCTCAGAGGAGTCACTTAGGTCAACAAGTGATGCATCTCGTTAGATGTTTGGTGACGCTTCCCACATCATTATTTTACTTAAATGGTGGTTACATGAGAATTTTTATTGTCTCTTGCGTTTTTGTCTGAACTACGGTGTAAGGTGACAAAATGTACTGCGTGCAATATCAGATGTTCACCTTAACTTTCCCCTTTTTTTATTCTGAAGCCTTCGTATGTGTTGTCTAGTCCCATGCCCTTCTCCATTCTCTGTATCAGTGTCTGCTAGTCATTGTCGTCTTTCACTCGCACACAATCTGATCAGCTATAGTCATACACATAGATTTAAAAAGAGTCTTAGAATGAGTAGATAGAAAAATGTGCCGAAGTTCATTCTCTATAAATCCCTTCTCATCCCTCTTGGTGTAGGAGATGGTGCAGTCCGACTGGTGAATGGTGCCAACCAGTGTGAGGGGCGGGTCGAGATCTTCTACCAGGGAAACTGGGGGACAGTGTGTGATGATGACTGGACCATAAATAATGCCATGGTGGTGTGCAGACAGTTGGGCTGTGGCATGGAAGCCAAAGCTCACATCAAATCCCACTTTGGTTACGGCATTGGCCTTATTCTCCTGGACAATGTCAACTGCCATGGTGACGAACCGGACCTGTCTAGATGTAGAAAGCTGGGCTGGGGACAGCACAACTGTGGACATCATGAGGATGCCGGAGTTACCTGCACTGGTATGCCACTCCCATAGTCTTAGAATATGATGAATGTAAACCAAGAATAATAATAACAATGATAACAATAATAATATGCTACTAGATAACCGTATAGTCATCCCCAGGGGACCATGAACGACAAATGTCACCGACATCTGCACCACAGTTGACAAATGTAATTCTTGCTTAAAATGGGGAGCAACACACAATGAGAATACTATACTTAAAACAGAGCTTTAACTTGACTACATTTACAGAATGGTTAATAAAATAGCGTTAGTATGAATACAACCTTACGAGTAAATAAATATTGTAAGAAAACATAGAAATTGCGCTTCACATGAGACCATTTAAATTTCCATTTCTATTCTCTTCAGGATTAACCTCACAGGCTCCTGTGGTGACACAAAACCCGAGGGGACACTGGAGAACATTTAACACTGAAGGTACACACTCATACTGCACCGTATGAAGCAGTTTTTCCACTCGTTGTAAAAAAAAAATGACCAGCAGGGTGAGCCAATTCTCCCTCAATTGTCTTTCAGTGTGTTGCGCTACAGTGCTGCAGAACGTGGTGGTGAACGTGTGCGACAGAATTAGCCCTCAGTAATCGTTATACACAGGAAATGAAGTATTTTTGTCTTGTATGACTTTTCTCCTCCAGCAACACAAACTATTCCAGCCACTGACGCACCAACTACGACTACAACCGTTACCACAACTGCCCAGACAAAAGGTACCAACGCTCAACTGACTGCTTCTTTGCAGACTAAAATACATATTATAATATAACAGACACACCCATATTCTAACATTTTCAGTGGTGTACAAACTTGTTTATTCCCGCAGGCAAACCAGCCATCCGTTTGGTGAGCGGAAACAATAGCTGCCAGGGTCGTGTCGAGGTTAACTACAAGGGTGTGTGGGGGACGGTGTGTGACGATGACTGGAGTATGTATAATGCCCAAGTGGTGTGTAGGCAAGCTGGCTGTGGCCCGGCCATAACCTTCAAGATCAAGGCCCACTTTGGCTACGGCAGTGGTCCCATTCTGCTGGACAACGTGGAATGTTCTGGCTTTGAATGGGATATCACTCAGTGCTTCCACCTAGGCTGGGGTCAACACAACTGTGGTCATCATGAGGACGCTGGTGTTATCTGTAGACGTAAGACCCGACTCTTTATGACATAAAACACGAAACAATGGTACTCATCAGAAAAAAAAGTCATCGCTTCCGCTAAAAGACGATCATTCCTACTCACAGAGTTGCCTGAGCCTGCCCTGCTGAGCTATGTGGCTGCAATGCATGACTGTAGTTCTCTGAGGAGACAACCTATGAGAACATAGAAAAATTCAGCAGATGAGTCAGGGCACATCAGTGTCACCTCAAGCCCTCAGGGCCAGTCTGAAATCTTTGAGGCTGAATCACATACACATTTTCCCTAGATGGCATATCTCAGGCTACAGTTGAGAAGCTGAGGTATTTGTTTTGTTTTTTAAATGCAGCAGTTTTAATCAGTGCTCTAGAGTAATCATGCCTTAAGCAGGTAGCTAGAACTCTAAAAAGGGACATAATGCTCCTATGTGACAATGATGGCTGCAAGCATTAAGAAGATTCTATACACAGTCTCTGCAAAGTGCAGTGCGTCTGTCCTCATGGGAACCAGGCAAGCAGCTTCCTATATTGATCAGTGGTGTAATTATAAAAGAGCTTTGCTAATGCTTTTGAGATCTGATATTTCCTGAGTAGACCCATGACTCAAAAGGATCACAGTTTTTTTTTTTTTTTTTTTCTTTTCCTACTTTCCCTCTGCTTCCCCCAGTGCCTGACTTCAACGGCAGAGTTCAACAGGATTTTAGTGCAATAGCACAGACTGTCACTGTCACCGCCACCCCAACCACCACCTCACAGCCCTCTGAAGGTAGGCCTAAGATATTGTCAAACATTTTCCTCTAGACTGAATTTCATTCGAGTGTCTGTGTTACATTATATTACATATAATTTAAGTGACTTATTATGATTAATTTAGATATTTATTTGTGTGACTCTCCTTGGCTTTTTCAAGGAACAGTGAGACTGGTGGATGGCATGCACCAGTGTGAAGGTCGGGTGGAGATGTACTCAAATTCTACATGGGGCACGGTGTGTGATGATGCTTGGGACCTCCCTGACGCTCAGGTTGTATGCCGCCAGCTGGGCTGTGGGGAGGCCTCAGTGGCCCGGGGAGAGTCTTTCTTTGGGCCTGGGACTGGAACAATCCTGCTGGACAATCTGAAGTGCACAGGTGCAGAGGCTTCTCTGCAGCAGTGCTCCCATATATCCTGGGAAGTGCACAACTGTGACCACACCGAAGATGCCGGTGTCACCTGCTCGCTGTCGTGATTTCCGCTAAACCACACTCCCATTTCCACCATGGGGAGGAGGTGGTTGAGTCACCAACATGGGACTTGTACATACGATGTAAATAACAGCTTTCGAGTTGCTGAAGGAATATTCCACCACCCCCAGCATGATTTTATATTATTACTATCTATGCCTATTAAGCACTTTATAAATAAATATATGACATAAAATACAATGTACACAGTTTTTATTTGATACAAATTTCAATGTCTGTTTCTTTCTTTTGCCTATAATGTTAAGATATTCACTGTATATGTATATACTTTCTACATACATATGTATGGTTACCTGTTCAGTAACATATATGCTACACACCAGAGAAGTGCAACAGAAACATCCACAAATAAATGCTACATCTTGTGAATATACAGTATCTAAGAATGTATTAATTGTGTCCCGTGAACCCTCATATAAATAACTGTAACTAATCATTTACATGTGACAAAATAAACATTATTTTTCAGTATATGTTGTTTTTTCTATTTTGGTGCATGAATAGAGTTAAAGTCATTAGCTACTTTTATCTTTGTACTTGATTCTTTGATACTTTTAATAGCACATTTGGAGCCTAAGTTATCTGAGTTTATTGAAAGATGTTGATTTTTATAGACAAATTGGCATTAACAAATAAAACTGAAGGTTGGGCAGAGAGGGATATAGCTCAACTGGATAGACACATTTGTAGGAATCTCAAAATGGGACTCCAATATTTACTCAAGATACTATATATAAATATAATATATATTTAAAGTTGCTTATTCGACCTCTCCATGAAACACATCACATTCAGATAGATGAGAATAAGGTGAAAAAGAACAAAGTTGGAGCTGATTGATCTAATTCCTAACCGCTCAGTGTCTGCAGGAACAGACTGGCAGAATGACCTGCAGGGTGTGTTTGATGACCCATGATAATGTGATTCAGCATATCAGAATTATTCACACCCACTAAAACTACAAGCAATAGAATATTAGGAGATAGTGTATCCACGGTAACAAAGGTGGTTTCTAAAACAGTGGAGTGTACATACACAGTTTTATGAAAACACACCTTATTCTTATCATAGATTAAAAAATAGATTTCCAAATCCACTCAAATGTATAATTTCACCGTGAAAAACACAAAGTTATGATTAATTCTTGATCTTTAGGAACAATAGACTTGTTGTTTTTCTTCCAGATAGTGATTCAATTACGTCAGACACAAGATAAGAACGGCTCTGAGGGTCAGGGGTCTTTTCTTATCAGCTACACAGGCTTTGTCTTTGTGGTGTCATTTCTGGGAAATCTGTTCCAATAATTACAATCATAGTTATAAGTATCTGACTTTAAAGTCTACACTGCTTATCCTTTGAGGCCACATTGGTGAAGAGGCAGGGTACACCATGAAGAAGTCGACATACAGAGAAAAACTATCACGCCCACAGTCCCACCTATGAGCATTTTTGAGTCTCTAGTTAACCTGCAATCTTTGAACTGTGGGAGGGAACCAGAGAAAAACTCTGACAGCATGCAACATAACATGCACACTGTACAGAGAAAGGCTGGGCCCCATTAACTCCCCCAGTCCATTTCTACGCTCATAACCCTGCGCTGTGCAGCAGAATGTTACAAGACAATGTTGCTGGTTAACAATCGGGCGGTTGGACAGTCTGTCCTTGGTTCTAGGCCGAACTTTTGGGGTACACTGAGGCTAAAGCCAAATCTGACTAGCTACTGACTTCTACTGCAGTACTATGAAAGCCATGGAGTAGATCTGTCATCATCACCTCTATGCCTTTTTAAAGTAAACTCCTTCCAATTTTACAACAGAAGACAAGATGTAGAACATACGCTATTAATACGTCTTGCACAATGTAAGCCACTAAGTGGCTACTTGTATTGAGGAGTGCTATAAAAAAAAAATATATATATATATATATATGTATGCACTACATGATTGTGCGGTTGCTTCTATAAATATTACGCTTCCCACTGCCATCATTATTAGTTAGCATCATTATTATAACGGCAATCTTATATCAGTGACTTCATTCTCCTCTTATGAGCGTGTAATAACGTCTGTGGCTGCTGTCGCTCAGCGCGAGGACACGCCTCCTATGGGCGGTGCCTCCAGCGGGGGAGAGAGGGCCGGGAGGGGGAGGGTCGTCGGACAGACGGACAGACAGCAGCTGCAGCGCGAGGAGCCTCCATCTCCGCTCCGCTTCAAACACGTTCACATTACCAGGTCCAGCTCCACACACGCTCACACACTCTCTCCGTGTCACACACACACGACGACGACGACCACCACAATGGTAGACCGCGAGCAAATGGTGCAGAAAGCCCGGCTGGCCGAGCAGGCGGAGCGATACGATGATATGGCAGGTTCCATGAAGTCGGTAAGTAGCTCCCTTTGTCACCAACTTTCTCCTCCTCTCTTTGTGCCCGTGTGGCCGCAGTGACACGCAGACAATAGACGGAGCCTCCGTTGTTGGAAGCCCATGTTAGCAGTGAGGAGGAGGCGTCATGGCGGTGGTGTGTGGAGGACATGTGAGAAGAAGAGGACATGTCGGGGGGTGAATCACTGCTGGGCTGGGGCTGGTCTCGCCAGCATCATCCTGGAAGGCCCAAAAAGCCTGGGTTCACATTTTGGGCAGACATGTCCCTCCTCAGCGCACCTCTGTGGCTCCCATGGAGCGAGGTGCGGCCGATTCGTTCGCGGGGAGGCGGCGGGGGGCTGCGGTGGATCAGGGCTGTGCTTGAAATGCGGACTGTTTGATCTTGGGGCGGTGCCTTCGGCCGAGCTCCTCTCTGTCTCTTACAAGGCTGCGAACAAGGAAATAACGCACCGCGCCGCTATTTCCCTGTCTGCGTGGCGCAAATGGAGGTCCGAGAATAGGAGGGGAAAGAGAAAGAAGTGCAAAGAACGAGGTATATAGCTGGGTACCATGATGATGGTGGTGGTGGTGAGGGGCATGTTCCGGTTTGCACGAAGCCGAGCACCCCATCGTGCGTGTGTGTCCTCTTATTCGTGCGCATCGCACAGCTGAAGGTTGATGATCGCAATCGATTAGCGCAGCAGGAAACGCGCAATCGACGAAGCGCTCGCCCCCCAGACGTGGGTGTGGGGACAGCTTTCCAGAAAGCTCTGTAGATGTCATATTGCAGCAAATGCAGGGTTTTTTTTGGGTCGGTGTGCGAGCTGTGGCATGACGAGCTGCCTGTTGTCTAATCGATGCTGTGCAGCCGCAGCAGCAGCAGCCGCAGCCGCATCCCTGCGTCCTCGGCCTCCTCCAGCAGGTCTCCACACACAGAGGCGTGCCGCAGCATCTGCCAAGATGCAGCACAGGCCCACCCGTAGTGCACCATTTCATAGACAGCCTTTTCATCACAGCCCCACAAAAGGCTGCATCTCCCTATATCATCAGTTATCCGGACAATGGCCTCACACAGGGATGGACACATCAGCAGGGGAAGAGAAGGGGTGGTGGGATGTGATGTGTGACCAGGCCCACTCTCCTTTTATCACAAAGACATATCCTACTGGAGGCTCCTATTGTGGCTCTGGACACTAATGGAAGCTTCAAATCGCCGAAGTTAGCCTTTATCTTCTATTTCAATTTTAGTTCTGGATTCATATTTCTATAAATTTCATTTATATACAATCAGATTAGAACGATTCGTATCCGTTTGCTTCCAGCAGCAGTGTCAGTGCATAACCAAAGACTAAACAAGCGGGAAGCTCCTGTCTCTACATCAGCTTCAACTCTAGAAGTAGACAAGTAAGCTGTCAGCGTATTTTAAGGCCATGGCGTGCACTGCACTTTAGGACCAGGGTGTAGTGGTAATATCAGAGGGGGCAGAGCTCCACCCCTTCCAATATATGCCGAGTCAGAGAGAGAGAGAGTGCGGGTGAGAGCTGCCCCTCACCCAGCCACTCTCTCTGCAGCACTGGGCAGCGGGGTGTGTCTGCTGCCTCGCCCATCATTTGAGGGGAATCCCTTGCCACTGCAGGCATGGTAACCGTGCCAACGGAACCAAATAACCAGGATCACAGCGCGCAGCGCTGCTCCAATCCTCCTGGGGATTGTAATGCTTCAGAGAACAGGAACCAGGCACGGCCAAAAAAATAATGATAATGTTGGTGTGGTGCTCTTTCTTTTCGACACCGTCATTTATACGATTATAGTGAACTAGTTATACAGCAGGGCGCATCAGTTGTAAGCTTAAAGCTTCAATAACTGAGCCACTACTTTCTTTACCAAGAGACCAGACACAAATCAGATTTAGCCAAAAAACCCCAGGGGCTGTGTGTGTTGCTTGTCTCTTGGGCTCAGCTGTGGGTGTAATTATACATCTGTAACCCAGTACCAACCACAGGTTTGTCACTATTGTGGGTTTTCTCTAAACCTGTATGTCATAAAACCTGTCTGTGTGGGTCCCCAGCTGACATTACATTCACTGGGTGTCCTATTCACCTTAGACCTTGACACAGGAACTACAACCCGAAAATAAGTCACTTTTCAATTTTAGTTTATTTAAGTTTCCGACCCAACAGTAATGGGATAAATGTTACCACTTATGTAAATTGAGTGTCTCTTAGCAACTCAAACATCCAACTCCAACAATGCTGAAGATGATGTCATCACAAAATTGCCCCAGACTAAAAATCTTTATTTACAATGGTTTTGCCTGAAGCGAATTTCCAAATAGTGACAATATTTACAACATGCCACTAATTACGGTATATTTTAATAATAGATTTTTTTTCTCCCCAGGGTATGGTCAGTGTGAGAAGTGATAAAAGTCTATTTTGCTATTATGGTTATAAAAAATCTTCTGTCCCTAACAAAAGATTTTTTTTAACCTTAAGTAAAGAAACCAAACACACATGCTTATTTTCACTTTCATACCACACTGATATCCAACCCAGGTTTGACTGCATTCACAAGATAATACGTGGGCATGATCATTGTCAGATAACAGTCTGCACATGGAGCTGCATGCACAGAGGAGTGTAGAAGAGATACATGGATTTGTATTACGTAAACCTACTGCTCAATAAAGGTTACATTTCACTCTATTCTCTCTCTCTCCCTCTCTCTCTTTCTCTCTCTACTCCTAGCTCATTATCTTTTCTTTAAAACTGCCAGTTATACGTGAATGTTTAAAATTACCATTCATTAAAATCCCTTTTTTCTTTACCAGAGCAGTGGCAGACATCTAACAGAAGCTCAGACTATTGTGTTTGTCTCTAATTTACACAGCTTTTATGTATCCAGCCCAAATAAGCTACCAATTACTACCATTTCTCATTTCTAATTACCAATAGATTAAAAAAAACACAAACACATCATAATATATTGAAGTAGATTTAAAAAAATGGAATGTGGCACATCTGTCTAAACAATAAAAGAGTCAGGTACTAGGGACAAATTCAGGATATACTGCAGCAATATCCAAGTTGTGAATGCAACCTCTTTACAAACACGACAACATCCCCATCTGTACCATTCTGCACACGTGACCTGAACAGTCGGCTTTGACACACACACTCGGCCCGTGTCTCAGGAAGTGCATGGCACAGTGAGCTAGGATGTCCACCACACACAATAAACTGAGAATTACATTCTTCCATGGAAGTTAAGGTTATGTGAAGGCACTGAAGCTGGCACTGCCACCGTTTCTCTGAAGTCAAAGTCATATGACTTGTCTATTGCTATGGGCAACAACGTACATATCAAGTAGGAATCAGAGCCATTATGTATGTTGACACTTGAAATTCTCAAATCAAAACCATTCGGCTACTTGTGTCTTTGTAGCAAAACACGTATTTTTCATTAGAAACCCTTATTGTGTGCACTGTGCAGGAGTGGGTGTGAGTGGGATGCTGCGTCTTCAGGGACACATCTTTAAAATCAAATGAGACTCTAAATGTGCACATAATGTAGCTGGAGGACTAAGGATTTCCTTTCCTTTTATTTGACACATATACTGAACTTTATTTTAGATGCAATCAGTTCACAAAACTAGGAAATTGGGCTATAGCCCCAGAAAATGTCTGTCTCCTCTCAGCTTCCTGTTCTAGTTTATCCATTTTCCTCTTCCAGTATTTGTCTAGGGGGCATAGGAAGCATCACTCTTCTATTGCTTTATGTCTGAAGAACAAGCATACTCCTAAATCCCTGTCCAGTTACAAATGCAATGCAGCCAATGTCATCAGAGGGCATTCGAGGATGTGCTGTGATGTGTCATGACTCGGTGGTGAGTCAGACAGGCACCACGTACGCCCCCCCTCCCTGCACCTATCATTTTTACTACAACATATCTAATGCGTGATATTGCTCAATAGTACCTTGTCACCTCAGGAAAAGCCAGAGATTTTGTACCAAAACAAGGTTTTTTTCTGGGTTAAGAAGATCTGGGTCCTTAGAAGATGCACCAGCTCTAGATACACAAAGGTTTCAATGCAAATCCTGTTGCATTGAGCCAGTACAATACCAACAGAGTGCCCCCAACCCCTGGCTCACATTAACAAGAGTTTGGCGTCTCTCCATACCAGTCTGGTTTCCTAATTAGGTCTATGCATCATTCTCGTTCCTTTTGAGTGATCAGTTTTTAGTGCGTCTTATTTTTTGCTATTCGCTGTAATTATTGGAAAACATGCTGTCTGAGATGGTAGCTTAGCAACAAACAGCTACCTGAGGCTCCCTCTTCATTACTAAGACACTCACATACGCTGCCATGCATCCATCCCTTTATTTTAGTCCCAGGCTCATTGAAGCTAAACCAGCTAGCCCCATTCACACCGCTAGTGACGTCAGGTAGACCATGGTGCCTTTGTGCTGTGCTGCCTGAAAGAGGGTCAGAAATGGGGCAGGAGGGGGGGTGTCACATCAAGTTAGGAGACCAGGGAAGGGACAGCAAATGAGCAAGGAAAAGAGGGAAAGAAAGCCTGGACCGGGAAGACTAATGGGGAGCGGCAAGCCTCTGCCATGTGAATTGTAACCTAATTCATGTAAATGTAAAGCAGTGGAATTATCCTGGCCTCCATTCAGCCTTAAGAGATCCTCTCACTCCCCTGGCAATGCAGCTCTTACTCTGGATATTAATGTCCATGCACTAAGGCTGTCAAAGAGGAAGTTATTGATTGTCCTGTCTGGCCTTTTGTTTGTGTTAACACTCAGTTGTTCTGAAGTTTGACCGCCTAGTGCAAGGATGAGTCATGAGAGAGCAGGCGCAATTGATGAGCTTTTTGGGTAGACAGAGCTCTATTGTCATTCCTGCACCACAGCTTCCGTCAGGGCTTTCTGCTCTCCCTGCAGCCCACTGAAACAATGGCAGCCATTTTTGTACTGATGGGTTGTTTAAGCCTCGTTTTTCTGACCCCTCTGTTGCTCAAGTAATGACCCGCTCTTCTCGTTGCATTTTCTGCAGCTCAGCTACTAATTTACACTAATTGGAATTTAATGAACTGAGGCATAAAATAAAATAGTGTACAGGTTTTAGTAGAGGTTTTCTTCAGAATAGAGGGGGGGTCACTTTCTCCGGGGCTGTAAGTGGGGTCATTGCGCAATGGTTGCTAGTTTATTGTTTGTCAGTACAGAGGTTAATTTAGATATGACCATTGTAAAAGATTGTGTGATGAAACACTCCTTAGTAATCAAACATAAACCTCCCCCACACTGCTACAGGTCCTCTTGAGGCTGCATGCTTCATTACATTGCATAATAAGGAAGAAGAAAGCACTCTGATGATTAGGCTTTGAGTCTTGCTAATTAGC
Organism: Pseudorhombus dupliciocellatus; assembly: GCA_016785235.1. Classification (NCBI taxonomy): domain Eukaryota; kingdom Metazoa; phylum Chordata; class Actinopteri; order Pleuronectiformes; family Paralichthyidae; genus Pseudorhombus; species Pseudorhombus dupliciocellatus. The sequence goes on from JAFBJW010000112.1 coordinate 311,792, forward strand.
TGTGAAGACATGAAAAATAAAATCAGTTCAGGATGGTTGCTTTAGAACAAGTCACATAATAAAATCCATCTATTTTTTTTCTCTTAGAAGCATTATGGTTGACTTAAAATGTCTTGGCATCACTTTGGTTTCAGATTGGCCAAGTTGGTATTTGATTTAATGGTTGCAAGGGAGGGAAGACACAGTATGATGGTGGTGTTTTTAAATTCGATTCAATTGATTTTGATATTTGACAAAAAGGAATCTACAGCTTTGCAAGCAACTTTTGCAAAGCTGTTTTACAATATTTACTACAAATTAAATTGAATGAATCTTAAAGGGACAAAAATATCTGTACCAAATCTCACAACTAATCCTTTTAATCATAGTTGTAATGATATTTCACACAGGTTTGGCTTATTATCACGAGTCAGGGGATATCCAAAGTCTGGAGGTATCATCCTCTTGGGACTACGAATAATAGCTGTCTTTCAGTAGAATGTCATGGACTGAAGAGCTGGTAGTTTGATTGTCACAATCTGCAGGCCTGCATGGCACAAGATGGAACATGACAGAAGTGAAAGGATTGCTTGTGGATTTTGGGTCCACCCATGTGTATTAATCACTGTAAATGTGCACAATATGAAGTAGCTTGTTCACACAAGTCCTAAGCCCTGCATCCTTCTCCTCACCATCCTCCGTATCAGTGTCCTTAGTATTAGCAGCTTGTGGCCAGCGTCTCCAGCAGAGATAATACGCTCCTCACAAAACAAAGGCAGATTTTGCAGTCACCATGGAAACAGGAGATTGCATCAGAGATTGCTGTTTGCCCTCTACTGCCTTCCTTTCACAGTTCAAGCAATCCTATTGCTCAACAAGGTCAGCTCTGCTGCTTTGATTTCTACCGTTACGCAGAATTAATGTGAATATGGGTGTGGATGTAAATGTGAGGCTTAATGGATGTTGTTGGATGGCATAACGAGTAACGTATGTGTGTCAATCGCACTGTAACAACAGCAATGTGGATTAACAATTTATGTCAAGAGTAGCACAGCTGACAGTTGGTTGTGACTGCAAAGCTTAAAGGCTACAGCATTAACTTTCTAATGCATCAGTGTGCTTGAGCAAGATGCTGTGGCTCTGCCATGTGTCTTTGATACCCCATCATGCAGTTCAGCCTCTGTGAAATATTTACCCTACTATGAGATTAAGAGTTTCAACAATGACATAAGGTGCTCTTTGAACATATTCTGACCCCACCTTCAGGGTTGGGGAGACAGACAAAGAGGATGATACATGACTTGAATGTTATATAGTAAAGAACAAGCAAATATTGGAGCAAATAATCTGTCTCTGGGATTGGAAGCGAAAAGAAAAGAAATATCTACCTAAAAATGTAAAATTAATTAAATTAATACATTTCATACATTACATTAATTAATACATTTAATACTGTATGTCAAGAGGTATATACATTTTAAATCCAAAGTTATGTTGACTGACGTAGTGTTCAGTAAAAGCATTGTGAAGAGCTGTACCACGTGATCCGCAGGGGCCCCCTGCTCATGGAACTGAAATCTGTGCTGAAAAAGAAAGTAACAACAGGCTTTACACTCAGAAAAGGTCTGTAAAGATGCCTCTGCTGCACAGCCCCAGTGGGGTATAAAGGATTAAATCCTCCAGCCAGACACAGGCCTGTCAAAACAAAAGCAGCTTTCAGACCTTTGGACAACCAATCAGGAGTCACCTGACTAGATGATGTCATAGTTGTGGGGGTGTGTCTGCCCCTTCTGGATGTAGTGGCTCTTGTCTTGGATGTTGTGGTTTGTGTAGTTTTCAGCTGTAGAATCCTATTTGCACATTTGATATTAATGAGAATACACAACATGCTAAAGTCTGCATATTGCACTCTTTTTTCAGGTCACAGAGCTGAATGAAGCGCTATCCAATGAGGAGAGGAACCTGCTCTCTGTGGCCTATAAGAACGTGGTCGGAGCGAGGCGCTCATCCTGGCGCGTCATCTCTAGCATTGAGCAGAAGACGACGAGCGATGGCAATGAGAAGAAGGTCGAGATGGTGAGGGCCTACCGGGAAAAGATAGAGAAGGAGCTGGAAAGTGTCTGCCAGGATGTGCTCAACCTCCTTGACAATTTCCTGATCAAGAATTGCAATGAAGAGCAGCAGGAGAGCAAGGTGTTCTACTTGAAGATGAAGGGTGACTACTACCGCTACCTGGCCGAGGTGGCCACAGGGGAGAAGAAAGCCGGGGTGGTTGAGTCCTCTGAGAAGTCCTACAGTGAGGCCCATGAGATCAGCAAGGAGCACATGCAGCCCACCCATCCCATCCGCCTGGGTCTGGCTCTCAACTACTCCGTCTTCTACTACGAGATCCAGAACGCCCCCGAGCAGGCCTGCCACCTGGCCAAGAGCGCCTTCGATGACGCAATCGCCGAGCTGGACACCCTCAACGAGGACTCCTACAAAGACTCCACTCTCATCATGCAGCTGCTACGAGACAACTTGACGCTGTGGACAAGTGACCAGCAGGATGACGAGGGCGGAGAGGGCAACAATTAAAATGTCCAATATCTCATTCTGCCAAAACAACACAACACGCTCGCTCACAAATGATGACAAAATAAAAATAGTTTAAAAAAAGTTCTTAGAAAAAATAAGGGAGGGTGGGATGGGGCAGTTGAACATCGGCAGCCAATTTAGCTGATGGTACTAACGTGGCTGCTGTTCTTTATTTTTCCAGTTAAAAGTGAAAAAGTAGGAGGCGGGAAGAAGATTTTACTTTGAGAAATAACCTTAAATTTAAAAAAAAGAATGAAACCCCCTCCTTGATAGCCTCTGCAGCATTTGCCAAAATACCACTGTAGAAGCAAGAGGTATGTTGTTCATCACAGTGTGACTGTCAGGTTACAATACCTTCACACCGGCAGAGACTGGTCTTATTGCGCAAATGAAGCTGAGCTGTCTGAGCTTATTGTATTTTGTGAGGGGAGTTCAGAAATTGAGTTCCGATGCTTGAGCAACTAGAAAATTAGGGTAACCTTGAATGTCATGGCCTTGTTTAGTGAAAGAGAGATTGAGGACGAGTGAGGGAGCAGACAGGTTACAGAAGTGAAGACAGGCTTTTCGGGGTGTCGAACTTCATTACGTAACAAACGTACCCGGCATCTTAAGTTGCACCACATTATGATTGCTGAGTGAGAAGCAGGTTGTGTCTGTTATTGAAGATAACATGAAAAAAAACAACAATGTTTTTGTTTGCTTTGTGTCAGGTATGTGTCACACAGTCATACTGTAACTTAAAAAAACAAATCCATAAAGTAAAGTTAGTGCAGCTTGTCCCTCTCATGTGCTGATGTGCTTTATTGAATAAATTAACTGTTTTTGGCACCCAATTCTTATTGTCACTATTGTTGTTACTATGACAACTATTGGATCCCTATGCTCATATGAAATGATTGAAAAATCTTGATTGAAAAATCTGGACAGCAGAAAAAAAATGAATGGAAATTTTAGCAAATGTGATGTTTGACAATTATTAAACAATAAACAAGTCCACCCTTAAACTCAAGTTATGCTATCTTCATAACTAGAGGTAGGATCTCTGAAACGGCACCTGTAACCACAGACTTGATTTGAGACCCAAGTACAATTTGTGGATAGAGCACATGCAATGTTAAGTGGAAGCTCTAAAAGCAGATTTGAGGTTTGTGGATTTACTTCGTCTTCAGTTTCTTCTTGGTAAAGAAATGCACTTGCCTATTATACTGTTTCTTCAGTGTAAGATGATAACTGCTCCAATATTCTCCATAATACAATATTGTGCATGCTGGTGATGTATTTATACAGTAGCTTCAATTTATTAACTTATACTGTAGATGTTATGTATTCATATGAACATGGAATTACTAGACTTTAATCAGATTATTTTCTATTTATTTCTTTTTATTGCAATTGTTAGCTAGCTTATTTTAATCTGTGTTTTCTTTACTCGATTTGCTGAAGTACGCTATACCAAAACAGTGATTGTTAACAATAAATTGATCTGTTACAGACATCACTATGGTGACATGCAGTTCTTGGTAAGGGTGACAGAAAGAAAACTTTTGATGTTTGAGGTCTGAAGGAGAAACAGGCTTTTCACAGCACAGAATGGCTGCTTTCAGAGTTTAATTACACACTGCAAGTACTTAAAAACTGCACTAGAATTAAATTCATCCATCCATTAAATAAACAATGCTTATTATTTTTGAAACAGACAAACAGAATCATAAAACAAAGTCGCTGCGTTAAAAGCAAGAATCAAAAAGTAACACTAACCCAGTATGGAATCACTTCCTATTCCTCTACACATGATTTAACATCAGCTTGGCAGATCTGCTTCTCTGAAGAAATATGGGAGTGGTTCACAAAAGTCGGCGGGAAGCTGCACCGCCACCCTACAAATACTAGAAGTTAATGTGCTACCAACAAATAACTTAATCTTAACTTAACAGGCCTTAGGTCATGTGCTAACAGATTTAGGCTAAAGCTGATGGGTCGAAGGACTGAGCTAGGACATACATGATTACGACACTTTATTCTATTTTGTGTCCCAAATATATCAATTGAAATGACCACCCTGCATCATATTTAAAATCACTGCAAGGCAACAAACCAACTGGGTTGGGTCTTGGCTTCAATTTCATCAACAGTTTGCAGACATGGTGGATCACACATAATAAAGATGAGTCAAAAAACATGATCGCTATTAACCAAAATAACTCCACAAAGGGTGGGGCCGTGGTTGGGAGCGCTCAGCTGCATCTTGCTGATGTTTAAAATGTTGCGAAAGTAAAGGAATATGCATCAAGGGCACAGAAAGTGGATCACCTCTGAAAGTAAAGGGCCTTTTTCCCTCATTATCTGAAAAACCTTGATTACTGTCCATGCCAAGGTAAAACAAATAGCTGTCATCAGTATGAAAATGAACTCACAGGACAGTCCATTACGCTCGCGTTCTGAAGACAATGACAAGACAAGGACAGCCCCGCCACTATAAATCAAGGCAGTCAACCACCTCGCTGCTGTCAATGACCAATCCTGGTTGATTGCGAGGGAGAAAAAACCCCCCCACCACCTGCTGTCATATGGGGATATGAGACCTTTGGTACATCTATTTAATCACTTCCTCCCATTTTATTTCCGTCTCTCTCAAAAGATTTTACAGCTGATCTTATTTAGTGATCAGATTTAGGCAGCTGCATAATGGTGGGGCAAGAAACAAGCAATTTCTATTCATCATGTTGACGTAGCCTGTACTTCATTCAGTCAGAACAGCCAAAACAAAGTTAAGCTCATGAGTTGCGGTACGGTTCATTTTTGTTCTCTGTTCTCTCTAATGTCTGGTTCAGACTAACAAAGTATGTCTGACAAGTGGTTCTGTATCAGGGGAGTGTCGAGTCATAAATTCTGGAGTGGCGTGTTCCTTGCCCTTATCTCCTATGTTTCACTTTTATTATGTTCAGACTTTGGTCCGTTCTTTTCTATGATAAGTTTATTGACGCCCGGCAAACAAAATCAAGAAGTAGTACCGCCATCCACTGTGTATCCTCCTATATCGTATATTGAGATGGAATGCTGCTCTAATGTCATTTAATACATTTGATAAAGTCTACCATGAAAAATGCAGCAGATAGACAATTTATTTCCTCACTACTCTGTGTTGACATGGTGGAAAAAAAACTGCCACTCCCTTTTCTGGATTTCCCTCTTGAACAATTCAACCCGTGAACGTCTTTGGAATGTCTGCCCGAGTGCAGTGAGGATGTGGAGCAGACCAATCGACAGCCCGGCTGCTAATGGGGGCTCACGTGATGCAGCTCTCTGGTTTACGGCCTGGATAGCTCCTGGATTGATGGAGACTGGCATGAATAATTTAGGCCTGCATTATACTGCGCGGAAATGGTGACTCATGGCTGAGGAAAAGCTGAAATGCTAAGTGGTTTGGAGACTGCTGCTGCTGCCTTGTCAGAGGCCAGTGTCTGCCAGGCTTTCACGAATGGCAGAGCCTCCGCTCGCCGTGTGGCGGATACAAGATCTAAATACACGGACTGAAATGTTAACAGAACTCATACATTTACACTCCTACGCTAAATTTTGGTATTTGTCCGATGAGTCTGCGCAATGTCGTCACCGTAATGATGAGCAGTTAATTAATCACTACAGGTCTGGAACCATAACGGAGAAATAAGCACCAGTCCATGTCTGCCATCTACCCTGTGTAACTATACAACCCGCTGGAGGCTCAGTGCATAGCAGAGCGCTCTATAAATAGATCTCCCCTGCAGCTTCGGAGTAAAGAGTAGAGTTAGCATGTGCATTAGTGGGTTGGCACGCAACATGAATGGCTCCAAGTTGACAGGGAGGAAGAAAGGGGAGTGATGAAAACGACCAGCCACTCGGTACGTCACCAGTCGTGCTGCTACATCTTTCATTTGGTGCTGCAGCGAACGATGACGAACTGGAGGGCAGACGGAAGCACTCGCATGAAGAACCGGCTTCATACGTGCAGCTGAACAGCGTATCGATCCTGACCGGGCTCGTGATGCCAGATTGAATACGCCCTTGGCCCAGTTCCTCTGTTTCAATGCTACACGTGTATATACTGTATATACTCTAGCTATATGATCCTGCACATGTCCGTGCAGGATGTTATGGAAACTCACCAGGCAGGACGCATTTTTGATCAAACCTCGATAAACACAAACGTTGGAAAATGTTCCGATTACTTTTAGATTTGCTCCGCTCACTTGGGGCACACTGATCCAAATCTGTTTCCTCGGCTGCCAGAGGAATAACTCCCAGTTAATATTTAATGAGGGGAGATGCAGGAAGCAAAGCAGCGCTCTCTGCATTTGGATTTGTCCAACTCTTGTTAAGGCAGCGTGGCTGCGACAGAAACCAGAGGGTCAGCCACGTCTCACCGGGAAACTATGAAACAGATTCCAAACTGCACCACTCACTCCACCGTGCAAACTGCTCAGTACAAGGCATAAAGCAACAAAAAATAATGAAATAATGACCCATGACCCAGTTTTCAGACCACTGCTGTCGTTTATGTTCACAGGCCACACTGCCCCGCCCACTAATGACTGTTATATGACGCTCGTCGCCTGTTTATTCAAATGTTTCTGACCCTGAAGGTATCATACACACCCGGAACAGGAACACCAGCACAAAACACAGTCAAACAACGTGCCATGATGGCACCCGATAGTTGTTGAGATATGACTGAAGCAACAACAGCTTAATTAGGAATAAGGTAACTGTTATGATTTATCACACACTCACATATCTTAGCCTCAGCCACCTATAGCTTCCCCCAACCCCACTACCATCCACTCTTGGTGCGGTTGTTTTAAATGACCTCGCTCAGTCAAGAGTAAAGAGCATCTCCATCCGTGTGAGTACTTCAGCAGCTCATTCCGTACGATGGAATTATGCAATCCTCGGCCGTTACGACACATTTCAGCGGTGATGAACAGCAGAGATGAGCGATTCGCCGCGTACGTGCGACGCCTCCGTCGTTTGTCAACCACCTCATCAGGTTTTCTCCACTTCATAAAGCGCCTCACACGCCCACCCCGCAGATCAGGAGTCAGGATTCCCAACCCTGAGCCCTGTCCGCTGAAGGTCTGCGAATAAGAACAATTATCTCGCCTTGTTTCAGTTTGATAGAAGCTGCTTCATTCACAGTGTGAGATCAGCGCGAGGCAACATTGTCCAACGTGAGAATCGCGGCAGTGAAGCATATCACGTTGTGCATGGGCTGTTTCACTTGCTCCCTTTTGCATGAATGACCCTCAGATGCATATCTTAGTAAAAGACACTGATCATTTGGAAGCTTGGTATTACAATCTGCATTAAGGAGTGTTTGAACCATTTATCTATGAAGCATTATTCTAGTTTCTACAACACTGTAGATTGTATTCTGCTCCCCATTGTCCCTTTTACGTATGTCTACTTTTATGAAACCTCCAGGAGAAACATGTCAGTTCTGTCTGTGTGCTGCACACATGGCAGAACTGACATCAGGATTAACTGACTTGATATCCGGCTGCCGGCATGCAAAGAAGAACACGACACTCAATATGTTTCTATTCTTTATTTGCATGACTGTGAAAGACACCAGTCGGTCCACTCCAGGGCGACCAGTGGGATCACATACAGGCAAAAGAATAATGGGCTGTTTATACTCCTCCAGAAACCTGGGTTCCTAAATTTACAAATGTCGTGCCATTAGTGTGTTCACTTTGTCTGTAGAGGCAGCGTGTCAGAGATCTGCACAACAGAACTGGGAAAGGTGCGTGTGTGAGCAAGCAGGGCTGAGCTGAAAATTCCTACATTCAGCCTAAGAGGGTAATTACAGCAGAAAGAGAAGGCATATGGCACTGGTGCAGATGTGTTTACACAGGGTACTCAGCTGGGGTTGGCTCATTATCACAGTCAGAAAGGAGGGAGGTGACAGAGGAGCGAGAGCACTCCCTCACTCCCGTCTGTGGTATGCGAGCACGCCATACGCTGTTTCATCACCTTTGAATGGATGCACGTACGCTGCTTTCCCTCCTACTGCTTCACCACGCCACCTTTGTTGTCCGTGTTGACGGGAATCTTAACCTCTGAGGACCCGATGGCGGGTCTGATAAGAGGAGCCTCAATGGTGAGCACCCCCTCAGGGGACAGGGAGGAGGTCACCTTCTCAATGTCAGTGGTGGGAGGCAGGCTGGAAGAGAGCAACACAATACGATATAGTTAAGCTTTACACCAAGTCAAAAGAAATGTAAAAACACCTCCTGTCCTGATTAAAACTCATCATGGCCTCGACTTATTCCAAAATATCAATACAAGCCGATCAAATAGCAGCTCTGGTTTGTGTCCTCAGTGCGCGCTGTGGCCCCTGGATGGCAGCAGAGCCCCGTGCAGCTATAAAACCTGGAGGAGGAAGGAATGCTGGGAGGTGGAGACCGCTGCTGATAGCTGAATTTCATGCTCTGAAAAGCAGCAGCCCTCTACAGGCCAGACAGACCCAAAACTCAAAGAGATTCAGGGCAGCAGAGCCTTGATAAGAGAATCACAGGAGTCTGAACCCAGCCGGAGCAAGAGCCGCCATCACAAAGCCACAGCGAGCAGAGTTTTAATGAGAAAAGTGGTTTGACGCGAGCTGTTGACATGTTGCCTGTAGCTAATTCACAAAAGTAATTGGTGTTGAACTAAGTTCCTCGGGCTTGTCTGTTGATAAGTCATAACGTTTAACATGCTGAGTCACTCACGTGTATTTCCTGGTGAAGGTCCTGGACACAAAACCGTGCTCGTCCTTCCTCTCCTCGTGCTTCCCTGCAAAAACAAAATAAGCAGAAGGATACATTCACTTTTAGGAGCTATGAATGAAAATATTGATGACACATTATGATGCACCAAATCTGCAAAAGGAGGAAACGAAAGGAGGAACAAAACAGGGCGATGTCGGGGAAGGGGGCTGCTCGAAGACTGAAGCACCAGCAGAGGGACTGATTGCACAGTGGGGAGCTGATCAGAAAACCTGCTCTCCTCTCTAGGTTTTATTCCATGCCCTTAGAATAAAGGTTGGTCGAGTTTTGTAACCATCAAACTGAAATATTCAGTATCCAGGATGTATTTTGAATGAGTCTCGCCGCTCGTGCAGACAGAGGAGTCTGGTCGCTGCCATAAACCAACAAATAATACATATGAAGCTCAAGCCAGGAGCTGCTGTAGCTTATCATAACGCCTGGGGATGGGGTGGGGGGTGGGGTGTAGCTATGTGAAGTGCCTTTGTGGTAGTATTTTTATCTTGCACAGCCGTGAGGCCAAAGCAGCCACAGAAGGTCCTCACCAGTCTTAAGCTGTGCAGTAACGTGTTTGTTATGACAACGTCCTGATAAAGGTTGACTTCCTCTGGGAGCTCTCGTCTGTCCTGCAGGACGGCGCTGCCAGCGCGAGCAGCCTGCCGGACGCCGGGGGGGGGGGGGGGGGGTTTCTAGGGGGGGGGGGGGGGGGGGGGGGGGGGGGGGGGGGGGGGTCATTAGTGGGAGTGTGGATGAAAAACGTCAAGCAAGTGGACGAGTGGAACACGGTGGAAATTTGAAACGTACACAAAGCTCTGCGATTAATTCTGACATCTTTAAACATCACATCTGTTCACTGGTGCCGTAGAGAACACGAGGCGGCAGATTCCACCGGGACACAGCCTCATGCTTTTGTTTATCCGTGTTGCTCTCCTCACCAGAGATACTGGGCCGGCCCAGAACCCTGCACCGGGTCCAGCAGTCCTTTTAAAGCAGCAGCCTCACAGTGGAGAGGTCGACACTGACTCAGAGAGAAGTTTCATCCACTCCATACCTCCAGGTTCACTCAGGTTCAGCATAGGTGATGAAAACGTTTCGCGTCTGCACCACGTTCCTCTGTGAGCTGCTGGGAAAGACGCCTCCCACACATTCAATTGTGGGTTGTTATCCGTGAAGCGGGCATGCTTCCAAAAGCCCCCGCCCTCCAGTACACTGGCTCTCAGGAACATTGTCTCCAGCTATTATGTAACTCTGCAGCAATGCATCTGCATAAAGTTCCCCTGCCTTCTCATGTTGCCTTTGTTCCTCACTGTGGCTGCTCCTCTAAAACGTGTGCACAGTAAACACCACATAACACCATTCTGTCACGCAGCCATCAGCGGCTCGGCGCTACACCGTGGCTGGATGCTGAGTGGAAACGTGGCTCAGTGCAGCAGGGAGAAGTGATGAGGGAGGTAAATGAAGGCTCACCTGTGATTTCCACCACGCCGTCCTTGGTTTTCACCACCAGCTCCTCGGGCGAGAAGTGGTTGACGTCCAGGGACACCTTCCAGTTTTCTTGGGTCTGCTTGATCTCCGACAGGCCGCTGCTCATCTGGCGGGACAGAGCGCGAGCCTGCTGGGCCTGCTGGGCCTGCTGCACCATCATGGCGCTGGGGAACATCATGGCAGCGTGGGGCATCATGGGAGTGTGGGGAGTCATGGTGCCCATTTCGGGGGTCAGGACAGACGGCCGCAGGTACCCCGGCCAGTGGGTGCTTGGGAATGAGCCGATGTCCTCCGGAACGGCTGGCATGCCGAAGGACTGGTCAAAAATGCGGCTGCTCTGGCACCAGTCGCGGAATGGGTCCCAGCTCGGGGTGCGGAGCAGCGTGAAAGGAATCCTTCTCTCGGCCATGGCGGCTGTGGAGTTTGTGGAGAGCTTCTGGCGGCGCAAGACGAGCCCTTTGGTCTGTCTGATGTGTCTCCAGCCTCTCAGCCGAGACTTTTTATACGCACAGACGCCACCCCCGTCAACAGGGTCCTCCCTGATGAGTCAAGCTTCCCAACTCAACACCATTATGGAAAGTACTAGAATATCTATTCGTGGCAGACACAGCACCCCAATGGAATCCAACAGGAAAGCCCTCCCCTGATCAGCTGTCCATTGCACTGCTGAACCTGCCCACCCTCATGCTTTGTGTAACCCCCCCTCCCCTCCCTCTCTCTCTCTCTCTACATAACCCAAACAGCCAGAAGAATCTGGAAGGCTGCTGGAAACTCAGCTATGACTGCTGAGTACAGAACATACGGTCTCAGGCTTAGATGAGACTAACATGCTATTTCTAACATGGCACCACTGGGTACAGGCCATGATGTGATGTGTTCCATGCTATTATCAGCCTCATATTCATTCCACAGCTGCATGCCGTGTTTGTGACATGGATGAGATGGCTCATCGGACACATGCAACATATGCGAGGACAAATAAGTTACGAGAACAGATTCACACAGAAACTGCAGCGCTGACCTTGATACAATTTTGGAAACGCGGTGCTCTCGTTATCAAAGATAAAATAAGCGGCATGACAGTTCGACACGTCTACGTTCCTCTCATAAGCTACAGCAGCGGTTCTTTGTATTAAAATCAAAATGTTTGTCGCTGCTGTGAATCCTTAAAATGGCTGACAGAGCTTTTCACTGTCCAGACCTCTAAAATCAACGACATGGAGGGCATGACAATAAATATACATGCAAATCAAATCCTTCAAACTTCTAAATAAACCGTGAGTTAAGAGCTTCGGGGCAGGCGGACCAGACATGATAAACAGTGCAAAGTTTTGAAGAAGACACAGCACATCGTGCTGGCAGGCAGAGGAAGCAGGTCAGCGAGCTCTCAACCATGATCGAGGTTTAAGGTAAATCTCCAGAACCAGCGAACTGAGACTTTACCGCATCAAAAAGACAAGGCAAGAGAACGGGAAAAGTGTGAGAGGATCAGGGGCCGGTACCTCGGCTTATGAACAAAAACTAGGCAACCAGCAGTCCTGCTTTAAGGAGGTTTGACATGTAATAGGTCGCTGAACCCTCCCTGCAACCCTTCATCGGCACACATATAAAAACTGCCAGCACAAGGAAAAATATACAACATCACTACATTCAATCAGTTGTGAAATAACCGTCAGTGCTTTTCATTAAGGCCTGAAGACCATGTCTCTCATTGAAGGACAGTTTGAAGGACCAATGACGGAACTGCATGTAGAGTCAATATGTCCCCGAACCTTAAAGCTGCAGCAGGTTAATGGACACGTGTGTAGGAACCGGAATGGATCCATCCATCACTGTCAGGATGAATCATCAGACATGAAAACGCTCAGCTCATTGTCAGACCTCGTCTTGTTTCAAAAGCACCGGCACGATGTAAATGTCAAAGCCAGACACGTCACGAGCAGTAAATATAATAAGAGCTTGTTTCTTCTAGAATCTTTAGCTTTGTGTGTTAATGCCGCAACACAGAAGCAACGCCCCTTCCATCTGGTTACCACAATTAACAGCAATTGAGCCACGCACACACCATTCAAGTTTCTCGAACAAACTCTCTCAGCTAACTTACCCTGATGTCCAGATCAGGAGGTCGCAGTCAGGAGAACCACAGACTCAGGGGAGACGTTCAATGGCCGAACAAACAAAGCCACGCACGGGAAACACTGAACACACGTGTGGGGGGGAAGGGGGGAAGCCCAGGTGAGACGGATCAGTACAGGTGCAGAAGTGACGGGACCAATGATGACATGCACGAGGAACAGGAAGTGAAGGTAAAAAATAAAACAGGAAAACGGTGAAACACACAGGAAGTGGAGGAAATTGATTATTATTTTTTGTTTTTATATGTTCAGTTCTGCTCCATAACCAGCGATCACGGTCTTAAGTAATATTAATTAATTAAATAAATATATTAAATCTGCAGAGGCTCCATTATAAAGCCACCATTTTCATTTTCAGGAACTGGAAGAGTCTCATTGGCGCCATCTGTTGGTGAGTCCACAGCATGCACCGCAGCAGCCCCTGAGGTTAGAGAGGAAAAGAACACAGAGGCTTCTTTCATCAGTTTCTGTTTATTGTCAGGTATAATAACTTGTACATTACAAAGTATGGTGTGTAGAGCCAAGGGGGGGGGGGGGGGGGGTTGGAAGGGGGGGGGGGGGGGGGGGGGGGGGGGGGGGGGGGTCAGCTTCAGTCATCCTGGGAATGCAACACTGGGTTGAGCGGCATGATACTGGACGAATGGTTAGGAAGACTTAAGGTGATCCCTGACTGTTCCGCCACCTTGTTTAGCGCACTGCTGGAGTTATATAGTTACAAACTCTACGTACCCTCCTGACTTTAAACTGGCAACCAGGGGACCTTTAACCAAAAATAAGGTGTGGCCCATCATCAAGAAATAAGAGCGTGTGGCGGCGGCAGGACTGGAGAAGAAGGGGGAGATGCTTCAGGCCGGTCCCTTGCCTCGAACTACAGGAAGAGCCGCGATGGCTTGCATTAAAATGGCGACAGATGGGAGAGGACCGGCGATGGCAGTAACAGCGAGCGAAGACAAGGTCATCTCAAGCGATCTCAGCTGCTTTACAGCTCACCGCTAGAATAAATAAATAAGTTAAATAACAAATAAATATGCCAATATAAATAAAGACAGTTGTGGTAAACTCAAACGTGTGCATGGAGAGTTTTTGCAGACAGTTTTCCTGCACAGTCCCCGTACAGCAGCCGGAGAGGCCACACTCACTCACACACACATACAGGATCAGCAGAACGTAATCATTTAAATAGGGAAAAGACTACATAAAACACATTGTTTTTTTTTTTCTCATCGACCTCCGTACGCGACACGAGGTCGAGGTCTCTCTCCAACGGGCAGCGAGTCTCTCCTGATGCATCATGCTGAACAAACCTCCTCGAGCTATATGGAATATACAGTGCATAGTTTACAAAGCCAGAACTTATTTCTATACAGACAGACCTATACAGTAGAATTTCCATCGTACAAAAAGTTGTCTTCTCTTCGGCGTCCTAATTCGACTGCTTTGTTCTCACGCCTGTTGATCTCTGTGCTTCGCTGAAATGGAAGTCTGGGGAGAAAAGTATGCGACGAGGGAAAAACGTCTGAATGTACAGTGAGTCAATGATGTGTGATTCTTTTTGTCTTCTACTCAGCTCCTAATTTTAGAATATATATTTATATATATATATACTGTATATTTATATGTTATATAGTTCTTCGTGGATTCCTTTTGGTTGTTTTATGGTAGAAGAGAAAGTGCTAACATACAGCCATCTTTGATCTTTGGGCTAAAGGAAAGTATGACGTGTGATAACCCATTTCCTTGAACAGCTTGGATACTCGTGTGTGTGTGAAGGTGTGAGCAGTGCTCTATCCAAATACACCTCTCCTCTTTGATCCGGGCTCTGCGTTAGAGAGGGAGAATGGTCGCTGGGGTCGGAGTCTGAGCCCTGGGCCGGAGCACAGTCACTGTCACCGGGGGCTGACAGCGACACCTTCCCTCAGAGTGTTCAGAAGCCAGGGCTGTCGTAGCTGCTGCGGCTGTAGTAGCTGTGGTGACTTCCGGAGCGGCTCCTGCTGCGGCTCCAGCTCCGGCTGCGGCTCCGGCTCCAGCTCCTGCTCCGGCTGTGGCTCCGGTCGTGGCTCCTGCTGCGGCTGTAGCTGCTGTAGCTGCGGCTGCGGCTGGACTGCGACGGGCTGCTGTCGTCGCTGGAGGAGGACGGACTGGGTCGGTAGTACGGGATCGGCCGCTTGCGAGCACTGGGGAGAGGGTGGAAGATGGACTGTTAATACACACACGACAAAGATCAATAGTTTGATGAGTTAGTGACAGATGATCCTGAAACCCATGGTGCATTAAGAAAAGATTGTGTCATGAATCAGTGTGAGGTTATAGAAGTGGCAGACTTAAAGATCAGTATAAGATCTGAAAGAGAGCAGCTCTGTGGGTTAAAACACACACACACACACACACACACACACACCGCAGGAAAAAAAAGCCTGTTGTTAGTTTCAGCTAAAACTCAGATTGCCTTGTTAATAGCCACTATGCAAGTGCTTCCTGGAAGGTAATTAGCTGTTAGCTCCTGAAGGAACCTCTTCTTCTCAGTGGAGGCCAATACCCAGAAAAATCAACAGTCAACAGTGCGGGGAGAGATAAGCGTTATCAAGGTGTCCCTGCTGCTACAAGGTGCGCTCCACCTTGTCATCTCGTTAGCGTGGCACGTAGCTCCGCCTTCACTTTTGTTTCCTCTATCTGCCGTGCAAAATCCACAGCCTGTGCATTGGGGGGAGGGGGGTTCCACTCTAATACACCCTGATAGCATTTTAATCTCTGCGTCCCCGTGTTACATCGTTAGTGCATGACCACAGTGGGGTGCAGCGTTAGAACCGATGTGAGTTTCAGGGAGGTGGTGAAGGAGCAGAGAGAGGACAGAGAAAAGAGGAGGTGAAGAAGGAGGAGGAGGAGGAGGAGGCCAGGTTTACTCAGGGGAGCGCCGGTGGTTTGCTGTTCAGCCGCGCTTCAGGAGTCAGACTAGAGGGGTCCTGCTGCACGGCAACTGTTACCAGGGTAACTAGCCCGCAGCCGCTGGCTCGGCAGCATCCCGTTGTCCTGGCGTCGGAACCTGAACGACTGGAGCGAGGGAGGACAAGGTGCACACGTTTCCACATGTATGACAAGGAGTTCAAGAGGTGACGTAAATAACTTTTCACAGCCGCGCAGGAGCTTTCTGCATACGTTTAAGCGACTCAGGTTCGAGTGCAACAAACCTCGAGAAGCTTTGCTCTGAAAACATCAAACAGGAATTTATCAGCAGAGGACGAAACAGACCCAAACATCTGCTCAGGATGGACAGGCCTTGTAAATTAATAAGAAGGAACTGCATATAAAGAACTGCAGCGTGTGATGTATTAAAGTAGAGTTGAAGACAAACTGTCTCGTTGGGCCTTGGGTTAAACTGCAGGAGGAGGTGAGCTGTGAATAAATATTCGCCCTGTCTTAAAAATGAGCCGAGAGCAGGAGCTGTATTTGGGTGTTACCTGGTGATCCTGCGAGCCTCCATGAAGCTGGGAGAGTCTCTTCTCCTCTTGCGAATGGGCGAGTAGCTGCGTGAGCGGCGGCGTGCTCGGCTGCCGGTGTCGGAGTGGTTTGGACTGTCCCTCTCTCTGCCCGACCACACAAAACAAAACGCCATCAGGACCACGACAACAACCCCTGACAGCAAAACGCACCACGCGCTGGCAGAATGCTGGGAGGGGCCCGTGGGCCGCGTTTCACCTGGAGTTGTTCTGTCTGTTGTGTGGGGACTTGGCCTTGCTGGGGCCTCGGTCTCTGGACGCCGAGTGCGAGGACGAGCGCCCACTGCTCCAAGAGCTGCTGCGCTGCCGCAGGTTGGCCTTGCTCCGCGACTCCTCTTTCTTCCTGCCCGACGTGTGTGAGTGTCGCCCCGGAGATGCCGACTGGCTGCGGTGGTGCGCCTGGCCCCGACTGGAGCGGCGGTGGCGCTTGGAAGAGTGGCCGCCTTTTGTCCTAAAGTCATTGGAAGGAAAGGTCAAATATTTCTCCCTCTGAGCTCTGATGTGAAAAGGGAAGGTTCCCGCGAAGACTCACTTTCTTTGGTGACGAGAGCTCCGCCCTCGATGAGCGTGGTTGTGCTGGGAGTGGGCCGAGTCGCTGCTGTGGGCAGGGGAGTGGGAGCTCTTGTTCTGGCCTCTCTGCCCTCTCCTCCCCGGCGTCTGGGCGACGGAGCTCCCCACGGCTGAGGTCCGGCCGTCCACGCTCCCCGCTTCTCCGGCCGCGCACGTCGCTCCCGCCTGGCCTCTGCTGGGGGCGCTGTGGAGCCTGTGCTCTCTCAGCAGCGTGGACTGGATGCTCGCAGAGGTCGCGGTCAGAAGATGGAGCTTCTGTAGAGAAATGATGACCAACAAAAGAAGAAAAGGAAAAGGAAAAAAAAAAAAGAAAAGAAAAAGGACAAAAAGAGCATTAGAGTGTTTTCAGGAGGGTGGGTGAGTGCTACGGTGCCAAAAGAAGGTAAACATCTAAAAGAAAAAGATCTAGGTTTTCTCCATATGGCTTATAGATAGTCCTCTATGGTGCAGCGCATGCAATACTTGGCATGCAAAACCATAATGAGTTGAAGAAATCATAATCGCAAAAACAAACAAAAAAACTAGGAAGAGGAGGAAGAGAGGGAGAAAAATAAAAACAAAACTGTGACCCAAATAAGTTGAAGAGCAGAGGCAGAGAGTACAGAGCTACAGATTGTGTAGAGTAGAAAAAGAGGACTTCTCCAGTTATCGTAGTTATGGTTAAAGAAATTAAACAGAACAGAAAGAGAAGACAACTTGACAGAACATCACAGAAATGGAAGGAACAAAATAAAGATCACAATTATTGAATCAATTGAATCAGAAAACAAATCGTCAGTTACTCAATTTTCTCTTTCTGGATTTTTTTTTTTTTTTCCTGAAGACAATTGCTGAGATGTGAACAGCGACCCATTTTCTTTGTTTTATTTTTTTGTAATGGTTACTCTTGATTAACTCCCTTCTGGTTAACATCCACTTACCAATAAAGTGGTATTCCCTCCTTTAGTAGGTAAGGTATGAAGAAAAGGGAAAAGTGGGGCAACATAAGTGCATCATTAGATTCACAAAATGCAAGAGAAAAAGACACAAAACCCTTCCCTGCCAGTGACTCATGAGACAATGCATGGAAATCAATGGAAAAGAACTCAAAAGCAAAGAGGAGAACCACAATGTGCAGGGAGTCCCTCACACAGAGAGTGAATCCTCCCAGCGCAGTCACCTTCCTGAACATCACAGAGCAAACGGCTGGCGAGAGTTAAAGGTACTTTCTTTACCTTTTTCCTCTCCGTAGTTTCTACCACAGGGAAGGTGTAACTTTGTTCTGCCTAACACTGAGCTTTCACTGCCTCCTGGATACAAGACAGTTTCCACAATAGCAAAAAAAAAAAGGCTTCCACTGATGTACTTCCAGGGATTTGACGCTACATAACACAGGGTTCGGTTATCGCTGGGACTCACTGGGGTTCACCCACAGTTTATGGCCATCATCCTATTTTAGTTAAGTCTATTTTTAAATGATTTTTTTTTTTTTTGCGAAGGGGGGGGTGACTAATGTAACTGCACTAAACTGACAAGAAGATGTGACTGGATCATTGAGATGGAAAATGGATTAATTAACTTAAAACTACTTGAACCGGTTAACTTTAAAACCCAGTGCTGTAGGAAAAGAGTGGCAAACATCTGATTTGGTTTTACAGCATAGTCAGCTAATTCCTTTAAAGACCAAAACCAACAATGAGCAGATCATCTCTCTATGTGTCTTACAGCTTTATTGTTGTTTAAAAACAAACCACTGAGACACTCGCCTGCACTTGCTGACACTGTATAATTATTTTGAGGCGACAAAGATCCTTATATTGTACTATGATTACTCACTCCAGTTCCAAATGTCTATCATCTCATGATTACTTTATATTAGCGCCATCATCTGGCCTGAGTTGAAATTTGTCAACACTGTGGTTCACAATCAAAAGCCTGAGAAGGGAAATAACATCCCATCAGCCTCTGCTGTACTCTGTGTCTCATGGTAATTAGTAAACCATGTTGGAAAACATGGTAAATTTTATATTTGCTAACATGATCACTGTGAGCAAGTTAAAAAAAAAAAAAAAAGAAACATCTCCAGGGGACATTGGCCCCTACTGAAATCTCAATGGCCATTGAATTTCCCCGGCACTGTCAGTACACGTTGTCTTAAATATAGTACTGGTCGTCACTTACACTGTGTGCACTGTGCTCGAGCAAAGTACTTTAAAAAACATTCGATGGCATTCAGCTTTGCTCAAAGCTAAAGAGCTAACAGCAAACAGGGACTGGATTAAATGTGCACCTTCCTCAATTTATTCTTGGATGTATTTGGCCTCTCTGTGTAAACTGCGGCCCCTCTGTGGCCCATGATTTAGAAAATCCATGATAAGCCACTGAAAGAAGCCATAAATACTGACAGACTAACACGTTGTTGGTTCAGGCCTTTGCAAGACATCGGTTTAATACGATAAAAAAACAGAGCAATGCCAGTCTTGTCAGTTCAACTGTGTGTGGTACAGCAAGGGTTGGATATTATATATATATATTTCAAACCTTATTTTAATATGAGAACTTGGATAGGTGATTAAGTCGCTCTTCAGGCACTGAGACGTGACGCACAGTTATACGCTGCTCATTCCGAGCAGGTCGGAAAAAACAAATCTCCAAAAGGACATACACGTGAAACCGTGTACAGCCGGCTCCTCCTCATACGCAGCGATGTGATGTCTCCCCTGCTTTGTGATCTAAGAATACAACAAAAGCACGGCCTGGTGCTCGCAGAGAGAAGAGCCGCCCTCCACTAGTGAGAAGACAACTAAGTGGCACAATAAGAAAACACACAACCACTGGTGCTTTGGACAAGTTGTTAGAGACAGTCGTGGAAATCAATATGGTGGAAATCATAGGACGGATGTGCTAATTCATCAACAAACAGAGAGATGCTGGACAGACAGGAATGCATTCTACCAAGAACAGAACAAAAACAAAAGAATGGACCTGGAAGATAGAGTGGGATACTGGACTTCAGAATGAAGTTAAGGAGGAAAGAGAAAAACCAGAGCTCTACGTAATCCAGTCTTTAAAGAGTCAAATTATAATTGATGGAGTCAAATTAATTGAGTTAAAGACCATTGGTAAACAACAGAAAGAGAGAGAGAGAGAGAGAGAGAGAGAGAGAAACATTGACGTCACTCAGGCTAGGGTGCTTGTCACATTCTCATCTGCATATAGATCACGTGCGTAGGCAAAGCATTACCTACCTTCCATTTCAATCAGTGACACGTATGCAATATCAACAAAACAAAGGAAAGAAAGAAAAAAGGAAAAAAGGAGAAAGGAATGTTCTCCGCAGCGAAATGGGAAAAAGACAATGACCTCTTTTAGTATCAACGCTACATATTTAGTCCAGAGACTAAAGGAGAACTAAACAAACCAAAATCGTGTAGAGAAAATAGAGGGGGCGGGGGAGGAGGAGGAGGAGGAGGAGGAGGAAGAGGAGGAGGAGGAAGAGGGGGAGAAATCCACATGGAATTGAAAATCAAAAGTAAAATCAGAAACAAAGGATGAATCTAGAAACTACATGATTTGCTTTGTCTTTTTCGCTTGTACAAATGCAGCCATATTTGTATCCAAACAGGGTGGGGGAGGGGGTGATGGGGGTGGGACGCGGTGGGGTGGATAAGCGGGTGGAGTTAATTGTCATATTGGTGGACATCCATGTTGAGAACAGTCACTGAAAGGGGGGGGGGGGGGGGGAAGAAGAAGGGAGGGAGGGAGGGCATGCAGAGCTGGCAGATGATGTAAGACATGTGGGGGGGAGAAAAATAATTCCAGGACAACGAGAGTGAGACGTGAGGACACGGATGATCAGGTGGGAGAGGAAGAGACGAGGGGGGGTGGGGCAGTCACCGCTAAGACGGACAACTAAAGAGAGTAAACTCATTTGAAAGGGACCCCAGTCTCATTTTGGCCTGGGTCATCTTCAGCAGCAGCTCTGCTCGGAACTTTTAAACACAACTTTTTTTGTTGTTTTTTGTTTTTTTGTGAAGCACAGGTGAGCTGACTGGTTACTTTCAAAAATGGCTCGGGTCCCTTTGAAATAACATTCATGGTCATAAATGCGTGAGTTGTCCCGCCGTTATTTATTTATTTTTTTAAATCCGTGTACTCGTGGTTCAAGTGTTTGAATACCTCCTTAAATGAAGAGCCAGACGATGACCGGCCCCACGGGGGACTGTCCCAACGACTGCAGGGGACACAGCCGTCCCAGAGACAAACCAGCAGGAAGGAGTCAGCGCACCGCTCCTTATCAGAGGTGGGGAAGTTAAGCCTAAAATCCTCTCTGCATCCTCTCACGCGCAGTTTTAATGTCCCTCTATTGTTTGTTGAGTGTATATGATGCGCTTATTTATCAGGATCTTTGTACTTGAGGCACTCTTTCTAGCTTTAGGAAACAGGTAACACTAATAACTGGTGAGCTCTACACTTCAACATTTGGCCTCTAAGGGATACAAGGAGCCGGCTCCACACCTGCTGGAAGTGTGTCGCCACGCTTTACTTTTTTGAAGAGCGAACTTTAAGTGACTTGAGGCACTCGGTGGACGGTCGAGCAGCTTCGGAGGCGCTCCAGCACCTTTCCAGTGCTGTGTGGTGGCAGATGTGTCCCACTTCCAAAATGCTCAATCCCACACGCGCGTGAAGACGAGAGCGAGTGAGAAAGGTCTGAATTCTTGAGTTCTGGCTTTTTTCACGTCAACAGCTGGGCGCAATCGTAGAAATGAAGTGAAACTGGAATGAATGTCTAATTTTCTCACATAAGCTAATAACTATTCCACGTCCTCTCTCTATATTATGTCTGGCTTTTCTTTTCCACTTCCAAACTGGCGAGTTAGGCCCATCTGCTCCAGTTTCCCACCTCTAATTACGAGCACATCTGCTTCCTAACGCTTTCCCTTCGGAGCCATCCAGGATTGTCTCCCCCCCTGCAGTGGGCGGGACGGTCTCACGCGGGACCCGGGGACGACTACAGGTACACAAAGTGAGATGATAGGTAGAGAACCAGAGCTGCTGTACAGAAACCACACAACTGCTGCAGTAAAGTCAGACTTCAGTTACATCCAGGACCTGCCACACGGAACCAACCTCCTGTGCAAAGGTTTCGCTTTGAGTTGACTATTACGACATGTTTTAGCCTTTGGTGGCGATTAGCGGGAGCGAGGCAGCATCACCTCACGCTCCAGAGATGCTGCTTAGCCCAAAAAATGTGAGCCAATTAAACGCTCCTCTGTCCCCTCACCCCGTCCGCACAGCTAGAAAGAGCACGCTCTAGCAGACATCCCGTGCCATTCTGAACAGACAGAGCAGGAACGGAAACGTCAGGGACAGAAGATACACCGCCACCTGAGGGCAACATGCACGTCGACATGGTAAAGTCAAGTGGTAAGAGAGGAGCGTGTGTTTGACCGCTGGAGCTTTGGCAGGAGCTGTCAGACGCCTGGAGGAGAAGAGGATCTATCACTGAGCAGAGCGTGTGCTTGAGAAGAAAGACAACTGCATTGACAGAAAGAAACTAATG
Source organism: Pseudorhombus dupliciocellatus (assembly GCA_016785235.1). Classification (NCBI taxonomy): domain Eukaryota; kingdom Metazoa; phylum Chordata; class Actinopteri; order Pleuronectiformes; family Paralichthyidae; genus Pseudorhombus; species Pseudorhombus dupliciocellatus. The sequence goes on from JAFBJW010000112.1 coordinate 334,359, forward strand.
CACGTACCCAGTTAACCCACTTGGTCCAGTTCCAAAGCATTTGAGTGCTTTTTGTGTAAACGAGACAGAGAGATTTGGGGATTTATTCATGGGTAAATGCCACTTAAATTGATAAGGAGAACAGAAAGAAACAGTAATGACAGAGAAAAGAGATCGGACGAGACCTCAGAGACACATGCAGGCTGGATCAGAAAACAGCAGACATAAGCTCGTTGGAGGGAGGGTGACGTTCGCAGCCCAGTCAGATGCTTACTCATCAGGAGGAGCCCGTCTGCTTCCAGCAGAGCTGTGGGCCGCCCCCGAGTCAGGGTCCACTCAGCCACAGTATACGGACGTGTCAAAACGCCAAAAATAAAAAAATATAAAGTCAAGAAATAAAGTGAAATACACTAAGTTCAGTTTTAACTGAGCGTACGCAGTTTTCTTTATAACAAATGTAATTAAAGGCACAGCCAGTTATTACTGCTAGTATTGCTGCTGTAGGCCAGCCCACAGGTAGCAGATTTATCGTTAGCTCCGCCCGCGGTTCTGCTCCCGAGCCGTTTCAGGTGTAATGAGTCTGATGAAAACTAATGACGATGATTTGTGTTCAACTCGTACAATAAAATCAGACACACCTCCGTCCCTACGCTGATTGTTCCTTTATCTCGTGGTACCTTCTACAAAATAAAACTAAACAATGTTAAATACATTTTTATATCAAAATATTTTCTGCAAATATTATAATATTAAAACATTTCTGAAATTTGCATAGTCCAATCAGATCCGAAGAACCGGATCTAAACTCCCATCCTATCTTAAATTATAGACCTGAAGACACTAACTTCAGTGTATAAAAAACAATTTCACACTTAAAACGTTCTTCTAACAACAATCTAACAACAACTATTTTGTCTGAATTTCACTTTATTTCTTGATAAATGTGTTTTCATTCAGGGATTTGAAGTCTCCCGTGCACCACAGAGGAAGCAGACATGGTACAGGGAGCTGCGCCTCGTTTATAGTCTTATTTGGTCACAGTTCATTTTGTCAAACTTTTCGCGGCCAATGTTTTTGACGAGTCAGTTCTGCAGAGGTTTTTTTACTGACGGACACATTTTCTGTAACATTTCTCCTCATGAGTTCTGGAGCTGTCACACCGGCTGCTGGCTCCAGTTGTTGCTATTTGAGCAATGCTGCAGCCCGTACCCGCTTGTGAGAAACAATAATTGTTTTGCTCATTCATTTGGAAAGTGGCTCATACTTCCATCCAAGGTGTGGTATGCTAATGCTGCGCGCCGACTCGGAGCGTGTGCGCAAAACAGAAATATTAGAACCTCGGATGTCTTTGCTCCCTCGCTCTGCTAGCGATAAACAACGAGAGGAAACAAACAAAAAAAAAAAAAAAACAAGATGGCAGAGGAGTCAAAGAGAGCCAGAAACAAAGCAGCGGGGGCGGCAGGTTTTACACAGGACACAAGTGTCTTCAACATGTCAATAATAATATCATTACTAAAAAAATTCTCCTTGGAAGAACTGAACAATGAATGAAAAGGAAATCTTTCAGTATCGAAGAAGATGAGAGTTCATGTCAACCAACACAAAAGAGGAAGATCAAATGTATTTGCAAAGACTGGGGTCGATACCATTGGAGTTGGGTGGGGGTGGGAGGGGGGGAGTGGGGTTGTGGGAGCAGAATAGAGGAGATTACATACATCGTGCCCTTTCTCGCCCTCGGCGTGGTTGAGTCTGCTGGCCTTGCCGTTGCGGCTCCGCTGGGCGTGGTCCCCGTTGTGCCACGTGGCGGGACTGTTGGGGCCCGGGGACAGCGCGGCGCCGGACGCCTTTGGCCCGTCTGCCTTGTTGTGCTTGGAGTTCAGCCTGGATGAGCAGAGCCAGACAGGGACACAAGAGGTAAAACACCAGCAGCAAACACCCAGAGGGGCGAAGCGGTGAGGCAGGGATTTGTTTTTCAAGCTTTATCCTCCAGGATTGAGCCTCATATTGTTTATATTTTTGATTATTCTGATTTTTTTTTTATTTTTGTAATTTTGAATTCTGTTCTTTCATAATGTCTGTACACAATAAATATGGTTTGAGTTTCAAAGAAATTCCAATGTCGACACAATCTGGTCCAGACTTTTTCAGTAGTTTTCCTTTCACGTGTGAAGACGCAGCAGAGGATTCTCCTCTGACGGGAGAATGTACAGATCCTCTGACTCTGACACCTCCATTCAGCTCCTTCAGCTAATCTGAAATTAAACGGAGGGGCTGTAATTCAGCGCAGGTCTGAAAGCAGCTCTGGTGTCACATTTGTGAGTAAGTTTTGATTTGTACAAAATGCCAAGAGGGTGCGAGTCTCTCGTGAGGTCACAGCGACCTTGACTTCTTGCCACGCGATTCTAACCGGCGCATTTTTGAATTGTGTGTCTTCACTGTTATCGTCGCTCCGTGTGCAGAGTGAGACATCACTCCCATTAAAGAGCTGCTAAGGAGCCCCACTCTGTATCCTAATCTGTCCTGAGAGGAAAAGAGACAGCGGGCGAGACTGACAGTCACCACGGCAACCGCACGACAGTCACGGCACAGCAGTATCAGAGTGCGAAACAAGTGAAACGCGCATGTGAATGAGCGGGCGCCGAGCGGCGTACCTGGAGGGAGATTTGGAGGTGCTGCGAGTGGAGGACAGGGAGGCGCTACGGGAGCTGCAGCAGCTGCCTTGACGCTGTGAACTCCTGCCGGGGGTCTCACCGGGGGACCTGATGGACGACAACAAGCAGACAAACACACACACACGCACACACACATGCATACATATATGTACACAGTCATGTGTATGTACGCATACATCACAGGGAGACAGAGATGCCACAGCGAGCTCAGGCAGGAGTTATGTTAAACAGTTCATGCACTGCCACCCACTTTCACTATATATTCTAATTAAGACAGGGGGCAATGTATGGCACTGCAATGCTGCTGAACTCACGCATAACGCTGAGGAGACGCTCCCCGCGCTTCAGACTTGTTAACATTCTCTGTGAGTCTGAGCCTGAGATAATGACTGTAAAATACCAATATAAATTTATGAGACTGGATGTGATTCCTATTGTAGCCACTGTCGAAGTCTGAGGTGCCTGTTCTCTGTTTGTTTTACTGCGTGCGGGGGGCAAACTGTGCCTCAATTATTCTCACGCACGGCACAGCGCGTTTGCACAGAGCGTCACATTTTTACAGAGGGCGAATGTGAAGCTTTGTCCAACTGAATAATGCAGAAATACTGTTGCTTTGCCTTGCCGGCTCAACATTAACATGTAAATTTGAAGGGGACTGGATGTGTGTCGTCTCACCTCTTTTTCTGTTTGTTCTTGTCTCTGTGTTTGTTCCTCGGGCTGCCAGATCTGAAATGAATGTCACATGTAAGATAATGAAGCTGTGTACATAAAGCAAAGGGAAAATCCCTTTGTTAGAAACACAGCCCACTGGTCTCGACCATATGGTCAACAAACAGACTCACTGCGCAGAAATTGCAACCACGCTGTTTTCATCTCTCGTACACACCTGTATCTCCGCTTGTTCCTGGAGCCAGATGCAGATCTGAGCAAAAACAAAAGAAACCACAGTCGTTATAATGACGGCATCAAGCACAGAGTCTGATCAATGTTCGCGGGTTCATCTCTTCACTCTCTTCCCAGATCTGGTGACGGTCCTTCAAAAACCCATCTATAGATATCTGCAGCGATGTCTCCAGGGGCCTCTCGCAGCAGGCTGGCGCCACATTTATGCTTTCATTAAAAGAAACACACGTCTGGCTGGGAGATGCGGCCTGCAAAGCAGGAATAATAAACTTCGAGTTTCCCCCTTTCACCGCATGTCAAGCACGACAGCAGGGACGCCGGCCGTTGCCCCCTCCTCGGTGACTGACACGTCACCTCAGTATCACTTTCACCCTCGCTGCAGTTTCCATGGTGATTAGTCGGACCGGTCTGCGAGTGTCGTTGCTACCCCTCCTGAAGAGCCCCGCGCCTCCCCTGCTGTGCAGCGCACCTACGGAGCGCAGCATTGAGTGGGAGGGAGTGGCGGCAACAAAGACGGGAAGCGATAAAGCTGTCATGGTAATGTGTGAGACTCATGTGTGACCCGGAGCTGTGGCCCAGGTATAGCAGCCCAGAGCAGTTTCTGCCCCCCCTCTGGAGGGAATCGTAGGGGGACAACCGTGCAAGGGGTGATGCTGTGGAGCAGTCATTATTCTTTTCCTCTCTCGCACACGGGGCGATTCCTCCGGTTTCGAGGACACGGATGCTGCACGTGAGGCAAAGAGCCCAAACAGAGCTTCTACTCTACACACAATGAGAAGCACGAATGCAGAGTCCACCTTAAAAGAGGGAGCGTCAGTAGAGGCTGTCTCTGGGTTAAGAACCCTGCGTGTGTGTCCCCCCCCCGTGCCTCCTCTATGCATTATTCATAGAGACAAACAGAACCTGCAATGCAGAGCAGCTTTGGTGCGGGGCTGCCAGTGGGCTGTGGGGGGGGGGGCTGAGGACGTGCGTGGATGGATGAGAGGTGGGAAACAAGAGCAGGGCAGCGCAGTGATGCTCAGCAATCTGGTGAGAGGCTCATTTTTCTTGTGTTGTGCGCCCCCATGCAGGCTGGGTTATTAGAGCAACCCCAGTCAGGAGGAGAGCGGGAGGAACGAGGAGGATGGAACACCACAATTGCTTATTGTCGTTATGATATCCCAGGGCGCTGCACAGGTAACTGCTGATGAGTTCTCCCTGCTTTCCTGATCTCCTCTTCCTTTTATCTCTCTTCTTATTGTCTGTGTAACGCCCTATTCCCTGCTTCCTAGCCTCCATCGTCCTCCCTTTCATTTTCTGTTTGTTGTCCCGAGGACCTCTTTTTCTCTCTTTCTCTTCCTCTTCTTTTCTTATCCTATGAATTTCATATTTCTTCAATTTTGGCTGTTATTCCCTTTCTTCTTCCATTATTTCTTGTGTGATATCATTCTTGTTCTTTCCAAATTCACCCTTTACTTCTCCTGTTTTTCCTTCATTCATGCTGCCATTCCTCACTTCCTTCATCTACATATTCTCTTTCTTTTTCTCCACTTTTCAAAGAGGAAAACAAACCGAGGAGAAGAATATTGTGAGGAATGGAACCAACATGAGGCTTTAATGAATAAGACAAGGACATGGCTGCGTTCAGGTCCATGATCCGTGACACACGAGTAATCGGCCTGTGGGGGCAGCCGTTGACGTCCCCTTGCGATGCTGTGAGACACACGCGCACTCACCTGTCTCGCTTGTGTTTCTTCCCACTCTTTTTCTTCTTCTCTCTGCGCGTGGGCGAGGAGCTGCCAAACCTGTTGAGGAAAGAGAGGGTGCGTTTCTTCTCATGTGCCACGTTTACAGAACGAGCCTCAGATTGCTGCTCACTTATCAGTCATCACTGCACCTCTGAGGGGAAGTGTCATTTTCCCTTTCCATTAGTCCCTGGCTCTATTCACCCCCCCCCCCCCCCCCCCCCCCCCCCCCCCCCCCCCCCCCCCCCCCCCCCCCCCCCGCCCCCCCGCTGCCTTCCTCATTCTTATTGTCTCCTCCTCACTGTTCATGTACTCCTCTCTCTTTCACTCTCACTCCATCTAATTTCACCGACCTTGTCAAAAGAAGATGGAGGATAACACTGTACTTTCCTCATCACTCACTGCAGAATTCCTCCCCCTCATCACAAGTATGTGATGATGTGTAATGTGCAACATTCACGCCAGAGTCATTTCCGCTAACCACCTCACAATTATCATACCAACGAGGCAAATGACGGCAAACATCGGCGGCAGAGGCTGTTTCCTCTCACCTGCTCCTTCTGCGGCTGGATTTCTTCTTCTTCCTCTTCTTTGGACGAGGGGATGGAGAGCTGCTTGATTTCCTCTTCACTCTGTATTGGCCACAGGAACACAAAGAGTGAAGAGGGAGAGGAGGGAATGAGTGACATTATAAATAATTGTTGTGATGTGGTTATTGATTACAGTTATGATTATAGTCATTTGCTGCCGAGGGTACGTTTCCTCATGCCCTCCCACAACGCGCGACACTCGTGCAATTCAGCCATGCGGTGGAAAACAGGAAATCGCTTTGAGGAAATTACACTCGTCTGTGAAGTGGCACGTCGAGAGAGCACCGTTTAATGACTATCTGCATTCAAAGATAAATAACAACAGCTCCTTATCCGTGCGCGCGCAGGAGCCGTGCTAGTAGCTTTATGGTTATGGATACGATCACCCGGAATCCATTTGAGGAGGATTATAGTCGGCTGATTAATTTCATCACTCCTCGGGCGAGAGCTGGTCCGCGCATCGAGCGTGTGTTTAAACGTGGGCGTTACCTGCTGTCGCTGTGGCAGTCATTGTCTCCGTCTTCGTAGCTGGCCAACTCCTCGTCCTCCTCGTACTCGTCGGGCTGGTAGTGCAGGTGGTTGACCCTGAGAAGACAAAACATCAGAGTTGAGGCGGACATCATGTGAGTAAAAGCACACATATGCGTTATAATGTCAGGATACGCTGAGATTTGATAATTAGCAATACTTAAAAAATACGGCTGAGTGAGTGGCAGATGTCAGGGGTCATAAAGGGGCCACGGTTTACACAGAGGGGCCAATTACCTGTCCAACAGCATGAGCTATTGCTGACTCATCAGGCTGCACATTTATGGCTTTGCTCCTTTACTGGTAGCTGTATTGCTTCGAGCAAGGACACGCATCATTGGAGAATGTTCAAAGTTCAATTACTGTCAGGGGGACGTAAACATCTCCACGGAGCCGCGGATGCTGATTCATCCAACAGTCACAGCAACAATTAACTAATTACTTAATTTAAAAGTTCACCTGCTGGAGCTGCAGAAATGTAGTTGAGGTGTTATTTTATGAAAAAAAAAAATCTAAAAATAAATCTAAAAACTACTCGGAGCAAGCGTAGACGTTGATGTCAGACTATCCATTGGGAAGACGGTCGTTATTCATTGTCATTGTAATATGATTATCAGATCTAAGGTTGCAGGCTGGTCAAAGAGGCAGATGGGGGTGGGGGGGGTGAGCAGCAGATTCTGTGCTGTGTCTGTTTTCCAGGCCCAGAATAAACACATTCATTTACATAATGAAACCGACCCAGTTCCTTTATTCACTTGTGCACTAAACGTCTTTATCACTTCGATTTGTAATCTTCCTTCGCCGCGGCCGAGAGCGACAACGTCGTCTTTCCTCGCAGCCTCACAGCTCAGAGTGCGGGACTCGAACCTTCTCACTTGTTAGCCACACATAGTGCATTGTATGCACAGACAGATGGCAGCCACATCCAACCCTAATCCCCCCCCATGGCTTCCTTCCCTCCTATGTGGCCTCCTCTCATCCAGATCTGACCTCGCTGGCTTAAATAAAACCCACATCGCTTATTTTTAATTCTCATGCAGTCGCATGTCTCTGACCTTCACAGGTCCCAGTGTTGTTATGAAACACAGCAGGCCAGGCTGCGGGGTAGTGGGCCTGCTTTTTTTTTTAATCAGATACGTAGCACATGAAATAATGAGAGGGAAGAGGCTGAAGAGCCTCATGGAAAAAAAAAACAGAGTAAAAGATAATGCATCTCGAGTAAAGAGTTCAAACACGTAATGGAGCACTATCAGATCAGGATGAAGAGGACAATGGACGAAAATTAACGGTGTAAAGTATCTGGGGGACAGTGAGTGGACCTGAACAGGGAACAGTCCTGTTTGGAGGAGACGGGGAAACAGAGCCTTTAATTGGCTGAGCACCACTGGGCACAGCAGGGAAGAGGAGCACCAGCAGAATGAGCTCACTTCACAATGACAGGCGATTCACACACACACACAGAATAGTGTTTGTGTCACACACACACACTGCAGTGCCCTCTCTAATGAATAAACTTGCATCGTGAACATTTGAACTTGAGCTATGACAACAGCAGTTTCAGAAGCGGTTGAGGAGAACGAGTAAACAACTGTAGGCGGCGAGGATGTGACACAGTTCACATGAAAGTACAAAGTTAGTTTTAAGTTCAATTTGAAAAGTTAGAGACTGCAGAGGAGTGAATACTGACGAGGTGGAGCGGTGGATTAAGCCGACGCTGCGGGCTGACAGCACGCACGTCATCACTTTCATCAAAAGAACAGCTTCGTATTGGATATTTTGTCATTTCTACTTTGCTGCAGCCGCTGTAAAGACGCCAGAAGTTAACAAGCAACAAAAACTTAACACTTCTTTGTAGTGTAGATCTGTTTAAATATTTATCCATGACAGAATAAGATCAATAAAAGCAGAGTGTGATGTGTTGGGCGTTTAAATAATGCAGCACTTTAAAATGGATCTAATTATTTGCATTAGAACATCATTTAGTTGGAAAACATTAGGGATATATATACATATCCTGAATTATATAACAATAGTGATGTGCATTGGCCTACTTTATTTATGTCTCATTCGTAAGTGAGACATTCACATCATGCGTTCATGTCCATTTGAATTTGAAAAGGTTTCCTTATGCAGCCATTTAGCATTTGGGTTGAGTCCCTGCAGGGGCGGGAATTAAGCACACTGCCAAAATGAGCAATTAACAACAACTGAAACTATCCAGTGGTGCCCATGCGTCGCCATTAATGATACATTAACCAATTCCCCGTCCTGCCTCTAATCTCTTAAACGATGCCATGCTCCAATATGTTGGGAGACATCTGTCCAGCCCGCTCGTGATGAAGACAGCGTCGGAGCTGGGCAGACGGGCGAGCGTCCCTGTGCTTAATGACCCCCTTGTGAGGTTGGAGGATCCCTAATTCAGCCTCTGTCCCTGGGACCTGGCAATGATGGACTGCGGCCAAGGTCCTCCTCGGGGTTCGGCGAACAAAGTGGTATAGTTCGTTCGTATCCCCGCTCAGACGGCCGCTCTGAGGGCCTGGATATATTTCTATTGCTGCAGAGTTATAGTTTGTGATTCTGCGGGGGTGTTGGGGGGGGGGGGGCGGGATTGATTACTCCTCAGCAGGAGGGTGGGGACTAATCTCGTCCCCGCTTTGTTATGGTCATATTAAGATGAATTGACTGGGCTGGGAGTTAAAGCTGCGGCGATCAATTCTGTGACCGTCGGGAGAAAACCTTGATGTTCTGCATGCACCCGGATTAGATACGTGCGCTACAGTCGCGCAGGTTTCTATTGAAATGAAATCTGTTTAATAATGACCGAGGCTGCTCTCAGGCGTTTCATCAGATACTGAATGACTATGGAAAGCCCAGGGTCAGCTCCTTTCGTGGATCCGGCTCTGATTGGACAGCCTTGGTGTGTAAGCCTGAATAACTCTGAGCGGCGTTACACGCCGCGCTCCTTCCCTTGCTCTGCGCTCCCATCCATCCTGGAGGAAATCAATTTGGGACATTGGTAAACAGAGTTATGAGCTAGCACACCCATGCTTACTGCTGGCTGTTTATTGCTAGTGTGTAGGAGTATTAATCCACGGCTGAGGGGCCTAGCCCGTCAATAATACTAGTCCCTGCGGAAAAGATGGCATCGGAATGGAACCTCCCAGCTGAAGAGCCTCAAACATTCTGAAAGCAGCAGCACATCTCAGGCAGTGACTGTGAGCCTCTGTCGCTTTGAAGACGTGCATCATATATTTCATTTACATTTGTTATCATAGTAGTATAAAAGGGGTAAAAAGGGGGGGGAGTTTCTTATTTTCAAAATATATGTGGGGGGGGGGCTGGCAATGAGTATAAGGGGCCTCAGGGTGAATATGGGCCAATAACTCTTTAAATCAGAGATCTGACCATGGCTTTATTGACGCAACCCAGGAATAATGCAAAGGATTTTAGTGTGTGTGTGTGTGTGTGTTTGTGGAGGAGTGGGGGGAGTAACAACCCAGCAAATTACAACCCTTTTCAATTTTCCACATCGAGGCTTTTCTGCACAGACAAAGTTGCAGAATTAGAGGCAAGTAGTGAAAATCCTAAATTGACCTGAGTCAGAAGAGCCCTTGAGAGTGATCCTGAGTGAAAAGCAAAACAAACAAACAGAGCTTTATGTGTGCTTCGTGGCGCCCTGTCTCTGGGCCGCGATCACGCCAGGCTGCCCTCCCTCCTCGGCTCAGACCAGTTAAATGTCAGACACCGGCTGAGCTGCAGAGGAGGGAGAATCATTAGCTCCGACTGTGAGACAGGAAGCATCCGCGCCATTACCACTCATTAGCTCACAGACGGCGGCTCGCAACGCCACAAACCACACTGCCTCTCCCCACCATTCACGCATACAGTACGATGGCCTGACAGCAGAGGGCCGCCACACCCACATCCTCCTGTTGCTGTGTGTGTGTGTGTGATGACTATATGGCCGCTCATTCATTTTCATTCCTTTCACTCCATCTGCGCTCGCCTCAGATTAGATACCCTCCCTCCCCCCTTTGTGCTCAAACTCACACTGCAGCTAAAACGAATTTACCACCACTGAGTTTGGAATAAACTAAAATGCAACTGATTATTTTCAAACACACGCAGGGTTTAAACGATTCCCTGTGCATCCAGAGAGGGGAATTACCAGTCAAAAGCCATGGATTCAAATTAAAATGTATCGCACCTTTGTAATTAGGGTGCACATTCTATGGAACTAACTGCCCGAGGACATTAGCACACTGGCAGAACGTTTCCTGCACTCTCTCCTTCAAAATCAATTCTGTTTGCTTTTATTATTTATCGCTGTCTCGTTGTATTAGATTCATCTGTTATACAATATTTAGTCACTAATGCAGAGGTGTTTGGGCTTCTTATTAAAGTGAAATATATATATGAGAGGAAGGTGAAGGAGGTCAGGTGAAGCACTGCACAGTGAGGGAGTAAATGAATATATTATTTGGATTTGCACAGGTAATGTGCTCTGTTCCGATGAAATACATTTGTCTGTATTAAGTTGTAATCTGTTCTCACCATTATCTTCCCGGTGGCAGGACAGAGCTCGATTTGATTTGACATTTCACAAATTTCGATTACGACGCGTTTTACATTTCAATGCGCGATCTGCTTTTATCGGCTTTCTCGGTTTATTTTTCAAGTGTCTCACTGCGAGCATTGTTGAAAGCACCATTCTAACAAAATGTACTTTAAATGAAATGATGGGCTGAAAAGCTCAAGGTGTAGAGTGTGAAAATGGACCAACAACGACTGTTTGATTTTTGTCACGTTGCTGTTCCTTTTTCACAACAGAGCAGTGAAGATGACTTACACTGGCTGTGTGTGGGATCCTTCTCTGGTGATGACGCCCTCTTTGTCCATCAGCATCTGTCTGAACGTGCTCACTTTCTGTCGGATCTCTTCTTCCGTGTACCTGAGGACACACGAGGACAAAAGCGGTTAGCGAAGGAACACACAAGCTCATCAGCAGAAGAGCAGACGAGGCCACTGCGAATTCTCCTCAGTGATAACCAGAGACTGTTTGAAGACCTGTGGAGCAGCAGCTTTTAATAACCGTGCTGACTGAGGCAGAGGCACCTTATGACGTTAATTGTCATCTGTCGTAGCTGCCACATGCACGTGCCGTCTCCTGCTATCACGCACAGTCTGAACAAATGTCAAAGACTGCCATCCGACTGTTTCCTGACCAGAAAATAGACTCAGCTGACTGACGTCTATCCTCATGACTCACTGTCGACTGGTCGCGACCCCGCCGGGTCTCTTCTCTGGGCCCGGGCCGCGTGTCATGTTTTATTCTGCAGGCGAGCGCAGTATATATCTGAGCGGAGAGGAACTGAGAGGCAGCGTGAGGTGCTTTCAACGAGCTGACACAGACAGAATACCTCGAGCTGCTGCGGTGGCATATGAACAAACTCACTATGTGTGTCACAATGCAGGTTTGTATTCAAATATTCTCATTGAGGAAAACCTTTCTTTTTATTCCGGGTGTTCTGCAGCAGCGGACGCAGCCAAAGAGCCCAAGATCACACTGATCGGTGATACTTTAATTCAATGAAATTGTAAAGTTGTTTATGCATGCAGATTGTGGCTACATCCCTCCCAGCCTGTGAAGAAAAGAGCCTTTGACCACGTGCCTGCCACTGAAAATGACAGCTCTGCAAGGGGGACACAGTAATAATTCAACCAGCCCGTCTGAACAAGCACAACAGAGGGAACGAAGTCAAATTTATTCTACGGATTCTCAGAGGATAGCTGTGTGAGTCTGTGACAGTGCGCGTCCTCTTCAATGCACCGAACGCCGAGCCGATCTCCTGATGTATTCACGGCGTCTTTACAACATCTCCACATTTTGCCCGGGCTGCGGTAATGCGCCGTAATGAGCCACAGAGACAGGGGGACATGACGGCGGAGAGGGGGAGTGAGCAGGGAGGGGGGGAGGCAAAGAATTAATAAAGCTGTGAAAGAATGGCCAAGAGCCAGACAACACAGACTGACTGGAAGCCTCCTCTGTTAATGATGCCCTGCAATGTTTTTTATTTTGAGTTCGACAACAACAGCTTCATATTTAGAGGATGGCTAACAGGGTGGCATTCGTCTTCTCGTCCAACTGTGAGCAACTCACTCTTTAACCCTAACAGCAGCTCATGGCAGAAAAAAAAAATCCTAACAAAAAACAGAAAAAATAAAATAAAATAAATAAAACTGCATTTCCAACCACACGGTACATCCATACCTTCCATCCCAGCTCATAAATACATGGGCACTCCTCTAGGCTTTCTCCTTGTTGGCTCCTGTTATTAACATGTTGCCGCCGCAGCAGAGGGTGTGACACATGGAGGCACCTAATGTACTTTAAAACCCTCGGTGCGCGACTCCTGCAATTTGCATCGGAATCGGTTCGTCTCTGAGTTATTGCTCCATCAGATCTGAGCACCAGGTCGTCAATTCAACAACACAGCAGAAAAAATGAGCTGCTAACACAAGAAAGAAACGGTTCGGTCTGCGTTTACATAGCACCGCTCTATAATCGTGATGACCACTCAGGTCTTGTATCTACACTACTGGCACAGCTGTCATGGGCAGTTTAGGGGTTGAAATCCCGACCTTCTGTTTAGAGGAGGACCCGCTCTACCTCCCGAGCTACAGCCGCCCGTCCAGCATCAGGCTCGGCTCGAAGAAAACCAATTCAATGATCATCTTATCTTTGAAAATAAGTATATTTGCATAACATTGAATGCACGGATGCTCTCTTTTCCCACATTCAAACAAATATTGACATAAAATGTATATGAAGAGAAGAGAGACCGGGTCAGGCTGTAGCCCGCTGCTTATTGCCCTGTTTAATGGGTTTAACACGTATTGGGGATGGTGTAGGAGAGCTGTCCGTCACTCAGTGCTGACAAAAGACGCAGCAGTTCCTCTCCCGCTCTTACCAGAAGCTCACAGCGGAACCGGTTCGATAAGCTGGACTGTGAAAGCGCTCCTGCTCGTTTCAGTTGAGAAAGGAGTGCTCCTTCTTTTTTTCTCAGATTTAATACGGCGGCCCATATCATGTATTTTGAGCTGGCCGCTATCGGCACACTTACAGTGTCGGGGAATGAGATTAGGAGAAGTGTGATGGAGAGCTGTAACGGCTGGAAGATGGCCCAACAGAGGAGAAGCCAGCCGGTGTGACAGCACCATCAGGTCCCAGTGTAAGGCAATCTCTCAGCCCAGCGGCTGTCGGCTCAGCACAATGGAGGGCATAAACACGCACTTGATATTCAGCCGTTTTCCGACGCACGGCGCTGGAGCCATATACATTAGCTGCTTCCTGACAACTCTTACAGCAGTTGCGGAGTGCTTTCAGCCGTCTGGCGTGGATCTAAAACGGCAGCACAATAGGTAAAAGGATGAGAAGGCTCAGAAAGGATTCTCGCTGTGAAAATGAATGCATTCAGGCCAGACCTGTGCCATGATTGTAGGGCTTTCACTCTCACATTGTGCTGATGATGGAGAGGGCAACGGGGCCTGCAGCTAGCTCTGTGGCCATCACAGCTCAGAAGCAGGGGAAAAAAAGAAACAGGGTCATAACTTGGTGGGGCTAAGTCCTTTGTTGACGCCGAATCACTTCCTACCTCTTTGTTCTCCACTTCTTTCTCAGCGTATTGCTCCATTCTGAAGCCCAGCACAGCTCCACAGCATGAAGTGGCACAAAGTTTATTTCTGATGAGTCTAGAGAGTTGGTATGTTCCACAACAACTCTTGTTTTCTCAAAGAGTCGTGGGGCTTAGGAATATGGGCCAAAACGATCCCCCACAGCACCTGAATGCCTGCAGGTGCCAGGTGAATGGCAGGTTTACCCACAGAGGTAAAAATCTGTGTTTGTATGAGACTGAAAACTGATATGAGGCGTCTTTGAATACTCACACATTGGATGCTGGTCTGAAGCCATTAGCACGGTAAAACAACACCTCTCTCCTGTGCACATTTAATGAGCACTTCCTGCAGCTGTGCAGGTTGTAGCTGCTCTCTGCCCAACATGTGCTCAGGCCTGACACACCGCAGCGGTCGCTCTCAGCAAAGCTCGGCAACGCTGGCTTCAAATTAAAAATGAATGCCGGGCAGCAGTGCTTGTGCATTTTCATCAATGTGTGCGTGTGAGGTGGGAGGGTTCAGAGGCCAGAGTCACCGAGCTGGAGCCAAATCAAAGCCAGTTAGCCCAGGCCTGGTGCAGGGAGCATGCGAAGTCCTGGTGATTGGAACAGAGAGAGACAGTGGACATCGATCAGTGCAGCGATGAAAAATCACCACGATTAAAGAATTTGATTGGAGTAATTAGACAACTCTGAGCTCCCACAGATTCCCCCCATTAACTTGTGATCCTGGAAAATGAATAGCTGCGGCCCCGGCTTACACTGATAGTGCTCGATTTGATGAAGGCCCGGCTATGTAGATGTTTTGGTGTGTGTGTGTGCGTGTGTGCCTCCTCAGTGCAGTGATGCCTCTGCATTTGGCGTCTGAAGAGCCTTTTTCCACGAGTCGTCCCAAGGCGCGAGTGCACACCTATGAAACGCCACGGCCATCAATCACGCTGCAAAGAGTACGGAGGCATCGTGATGCCACTGTAGTTAGGAAGATTGAATGGTGCCGTGAACACGGCAAACACAAACCCGAACACCCCCACGTTTCTATTTCAGGGGCGGGATTAAAAAGACCTACTCAGTACCACAGTGAAACTGCCACAGGAGAGGGCTTTTCAGTGGAGGCTCTCTGGAGTCATAGATTCTCTGGTTAGATAACAGGCACCCGATAGTACAACTTTCTCTGTGGTTTTCTCTAAGGACCACTGTGGCAACAGCATTTCAAGCCCCCGCCCACCGCCCACTTGATATTGTGTGATATTGTTCATCGTTCATGAGGCTCTCTCCCTTCCAATTTCCAGCCTTATAGGGCACCAGCTTATCGTGTGATCATGCTTTGGCCTGCAGGAAAACCTCCATCAGAGCTGAGATGGTTATTTGCTGCAGCCTCAGAGGCTCTGAGAGCGGCTCCCTTAATACGTTTCTGGCGGCTCATGTGTCCTGCAATTCAAAGTGTCAGTGCAGATGTTACTGTGGCAGACGGGGCTATTTTAGAGCAACTATAGTGATCTCAGGCCATCTCTTTCCTCTCAGCCTGAATTCTCTACACACTGTTTTATGTGCGAATTCTCTTTCATCCCAGTGTTATTGTGTTTTTTTTTTTTTTTTTTTATATATGTGCCAGACTACACCTCCCTACTTGACTTTAGAACAACATCTTTAGATTTCAATACGCAACATCACATCTAATTTTTCTGCTTGGTGAAGCAAGAACAACAATATTTTCTCTCTTCCCCCTTATTATAAAAGCTCTTACCAGGAGTGGCACAAACTGTTTCTCTGCATACATTATTAGTCAGGCCCAGTGCAGAACTTCGCTGCGTGTGTGTGTGTGTGTGTGCATGCAGCGCCCATGTATTTAAAGGGAGCGGCACGTGGCCTGCAGTTTAGAATGAGCGAGGCCATGCGAAGGGGGCTCATTAAAGAGCTGGAAAAAGGCTCAGAATCCACAGGAGTGAGAATCACTCACAATCATTACGGCTCAATTAGTGGGAGAAACGCCTGTGTCAACCCTCGCATGCAGAGCAGCCCTTGAACTGGGAGAAGTCAGTCAGTTATGCTGTCAGAATATTCACAGTTAACGTGTATACCTATTCTAACAGATCACGCTCACCTAAGCGGACACGGATGTATATAACCTTCCACCTGTCTCGCAAAAGGGCAATGCTCCCTGCAGAGCATTCGACGCTCCAGTGGAATGGGAGGGGTGGTTGGGGTGGGGGGGTGTAGCCAGGTCTTCGACAGCTAAATGAACGGACTCCTTGCGTCCTCTTCAATTAGCTCCCAAGGTGAGCCCATCGCTCAAGACAGACTATTTATCCTGCTCCTATCTTTGGAAACAAGCTGAATTAGAGAGGGGGGAGGGGTCTGTGTGTCATAGAAAGGAGGAGAGTGGTTGTCATGCTGGCAGGGTTACTGTTCCCAGCATCACCCAGAGTCTCAGGGCGAGGACTCTCCGGTGAAGCCCCCCCCCACAAATAAAAATGTAAAAGAGACTCCAGCCACCATATTAATTGTGTCTAATGTCTGGCATTGCTCTCTGTGTTTCATCCCCCCTGCTCTATCCCTTAATCCTGCACACATGCACACACCCACTGTCATTTAAAGAGGCACATTAGAAATTGGAGAGGCAGGATGAGCTCTGCTGAGCCAGGCTGGCAAATGAGATTCTCCTTTTATTATAGCTTAACAAGATGAGTTGAGTCTGTCCGAAGCTTTAACACTCAGCTGAGTGGTTGCCGTCCTTCAAGTACGACCGTCTGCCAGCCCGGCTCGTGCAGGCTGCACGGGGAGTGGAGCCGGGCCAGTGTGGGTGTCTGGTCCTCTTGTATTCTGTCATCATTAGCCGAGCTGCTGCCTGCCGCTACACTGTTCCACTACACATCATGGCTCTTTTACATGGCTCTCAAACCAGGAACAGCTATGTCCACTCAAGGCCGGATATGAGTGGACCTTGACAGAATGCAGCAGCGGACCTCCTCTTTTTTTCGGACACTCCAGCAGTTCCGTCTCAGCTCGTGTCAGCCTGGCACAGCTCAACCATTACCCCTCACTCTTAATGAGGTCTCGCTGCCTGACAAGCCGAGTCAGGCTCTCTGACGAGGGGAAGGGTTAACGAGTGGGGAGAAAAATAAACTCCATCCATCTCCTCCATACTAAAAGGATCAGCAGAAAAGTGGTTCGGTCATTTTTGCAAGAAGGGACCAAAAAAAAAAGTATTTTGTTTTTTTAATTTGTCTGTGTGACATTTCATATTGTGTCAGTCACCTGTCAATCTAGCCTCAACCAAAAGAATTCTCGCTAATTGGCTTGCCCTCTAATCAATTAAATCGCCCTTCTCTAATCCATCCAGGATGAGCAGGCTTCATGACAAATGTGATGTGAATAAAATGTCACCAGATATCAGCAGGAAAATGAGTTTCCTCTGTACGGCCACCGGATCGCAGAGCTCGTCATTAGTCTCAGTCTGGCATAGCTGCGGGTTGTCCAAGCAACAGTGTCTGTCTGTCCAAGGTTATCTCTGGGAATATGTCTCAGGACTGGTTGTCTAATGAGGACCAAAGTCATGCAGAAAATTTGGAGGAAGACTATTTCCAGGTCAGTGGATAAGAGGCAGTGTCAGGCAGGTAGTGGGTGGTTCGGGGTCTCAAAAAGCTTGCAGGTGAAATTCCCACCATCCGCTTGGGCACAGTGCAGAGACCTCCAACATAAACAATCGTATATCCAAACCACCTCCTTGCTTCTCCGCAGGTGCTCAGCCATGTCATGTCACTGCAAACGGTCCAGTGAAGAGGACACTTCTTTCACTTTTTCTGGGGCAGCTGGCCAAGCAGGAAGTACCCAGGTCCTTGCCAAAACCCTCCGCGTAGTGCCCTTCACTCACTGCTGCCTACGCTGTGGCACGCTCATCTTAGGACCAGGGCAAACTCCTACAGGATATTAGTTTAATAGAGTGTGACAGTGACTGCCCACTTTTAGAATGGCTCTTGTTCCTGGAGCAAGTTTGCCAATTATTTTCTCTATTGACTTTTCAGAAAATCCTTCAAAAGAGAATAAAGCCCCAACCAGCTATGAGATGAACATTGGCCATCAAGCATTTGCAAAAGTATTAGAAAATGGAAAAAAGGTAGTAGACTGTGTACATAATTTTTTTAATGTTAAGGTACGACACATCCCATAAACCCTTGCAAATGATCCCTTTTACCTACTTCCTTAGATTTCTTTTCTTTAAAAGCAGTTGTGGCTTCGACGGGAGAACATCTTGAATGGTTTCAATATTATGGCTGATAAAATCCATTTCTGGAACCAGCAGTCAAGCTCTCCTTTGTTCCAGAGCAGAAAACAAATCCAGAGCTTTTACTGGTAGTCAAAATAGATACTGGATTGGTCATGACAGATCACAGCTACTGAGAAAATGTCCACGGCATGTTGCTAAAAATAGCCGTAGCACCAAAGTACTGCTGCTATGCGCCATTTCCTTGCAAAACCACAACAGCGAATGCTGAGGAGCCTCCTCTGCTCCTGTTGTTTCTTCCCAGGACATCAATGAAAATGACTTTTGGCAGGTAACAGATTTTGAATGTAATGTTTTGCTGCAGCCTGTGAACTCAGCAGCCCTACAGGTGCATACCTGTCAGCGTTGAGTTCTCCACTCCGCAAAGAGTGTTTTCATACCGTCAACCTCCAGCCAGCTCCACAGTAAGTGAATAGTAAAGAAACGATAAACAACCTGCTGTTTCGCTGCAAAACGGCAATGCCACTTGACATCAGATACCCGGCGCACACAGAGTGTTTACGTGCCCGTTGAAACATTTATTCAGTGCAGCTTCAGTATGTTTGTGCCACATTTCAGGCATCGTGCACAAAACATTTTCAGAACCTTGTTCAAAAACTCTCTAACTTTTAGCCAGTTCAAATTGACGAATTGTCGTTTGCTCGTCACATCTACTCACCCCTGCTCCTCCATCATCTCCTGGAGCTCCATGCATTTGAGCTCCACCCTCCTTTTCCTCTCATGGTCCAGGATCTCTCTGTGCGGCTTCTTCACCAGGATGGGCTCCGCTTCCTCCTCCTCCGTACCTGGCTGCCCCTCTTCAGTCATAGTTTGCAGGGCGGTCGGCGCAGGAGCTCCTGATCCTGCAGCTGCTGCGGCTCCTGCTCCGGGGACCACCGGCTGGGCCACCCCGTTCGCTCCGTCCTTCGGGGATGGCACCCTCGTTGCATCGTACATGATTAATGACTCTGTGGAGACACAGGCAGACAAGGATCAGCTGAGGTAAGAGGAGGCAGTGGAACCTTCGAGAATTTGATTTAGCCTCATTAAATGTCTGATGTTTTCAAGAACTTTTGGTAACATTGTTAAACCTCTCTAATCTCCTGGATCATCTGTGGGTGGGGGTCTGTGGTTTATTACCTGGAAGCCAGGTAATAAACCACAGATGAACCATCTACATGACAGGGTCAGGAAGACTGGAGTGGACGACACAAAGCAGACTAAGAAAGTCTTTGATATAATTTGAGTTATTTGATCATGTCGGCCATGACTGCATTCTTTGTCTTCTGCCTCATTCCCTCATGACTTATGATGTGGTCATTTTTTTGTGAGGAATAATAGTATAATAGTGTGTGGTACAAGTGATGCTTGGACACGGCTCTGATTTAGATGGATGGTCCTGTTAAGACCGGCGTAGATCAAGCGAGGAGACCTTCGCGTGCCCACGAGCCTCGGCTGCTCAGCCCCTCTCCCTCTGCAACCAACGGCTTCAATTTTTAGAGGCTGGCCTGAGAAGCAACACCGAGGCACTTCATCACTGTCACGTATGGAGACAGAATGATACGGAGGCCGGCTGGACAAAACTCCGCAACTACAATTACATCTGCACCCAACTGCTCCCCATTTCATCGCCATCGCCACGTGGGCAGCTCCATTTGAGCTGGTTCTGACTCTCTTTGACGGGTTATTAGGGACGTGCTTAGGGAAGTGCTGCAAGCCAGCAAACGAGCCGTGAACGTGCGCGTAGCCACACGGCTCTCAGCTGACAGAACAGGTGGCAGGACAGCAGGAGGTATTATCACTGAATCTATTACACAGAAGATCAGCACTTGATATTCCATGACGGCAATCCATCATCTGCACACGCCTGTCTGTGGAGGATTCTGAGGAGAGAAGCACTTGTCCATCAAAAGGGACTTTCAGGTAGACGCCAGCGGCACAAAGGATCTCTGCAGGAGCTTTGAAGAGAGTCCACATGTTTGCCGATGTCGGTTTTCAACAGAAAAACAACTGAAGATGACAGGAATATATAGTACGCCAAAAATGTGAAAATAAAACTGTGAAAGAAACACAACAAAATACATCAAGTCAAAAATTCAACCGGGACAAAAAGTAGATTTATCAGTGTGATCACTGACAGCATTTTTTTAATGCAGGGACTGCCTGTCAAAGTGGTTCCTCTTGCTTGATAAGACCTTTCATTCCGACTGTACCATTCACACACTACCTCTTGTCTTCCATTTTCTGACCAGCTTGTCTGGATCTCTCAGTCAGAGGGGAGGACCATGATTAATCTTGTCTCTGTTGGACATCATGTCTTGGCAACAAACCCTGATGATCTTCACCTTTACACAGCCGGCCAAACACAGGACGCGTGTTTGATACCGAGCTGTATGTAGCATTAATGGTAATAAGGTGACATCATCTGGAAGAATCTGCGAGGAGCCCTCCATTGCAAATGAGAGTCTTGATGAAGCCAGATGTGGAGAGTGTGGAGCTGCAGGCCAGGAGCCAGTCAGTGTTAAACGACTGCTGTAAATATCAAGCCATCTCATTACGCTAATTCATCATTCACAGTCACTGCTTTTGTTCCCGAGAGGGGGGTGGGGCGTGCAAAAATCTGTTCTCTTTCAAGTTAAAACAACTAAATCATTTAATTGTGTAATGGAAAAAATGTGAGCATAAAGGGAGACTTGACAGAGAGCTGATAAGGAGGCTGAGCACCCAGTTAATTGAGTGAGAGTCCTCTACAGGGACTGAAGGTTATCTCCTGTAATAATGTTGGCACCAACCTCATCTGTTAGTATTGCAAGGGTGTATAAGAGTGTCACGCCCCGACAGACACCGTTTGTAAGTGTCACCATCAGTTACTTCAAATCACAAACAGATAATGTGATAATGAATATTCAATATTCCATTTTGGATCGGCAACACTGATTGCTGTTAGAGAGAAAGGAGCCATTAGCTCGCGGCCTCTCTCAACCGAGTGAGAGGAGATTGTTCCTGTTGTCTGTTGTCTAACCTCTGCACGCGCTGTCCCGTGCTGTCGGCTTGATTGGATGCTGCCGCTGCAGACCCTGCTGACATCACACCCGATGCAAACAAAGCAAGCCGGTAGTGCGACGCGACAGCCAATCGGAGACGTGCGAGGGCAGCGCGTGCACAAAATGTGCAGGGGTTGCTGTAATTTCTGCACCAGCATCGTGACCTGTCGATTACAGTGTCGCTGGTCGCCCCCCGCAGGGTCGACTCATCTCGGAGCACGCAGGAGATGGATCGCACACTTAATGCTCAGTTAATAACAATAACATTTTCTGTGTCCACTCGGTGAAAAAAAAAAAGAGAGCTTGATCTCATTAGCGATCTAATGTTGCATTAGGCTGATGGGACATTAGCCAAGGCTTCGCCTGGACTTATTTATTTATCCTTATTATTATTTATTTTTAATTCCATAATTCTATTGTGAGTTTGCAACACCACACGTAAACTCATAAATATGAATGCCGTCATTGTGAATTGTGTTGGCGAGGGAAGAGCTATGCTGTGTTGCATTCAATTTTTCATCGCCCAGCTTTTCTGTAAATATGGATTACTCTCGCTCCATTCTTTATAAAGCACGTTTCTGCATCTGATTACATAAACAAAGAGAACAGTAAACGTAAACAGCGGGGCCCTCGCTGTAAACACGACCATCTGCGCATTAGGCGTCGACAGACCTTTACGGGGAAATGCTGCGGAAAGATCTGCACGACTAGGACACACACAGAAAGTCTCCATTCTAATTTCAACATTCTTTGCAGCCATCAACGAATATATTCAGCCCCCCGCTGATCTCACTTCATCCATACCACTGACACAACATCAATACTGAAGCTAAGAATGTCTCTGAAGAACAGCAGCAATCCAGCTTCCTAACAGGAATACATTCAGGCCCCTGTTGTTGGATCATGACTAATTTAAATCTATTGATGAAATGCTATAACTGCAATTAGAGTGGAAAAGGGAATCCAGCTGTGTATGATTGTTAGTCTTGTTTTAAATGGATTCCATTTCAGCTGCTGCGCCATAGAGGAAATGCAGCAGGGATGTGGGTCTAGTCTGCTCGAAGGCAACGTTCCTCACCCGATACCCTCTTCCTCTCAAAGCGTGGCAGGTCACCCTCTGTTGTGCACAAAGGCTCGTATGATTGGATCTCGCTCTGTGGCAGCTACAGCTCCTCCATTGATTGAAGGGTGGCAGTAACAGGGGGCCCGACCTTCACTGAGAATGGCAAAGAGAAGCAGAAATAAACTTCCTGGGTGGCGCTGAAAAGGGAACTATCCTGCGTGCAGATGTACTTTGTGTGTCTGAGTAAGACCCGGGCCGCACTCCTCCCTCTGTCTCCTGTCCTCTCTCCATCACACCTTTCTGCCAAAATAATCTGGCCCTGGGCTAGAAGCTCCTGCTTTGTTTGTAGCACTCTGGCACGCAGGATGTGTTCAGCTCTCCCAAGGTCAGCGCTATTCATTCCAGGCACGTTGGATTGCTGCTGGGTGCCAGGAAACAAGCAGCCTCAACTTTTTTTTTTTTTTTCCCTTTTTTGTTTAATGGTAGTTGGATGGAGGTCGCATACAAAATAAGCACATGAGGTTTCAGCTCTGGAAACAGAAAAGCAGGAGGAGACAGGGGTGCATGGGCTTTCTTCCTCGCTGCTGTGATATCTTTCACATGCACGAGTCCAAGTAACACAGGACATCTGCAATGTGTTGTCATCTGCCGTAGCGTCTTTGCCGAAGCTTGTTGCCGCGTCAGCCCTGAAGATGGACTGAGCTTTTATCCACGGCCGACCATTGCCACTTCTTCTGTGCTCCTATTGCTTTTAATTATCTCCAGTTAATTTGTGTTGCTGCTCATATCCTGCCACTACCAGACTTGTTCAAGCACAGGTTTTGCCTTCACAGCTCCTTCTACTTTGTCTTTGAAAAGCACACAACAAGGAGGCTGCCGCTTTTTCTTTTCACATCAGTTTCTCCACTTGCGACTAAGCTCTTTTCTTCTAAGCCAACAAAGAGTTGGTGCCACCATGAAATCGCTGGCTGACTGCTGACACCTGGCCGATGCTTCTGCGCTAAAGCAACATTTAGAAACAGGTGCCATTCTTCCCTCAGAAGCAAAGACGATGCAAAGCAGCAACTGGTAAGAGCCACTCAGAAAGCACAAAGAGGGTGAGAACCTCTCACGTCAGCTCACTGAAGTAATGAGCTACGTGACGGATGCAGAGGAAGTGAAAGAAGGTGGAGGAGAGGCATCTTTGGGAATCTCAGTGACAGAACTGTGACAGAAATAAACCACCCTCTGTCCCATTTTTTCACGTCGCACAGAACTGCGTGCGTCACCTAAAGAGGACAACTGACGCTTTGTGACATCTGGGCCTGTTGTGGCCATGCCGTTCAGCTGCGGGTTGACAAACTGGAAGAATACACACTCGACCTCAAAACGAGGCTTTGAATATTTTTGACCTACTGTGTTCCGCTTGGATCAAACATTTATTGCTTTTTTAAAAAAAAAAAATATTTTGGAACTCTCTTTTAGCAGGTTTGGACTTAGGGCACAACTCCAGTCGCGGGGCTGAACTCACAGTGGAGCCATGTGCCGTGTCTCTCAGGGGAGAAATGATTAGCACAGGACTTCCTCTGATGCGATTACAGGGGTCACTGGGAGGGGAGAGATGGGCTGTGAGACTGACTCACCCTTCGTTCTGTCAGCAGACACAACTGCAAACACCCAGCAGAGTTTGAATGAAGGGCAAGGATGAAGCTGGGCATTGATTCCACTCATCTTTAACCATCTTGCTGATCTGATCAAACATGCACAATCGACAGCAGCGGGAACTTCTGCACGTTTGAACCTCCGTCGCACAAGTTCACACTTTGATCATCTTAACCTAGAGATGCTTAAGAGATATTACGCCCTGATCCTGGGCTTAAGCGTGCAGGCAGAGTCAAGCCTCCTTCCTTTATGCTCTCAAATAAAATATGCAGTGACTATAGATCTTTACTCAACAGAGACGCTTGGCTCGTGATGCAAACACCTGCGCTGCGCGTGACGTCTCCACAGCGTTTAATGCCAAGTCGTCTGCACGGCCACAAATCTGCCACACGGCCACTTTAATTAGAGAATATGACCCCGCTCTCCCGAGAGAGAACAATTTACATTAAAGTGAGCGGATCTCATTAAAAGTGCAGCCTGACTTTTCCACTCAGAGACACTCGAGGGCTGAAGACAAAACTTAGATGAGCTACCAAACAAAAAGGCCAACGATTTTCTGCGGAGATGGTTTCAGTGTACAGTCCATACAGAGCTTCAGCCTCCGTCACGTGTCATCAACCACTTTGGCCTTTGTTCTGCTACTTAAAGCCTTAATGTACTTTTAGCCAGCAGAGCAGGTTTTGTGATTCTGCCACAGTGGAGAGAACATGAAACATGAAAACCTCTTTCCTTATTTCATTTTGTCAACGAGAAGCAAAAGGAACAATATGTTTTTTTTGTTTTTTTTTGGTGGGGGGGGGGTAGGAAGGAAAATAATGTGAGGATAGCTGTAATAAAACATCTCCGTATCACTCATCTTAAAGCAGACAGTGGATTTTACTCCTGAAAGTAATTCACCAAGAATAAAGATGCAATATTTTCCTCGACTGTGTATTTCTTTTCAGATCTCAGATGTCTGGAGATTCGCCCGCCTCGTTCATCGCTGTCCAATCCAGCCTTCCATTTTAGAATTGATCCAATGTCCAGCAGCCATGCTCAGTCTAAATGAGCTCATCACCATACCAGCGCGTGCCTCTGTCAGCGGCTGCTGTGCTCTCACAAATCCATAGCCCGTCTTCCAGAACCAGTTTTATAAATTTAAAGTTTGTTCCTCCCCTGCTCTGAAATGATTCCCCATCGGCAGATTTCACAGCTTCACAAAATCCATCAGCTACAATTTTTCGTCAATAAATATTTTCATGAATTATCGCCGTCCCGTGTGATAATGATCAAAATTAACTGCAACTTCTAGCTCGGCAGAACCGGAAATTTTGAATATGGGTTTTTTTTCACAGGAGCAAAGCATGCCGGAGCACTTCATTTCACAGTCAGCTTCAAAGAAGAAGAAGAAGAAGAAGAAAAAAAATCTAATTTAAAAAGTTAGTAGAACCAGAGTGCACTGAGTATAGAGAGGCTTAAAAGTGGTGGAGGTTGCTCCTCTAAGGGTCACTGGGGAGCCATCAGAGATAGAGTCTGAGCAGCAGAGTTTACAGCCCAGAGGTTTGCAAACTTCCAAACAACAGGCAGAGATACTGTGAGATGAACGGAGGCAATTTGAAACACTGGCAAACGGTGCAGCGATATAAACACAAAGACACAAGACGATGGATGCTAACATTCATATTATGTTGCTGAGAACTGACAGTGCCTTCTATCGATGCATGCACAGTGATTTACACTGTGTTTGACACATCAGACAAAAAAAAAACGGCAACCATTTCAAATATAATCCAGTGACAGAGCCGTTTCCCTCCAGGGTGCACTTGTCTGGATTTTGTCAGAGGCACAGCCCACGGTGGCAGACTTTAAAAACCCCTGACATGGAGAAACACTTCAGGGCTCAGGACACATGGGTGCATTTATTTTTAACAGTGGGCTTTGAATTTTAAAAAACGCTGTGAAGACTTCTCATTGCTCCGTGTTTCAGCATCGTAGACGTTAGACGACGTTATATTCACATGGATGAAACCCTCAGCCGCGGCTCCAGTCAAAGAGGCCGGGTCGCGTCGGTGCCTGCAGCAGACTGAAGCCAATCTCCCGACTGCTGCAGCCCAGAAATGAGGCTGTCCTCTTTTCCCACCTGCCACTGCTGCTCTTTAATTGACACGGCACTCTGGAGCTCGGAATGATCAGCTCCCTGATACAAAGTGATGCCTGTCAGTTACAGGCGGCCGTTCATTCCCCGCACTGCCGTCACCCTTGAACTGCGCGGACATCGCTCCGAAAGTACAAAAGCACCTTCGCTTCTGCCAGTGCAGCACCCGGCGCCCGTCCAACGCAATAACCAGCGTCTCCCTGTGATAGCAGCTCAACAGCAGACGAGGCCCATTTTCCCTCCTCCCCGCAGGAGCTTGCGGAGGTATTGTTTTGCTGGGCGCAGCCGAAGGGTTGATTGTTTGCTGCCTACACCTTTCCAGCCGCCAGCAGCCAGCGGCCCTCCGCCGCCGTCACGCAGCTTTATGCATAACAAAACTCATGCAGGATGATGAGTCATGAGCTCAAACTGCGGCTTAATTACACTGGGGACTCGGGCTCTCTGTCACTTAGCTCCAGGCCAATGAACCAAATGATTTTGTTATTAGTTCCCTGCCAGCA
The DNA here is from genome assembly GCA_016785235.1 of Pseudorhombus dupliciocellatus. NCBI lineage: Eukaryota > Metazoa > Chordata > Actinopteri > Pleuronectiformes > Paralichthyidae > Pseudorhombus > Pseudorhombus dupliciocellatus. The sequence goes on from JAFBJW010000112.1 coordinate 361,071, forward strand.
AACACCCAGTTTTGTTTGTTTTAGTTCACATGTTCAACCCAAATGTTTCTAACTCACGAGTACAAGCTGAACTGATTGGTGAGTTTCAGTGTTCGGCTGATCCGGCCACTATTAGGCGTAATCTCCATATTGTTACAGTGGCGTTTATGGGTGATGAATCACTTTCCAAGTACCATCAACTCGAGGTGGTTTATTAACATAATTTATTTCCCGCAGCAACCCAAAGGCCAATGGGAAACTGTCATCGGCTTTTTGTCAAATGAATCAGGGAGAGCAAACGTCCAGATCGGCCTGCAGCACTCAATTAGCAGCTTTTGTTTGCTCAATAAAAATGTGATGTTTTGACAATCCTGACCTCATTATCATTAAACCACTTTTATTATGGACATTGAAGCGAATCGAATACTACGTTTACCGGGGGAGTGACTGACTGGCTGGCTGTGACATTTAAAGCAGCTTACGTCGACTGTCGCTGCTGTCTCCGCGACTCTTTATGCCGTCGATGAGCAGGCCAACGGAATTAACTGAGTTCCTTTTTGTTTTTGGAGCATTTATATGCATGTGTCCTTTTCGCCTCACTCGGCAGCTTTGCCTTGTTCCACACTTCCTTCCTTACTCTTTGATAAACTCTGAAATCTCACCTCAAGAGGCCAAAAGGTGTCCCAATGAGCACGACACAGTGCGGCACTGATGGGCACGATTATCACACAACTGTCAACGCTAAAACGAAACCTCATCACAGCAGTAGCTACAAAGCAGCCGTCAAGCAACCACATAGTTAATTTCAAACTCAGTGATTATGTGAAACAATGACTCCTCGCATAAAAAAGTGAACCCGAGCTAAAAGTGGGAGAGAGAGGGAAAAAAGAAAAGCTGGACGGTTTCAGGTGAGACAAGGCCAACACCACACCATTTATCAACAGACAGCTTGTGAAGGTGTTGAGGAAGTGCTGTACTGCACCACTTATGTCAGCTCTAAAAGAGGAAACAGGAGTGTGACTGTATATCTTCATTGTTGTGACAGTCAGGAGCTTCAGAGCACTGGGCGCGCCGGGAGTGATTAAAGGAAAACGCAAGGGCTAATGACAGCGTCTCACGTTGGCTCATGCTGGACGCTTTAAAAGTCTTCATCCTCATGGCCGTCAACATATAGATTTTGTAAGAAATGCGCTGACTTGCTTGCGGGAGGGTGTGAGAGCTCTTCCTTTCAGCGTGAAGCTACATGAATGTAATATTCTTTTCAGTGACAATTTCATATTTATAGTGCGTTTCATTACACGAAAGCTCGCTGCGCTTTCGATTGAAAGGCCTAACATAAAGATAAATGTAAAAGCTTGAGAATATATATATACGATAAGTAACTGCGGCAACATAAATAAAAGTATGTAGGCGAGAGTATGAAGCTGAAACCGAATCATTTCATCAGCGCAGTCTAATAAGTATGAATGAAAAGCCCTTGAGCAGAGGAAAGATTTATGTTGGAATGGAACTCAAAGGAGACAATTTGTGGTTTTTCGCGTGCGATGCAAAGGTCTGTAGAGAAAAAATAATAATAATAATCTCCTGTCTGTGGTTTCTCCCACAGAAAACACTCCTCCAGGTACTGATTCACCACGATGTCATGTCACATCACATCACGATGCTCCACATTTGCATGGTGCACTTCTTTTGTTTTTGGTTCTGCCCTCAGGTGCAGGAAATGAAAACGCTTCACAGAGAACAAGCTGAAGTCTCCCAGTGTTCATAGTTTGCCTAATTGCTAAAGCGAGGGGGGGGCTGAGTTTTTTTTTTTTTGCGAGGGGGGGCCTGAGTTTTTTTTTTTTTTTTTTTATACATATTTCAAATTAATTACACCTGTATAATGAAAAGAAATCAAGCAGTGTTGTGATTAATTGCGGTGTCGTCTGTTCACAGCTTCCTATCGTCTTGTCGCAGTGGGACTTATCACCATTTGGCCAATCAAAGCAAACTGGCTTTTCTAGCTGCAGGAGCTGAATCCAGCTGTGAGCGTCTCTTACTGCTGCAGCAACGAATGCAATAAAGATACTACAATGTTCTATGAACACTGGAGCCGGTAAACCTCCTTGAGTAGTGTCCAAAATCAAAACGACGAGCAAAATACATTTGGGTTGGGGGGCTCGCAGGTAGTGTTTCAGACAGGGAACAAAGAGGAGCTGCAGCAGTGGACAGTTTTGAGGGGAAAAAACACATTTTCTGCACATCACGGCATTGAAATGATGAACCTGCACATGAGGATATTAAGCGTTAAGTCAGCACACAGCTTATTCCAGAGAGCAGGGCCACAGTAATTGAGAGCAGGCTTTGCCAGACCTGGGTATAAGTCTGGGCTCAGCCAGGTGACCTGAGAGGACCGATCAGGTTATAATCACTGAGCTTAAAGCCGTCTTTCATCATCACATCAGCCTCTATGGAGATTTAATCCACGGGGATCCAGCAATTATTGAAATGCAGTTCATTTGATTACAGGCACATGCAGATCCCCTGATGGCTGCCGCCACCCTCTGTGGTTGAGTCAGACTTGGTAAGAGGCACGAGCTGTCGGCTTGGTGACTGGGTGCTGGCATTCCCAGCTGTCAGCTCTCGGGGATGAAAATCAGATGCAGATTTCTGCAGTCTCGCTGAGCCGATTCAAGGGAGTTGAATCAGAATGCGAATTCCGTTATAGTCCCAAGATTGGGGAATTGACATGAAACGTTAAATAAAGTTAGGGACACTTTTAGGTCTACTGGCTATAGATGGATGAGACAGTTATGGTGCTCCACTAGACTGCTCTGGAGGAAGAAAGGAGAGCGCGATAGGAAATCAAACAATGGCGTGCGCTTAACGAGACAACGAGCGCACAGGAGAGAGAGAACCGAAGAGAAAAGACAAAAAAGCTGCAGAGAGGGAACAATACACTGGGTGGAGAAAGAGAAAATGCTGTGAATGAAAGAAACAGCAGGAACATTCAGTCCAAATGAAAAACATTCATAAGAGCAAGAAGGATCGCTCTGCTGTGTGAATGGAATTGTACCGACAGGAAACGTCTATCAGCGCCTTTTAAAATGAGGCAGGAGGAGCTCAAGCTCACACGGAGGAAGCGGCTGGCGCTGCCTCTATAGCTCATTAGTTGGTTTGTACTGGAGATGTATTTCCTTTCCATACATTACTGCCTTTTAAACCCCTTTCAAATAACAAATAACCTAATTTATAGATAGATAAATAGATGAATAGAAGCCACACAGCCTCTGTTACACACTATGCCAAATCCCGATTGATGTGAACCAGAAAAGCAGAAACCACTAACATGAATAGGAGGGCGGAGGAAATGCAGAGGTGGTTGTTCTCATCTCAGGTGGGTTACAATGGCAGGATTCTGCATTAGTGCATCTCCAAGGAAACCCAGACATTCCATTTCAACTTCATTTGGACAGTAGCTCTATAATAAATGAAGTGCACTGCAGAGGCTTCATGGCTTCATGCAGGAAGGGGGGGGGGGGGGGGGGGGAAAGGGGAGGCAGGTGGAAAATGTCAGCCTATTTGAGACGGCGCTGCAGTGAAACCTGAGATCATCAGAGAAGTTGTCTGAACGTAGTAATTCCCTCCGTTTGATTTGATGTCGGTTGTTGTATGAAGATGGAGGTGAGGGAGCAGGATTTGCTGTGCATTTGTCCAACTCAGGGCGTAATGAGTCTGTTGAGATTCTAAAGAGATGACCGGGCCGACCCAGTGGCGTAAAGGTTGCTATTTCACAGCCGGCTGCTTGTGGATGTTATCGTCTATTAGAATAAACAGGGGGTGTAATTTGCATGCACGCTTCAATTAGAGCTGTCAGCTGTGGCGATATCTAGATTCACTACCCACTGCCGGCAGCCGTGATACACTGTGTCACCTGTCATACAGCGGCCTTGTCCTCCCCAAACAAACACAAAGACATTAGCGGTGCGACAGCACACAGAGGGAGACCTGCCCAGCGAAGTGGGGCTGAATTGAGCTGTGCACTTGCAGAATCGCTACACCCCCATTGTATACATGCATCTCCCATACCGTCTCGCTCTCTGCTCTTCGCTGCTGTTGTGCGAGATGGAGCGCGGACGGCAAGCGTCCGCTGGGACTGCACCGCAGATCGCTGACAGATCAGGAACGCTGTCTGATGCTCCACCACCGCAAGGAGAGTGATTAAGGAAGGTTTTTGTCATTTGTCCTGATATTCTTTGTTTTTCCACCAGCCACCGCCGTCCCGGTGCTTGTCACGATAAGGAAGCTTTGTAGCAGGGAGAGACACAGGGATTAGCTAACATTAGAGGGTGGATAGTTTCCACTGAATCAAGGTCAAGAAAGAAAGAAAGAAAAAAAAAAAAGGCCCGTTCAGACACGATCTCTCAGCAACGGCTCCCAGAGAAAAAGGCAGAGCTTCAAATTGGACCTGTTAGTGCGGAGTAACACTGGAAAACAGAACAGCCAGCGAAGCCAGGCACATGAAGAGACAAAATGACTCTGGCAAAGATATTGATCCACTAAAAGAAGAAACAGAAGAAGACTGAGAGATCCTCAGAGAGGAAATTTGATGGATGAGAAATTGATCGATTGATTGATGCGGAGCGGAGACCCCCATCATCTCTGATCTGCTTTGACCTCAAACCAATTTTTAAATCGAATAGCGAAAAGAAAGAACCTGAGAGAAAGGCAGGCCGCCATTAGACGGTGAGAAGCGGAGACGAGAACACACTGACAGATATGTCAGTGACAGTGACGATGACCATCTGTCATCAGCTCCTCACACATCTCGCTGCCCTGCAGGGACTCACGGGCGGCTGCACGTGTGGCTACACATATGCATGAATCGATTCCTGCAGCAGGAGAGAGGAGTCCGAAACCCCCCCCCCCAAAAAAAAAACCGAACAAACATTTTAGCTTCTCTGAAATTTTCAAGGTTAAATCGGTCACTCCTCCCTCCTCCGCTGTGCCGCTCCTGTGCTTTTATATCTCAATCTGTGGCTCTCTCGAACCGGCAGCCATGCATGAAGCGCCTGGGCCGTTGTGAAAAGCCGATAACATGAGACAAACCATAATGCCACAATGGACATCCCACCTCTCCCTGCCTGCTCGGATTTCACATCTCCTGTGGCCATCTGTCAGTAAGAGCCATGTGCTAGAGAGCTACGAAGCGGCAGATATTCAGGCATTAACGCAGGCTCCACCGCACTGCCCCTGGAGAGAATGCATGCATGCACGTATGAGCGCCGCGTAATGCCTTTGATATCTCCTGAGAGACGTTCCTTTTGGGGGTCCAAAGCTATGTTTGTGGGATAATCAGTGTTGAAATGTGTTTACATGCCGGGAGGGAGAAGCAGATATTGAGTAAAAACTTCAAAAAGCACAGGCTTCTAATCTGCTAGCCGGGAGCGGGATTAAGGCACCTTTCAGAGGAGGCATCATGCTATAATCCACAGCTTCTGCACAAACAACAGTTTGTATATTCATACACAGATTGGGAAGTGGAAGCCGCAGTGCATCGCTTGTGAGCGTGAACTTAGAGTTAGCCATGTCTTACTGGCACAGGGAGTCATTTCAAAGTCAACTGTGCAGCATTAACATCCTCTTTTTTATGGGAATTTAATGGAGTGAGGTTAAAAAAATGGGCCGGTCCAGGCAAGCCACACTGCATTTTAATTGGTCAGTGGGTAACAAATGGAGCTTATTTCCAGCACTTTCCCCTCTCACAGTTGTCAAGTGTTAACACCAGCAAGAAGGTCGGTCATCGAGTGGGGCACCGTAGCTGCTTTAATGTTCCTTTTATTCCTCTCATGGAGCTGCAGTGACTGCAGGTCACCTTCACCCCACCGTAGTTTGACTTTTCACCTCCATAATAAAAGCCCCAGCTACACATGCACATGTCATACAGCGACTCATATGGAAAATTAGAATTTGTGACGTGCAGAATGTGATAAGCGTGGAAAGCCAAACAAGAACCTTTTACCATTGACAGCCTGGCCTAGTCTCTGGCCTATTTGCTGTGTCTGTTCTCCTCGTCCTTGATTGGAAGCCTATACTGACTGACAGTGTGCTGAGGCCATGCAGCTCCCTGGGGAAGCGAGGACAGCAGCAAATCCAGCTTGTCAGCTCTACACAGCAGAGGAGCCAGCAGACTGAGAGATGGCTATAGAGAACAGAGGAGGAGTGGGGGGGGGGCACCCATAAAGGTCAGATGAGCCGGCTGCTGCTCTTCCGGTGGGCTACAACTTGGCGCAAGGGAGGTTAGACGCTCTCAGCTGCACCAGGGGCCACAAATACACGAAATGTCACCAACACGACTAGAAATCCTGACAAAATCAATACTGGCACAGCAGCGAGCCTTTGTTACAAAGCCAACCCAAGCAAAGTGGAGTCTTTCTATAAGAGGTTGAGAGGAATGAAAGCTTGTTTTCAGTCAGAACTTTGCCCACCAGGTTGTGTTAATACAAAAATAACTTCTATGATGAAAGTCTTCTTTGTTTCTGGACCAAATCTTGGTCCGTCTTCCTCTCCACTGAGTGCCACCATTGTAACATCTGCGACAGTAACTCGGTCCCCAAACATTAGCAAGTCGGAGCGAGCCAAAACGGCTAACCAGCCACAGTATCAGCCCCTCACATCCCGTCTGCAGCTCCCCATATGGACAGCAGCCATGATGGGCTTATTAATCCCCTGAGAGCCAGGGGACGGAGGATGAGTGTGTCCAGGCTTGCTGTAATATCCTCTGGCCAAGCACCGTGTCTATCTGTGCGCCCGCCCGCCCCCGCTCCCTCCACACGTGCCATCTGTTTCCTGCCCAGCTCTCTGGCTTAAGTCCCCACTGAGCTGCTCCTGCTCCTCTCACACAGAAAATTTGCCCCCGTCAACCCTCCTGACATATGGGACGCCAGGAAGAGCCTCTGAATGTAACCGCCAGAACCCACAGCAAATTTCTGAAATTTTAAAATGTTTTTTTGCTGCTATATCAGCTTGCAAACAGAGTGAGCGAAAACAGAGCTCCTTTCTCCAAACTCTGTTTTCAAACAATGAACAGTCCACAGAGGAGGGAGCGAGTGTACACTGTAGATCAAATCAAATCTCCAGGGGCCCCGTTTCTCTCTCCAGCACCACAGGGGGTCCGCTCTGGTCATTTCAGCTCCCCGTCTGTGAAGCTAGCGCGGTACAGATCCTCCCATCTCCACTCTGGATGTTCCCTCAGCTCACCACTGCGTCCGTGAAGTGTACGTCTCAATAAATGAGCGTGTTCACTCAAAGTCCTATCTGACTTCTGGGACTGAGAAAGAACTGACAGACAAACGGCTGCCAAAGTGCCCAAAGTTATTTCAAGGACTCAGCGTGAGATTTTAGATGTATGCTTTTTAGAACGTACGGTAAACGTTTGAAAAATGGGCTTGTTCACTTTCTATGGGGAAGTTTTATCCACTCTGGCTGCAGTGTACAGTCAGTTAACGTAGCACAGACTGGAAACAGTCCACCTACCACCACCTATCAAGCTCCCTAATTAGACAGATATATTTTAATCTGTACTAAGCATGTCAAACCATAACTTTGTGTTTTAAAGGGATTATATGACAGACGACTCCTTGTCTGGAAGCTGAAAATTCTTGGAATCTCCACTAGTTGCCTGGCAACCATAACCCACATCTGATACAGCAAATGGTCATATTTGCACGCCGGTTTTTGGACCGATTAAACAAACAAGATAGGGGGTTAATTAGTGAGCTTTAGAGGTGCTGATAAGAGGGGTTTGTTACGTTTGGACGGGGCCGGACCGTAGCTGTCTCCCAGTTCGGACGCAAAAGCTACAGCTTCGTGTTTACTGTCCATGTACGAGAGTGCTATTGATCGTCACACGCAGCGCTCTGCTAAAAAAACCAATAAGCCAACATTTAAGTTCCTGCCAGCTGCACGTAACCACAGCCATCGTGGGGGGGGGGGGGGGGGGGGGGGGGGGGGGGGGGGGGGTGATCTGGAGCGTAGCTTCTCAACACTCAACACTCATTCTTTAGATAACCAGATCCATTTCTGACTCCCTCACTCACTAAAATGCTGGCAGTCCCCATTCTATATCTGTAATCGTATTTGCTGCCAGTGAATAAATGTCCAACAGTCTCACAAACCCCACTCTCTTCACAGGCGCACAGCTGCCAGTGCGAGAGGGCTCCACGGTCCGGTGCCTTGCATTGTATCCACCTTGAACTGTATATTCATCACTGGGCTGACTGTGCCGGGCTTCTGTCTGTCTCCAGTGAGTAATGTAACCTCCATTTGCTTTAAAAGAGCCTATATAGGGTTCATGGTCCACAACTTTAAGCTGTATGCCCCAAATGAGGTAGATTCTCCTTGTTTCTCCCTAATGGAAAAGGCAGTGGGCATGAAATTTCCCCTGACAGCTGAGTCTGTTAAGCCCAGCAAAAAGATCTGCTCTACATGTTGGGGTACATCAATAGAGACGCAGGACTGAGGACAGAATACAGACGAGGGATGTGCAGAGGGGAGCGCAAAGCCAGGGGCTCTGATCAGACAGATTTACAGACATTGCTATGCTTCAGGGTCACTTTTTAGTTTGTGTGAAAGATCGAAGCCTGAAAACAGGAATTTCCTTGATGAGAAAGGTGAAAAGAATGCCAGGTGCTGAGCATTCGAATTGGCTCCAACATGGCACCCACGGGCCACTTGCCCTCACAAGCCGAGTAAAGGTCAGACGCTGCTCCTGTGGCGCGGCTCAATGGAAGAGGAAGGGGGTCACTAAAAGCATTGTAGAACCTCGTGTGGCTGGTTTACCTTTTAATTTCACGTCAGAGAGAGAGACAGAAAGACAACTCCGCGCCAGAAAAGATCTTCAGCTGACCCTCGTCTCTGCCGGTTAGTAAGAGGAAGGACATGAAACCAACATGAGATCAATCTAACGAGCAAAGAAACTATTAATAGGAATTGTGCCTCTGTGAGAGACATTCATATTTCTCTTTGATCTTCCGTGCGAATGCTTCAACTCAGTGGCTTCTGAGACGAGATATTCTCCCCGCCGCAAAACAACTATCAGCCAATCGCAGCAGCGCAGCCAGAGGACTACAAGGTCTACGCTGCTGATGTAAGACAGCTATAAAGCCTGTAACTTCCTGTTGCTAAGAGGGCCCGCATTCACAGGAACAGCCATTCAAAATATGAGGCCACAAAGGCTTTTGTGTGGCTATAGGGAGCCTCGGATTGACAAAGGTGTGCGTCTCTTTTATCAGATTGTGTAATATAAGTGTTGTCACAATGCAGTTGTAAAATGTCCCCGCTTTATCTCCATCTTTTGACTGAAGCACCCGCCCGCCATCACAGCCCGAGTGACTTAACAGTGGTGCCGCGCCTCCTCGCGCGCCGGCTTCATACCTCTGTACCTCCCTCCGACAAATTTCTAAAGCAAAGGTCCACAGGGAGCGATGAAGCCAAACATTCCCTCAAAAACAGAATTGGCAGCCAGGGCGTGTAAATGTTCACGGGCTCTCTGCTGTGTGATTGCTGCAGCCTGCTGCTGGTGTTTGGCCTTGCCGAGCTCCCAGAGCAGCTCCCTTTCGCCGTATGTGTTTGTTTCTGCCTCCTTTATTTGAACTGCAGTCTCTTGCTAGCGTGCTCATTAACACTGCTCCATTATTTATCTTGCGCTGGGCTCTTTTTGATGCTAATGTTAGTATATGAGGATACAGTATGTTCTACTTTAACAATACCAAAAGGATGGTGGCTGCGACCACCACTGGAAACTCATTTCACCGCCTCTAATCAGCCTTATTAGCTTGTGGTCCTGGAAACGGTGTAATTATACTGATGATTGAAGTTCAAATTCTACTAATTGCAGAAGTTTCGGTTTTTTACAGTGGCCTGTAAAAATGTCATTATGAAAGAGCTGCAGTGTGACAGTGAGTTAAAGAGGGTTACACCTACTGCAGCTGGGACACAATAATTGAAAGTACATTTGCAATTACTTCCGACACTCATTTAAATACACACAACTCCCTTACTTCTCATTTTAAATGTCACTGTGATAGAAGACCTGGCGGAAAAGTACATACCAGCGATCGGAATCCTGATGAGGCAACTGGCAAAGATAGAAAAATATACTGGTAAAATCCTGATCCCTTGACTGGAACTAAATACATTGTCCAGAAAAGAATAGGACGAAAAGAGATCCACTCACAAAAATAAGTCCCTTTAATTATTTTATGGTTTTGTAGCTGCGGGATTGATGTTTTTATTCAGCCGATGTGACGTCTACAACTGAACACACAAGACAAAGACAAACAAACCGAATAATGACATAGACTCTTTCTCTTTGTCTCTGTCTGAAAGGAGAAACGTTGCCCCTGTAGTATCATCGTGCTTTTACTGCAAGTAAAATCAACGTCCTTGTCATTCAGACATGAAACCTTTATGAAGACTTTACAATCAGCCCTCTGAGCCTCTCCGGCTTCGTTTTCTTCTTCCACCGTTTAAGTCTCACCTAGCTATAAATGGTCAGGAAGTCTGAACCATCCCACAAATATATAAACTAGATATATATCGTTAACTCACAATTATAGGTCTCGATATAATGACACAAATCAATTCAAATCGACGATAAACCAGGGCTGCTAAAATCTTGTAGACGGCAGCAGCAATTTTCCTCTCAGAGAGCTTGATGAGGAGGCTTCCATTCTGCATACTGGATACACTTAGACTGAGTAATTGCTGGTGGGGGCTTGATCAGAGCGACGACAGGGGTTGGGAGACATAAAAAGAGGACGGTGCATGAGATGTTAAGAGGTTGTCCTGTGCTGACGGCGGTAATGCGTTCCTCCACTGTGTCTAAAGTGCCACTCAGCAAGAAAAGACGCGCAGGCATTCGTACTGAAGACCCGCAGGCACAACAGACATCGTTAGCTTTGACCATCTAAACAGCACCTGATGCACAGCCTCTCTCACTCGCCATTTACACCTGACCTTCAAGATGGAGTGCAGACATTTAAGTCCCGACATTATTCCCAATGAGACATGCGTTGCATTATTGCCGCTGAAAGGTTCCAGGAATAAAAGCGTTTAACTGTGACGCTGCATTATTTATTGAGCAGGCTACATGGAAGGTACGCTTGTAGGATTACTTCTGTACATTATTTGAAATTAAATAGCGCATGCAACCTTACACCGGTCTGTTTGTTCAGCTTATGCTCAGAAATAGGCTGTTGATTTTTCACTGAGAGCGGCCGCCCGGCAGCAGATAATGGACTGAAGCCTTGCACGTCATATTCGGGTTTGAATTCGCTGTCTGGGACTGAGCCAGACCGACACTGTCTGACGAGCTTGTAAATAATTCACTACCCGGTATTCATGTCCATTACCTGTATGCCCCCCTAAGAAGATGGTTATTAGGACGCATGGTTTGTTTCAGGTCTACAGAGGAAAACTGTTGAGTATACAAAATAATAATCCATGTAGATATATTGGCTTGGCTTATTTAGTGGGCTGGCTCTCATCTGCTCTGTGGTTTTGGTGAGATCCAGGAAAGACTTTGTTCAGCTTAGGGAGAGATCATGGCGTTGGTTTAATGAGAAAATGTAGAAGAAATGATCCAATTTTCCCCAAACGACAACAAATTTGTACTTTTTAATTACGTTTCGTCCAGGAAGGATAGATGGGGCATTATATCTGCATCTAGTTTCAATTTGCATGTGAAATTTTATGCTGTCTTGATTTAACTGATCTTGCCTGAAATGATTCTCTGCACTCAATCTTTTGGGGACTACATTTCTGATATGCTTCATCAGCATCAATTTCGCTCTCACCCCACTTTATGTTTGCTGGCCCTGTAATGTATTCCTCTTCACATTTCATAAATATATGAGCGGAAATGAACAACAAATCTCACATAACCTAACATTTTCTGACATTTTCTTGGGTCCACGCGACCACCACTCCTCCTCCCTCTCGCAGGAAACGAGCAGTGTCCAGGTGTTGCTAAGTGACCAATAATTGTTACGAGAGCAGTTGAAGGGCAAAATAAAACTCAAGCTGCTGAACAAGTAGCTCTGAATAACACACACACACACACTTTCTATTAAACTGTATTTTCATTATTTACAAGATCCCTTAAATCATAAATCTGACTACACTAAGGCCGAGAGGGAGAGACATGCACACATGATGTTTTACATGATGAGAGAGTGCGATTGATTCATAAAACTCAAGCTGCTGAACAAGTAGCTCTGAATAACACACACACACACACTTTCTATTAAACTGTATTTTCATTATTTACAAGATCCCTTAAATCATAAATCTGACTACACTAAGGCCGAGAGGGAGAGACATGCACACATACCGATGATGTTTTACATGATGAGAGAGTGCGATTGATTCAACCCCCCCCCCCAGGCAGCCGCCGATCAACAGATTGGAACGCACATTCCACACAAAGGCAAAAAGCCAAGTACAGGTGAGGCTTTAACACTGAGGTCAAAGCACCAAAAGCCCCGAGCGGACGAGAAAGGGGACAAACTGTTATTTTAGGTTTGGCCTGCTCTAAATAGCAGAGGACAGAGGCACGGCTGCAGCAGACAGGGCTGATATGAATTCCCTGTGCGCTCCGCAGAGAAAAGGTCAGAGCCGGCATCCATCTTCTCCACACATTGCTCGCAGCATCACCTTTCCCAGCTTTTACTCCTCTGTGTCCTTGGCCTTTTTTTTTTTTTTTGCGTCTCTCAGGGGCTGAATAACTGGAATTCTGCCTCACATGCAGCTGAGCGCTGATGACATTTAGTCGTGTGCTGGTTTCGCTCACGCTGAACCACTGTCGCTCGCTTCACGTGGTCACCAGAAACAAGGAAAACATCCCAGAAAGAGTCTTTGCCAGTAGCAGTTAGTTTGACGATCTTAACGTGAAATTATAATTTTAAAAAAACGTGTAACGTCCTCCAGGCTGGAAGAGACGGCAGTTAAACCATTCGTAAAGGCATGCGTGATCCAAACAAATGTAACAAAGATTCAGAGTGATTTCAAGAATGCATAAAAATCTACATGCTGAGGCAAGAGGGCGATCACAATAGTTTACGCCTGTAAATACTGTTCGTAATGGGCAAGAGAGAGGGGTCGGGAACTCAGCCGTTGCTGAGGCTGCGTCTTCCTCGTGTGAGAGCTCCTCCCTGAGTCATCATCGTATCTTTGCCTGATCCTCTCACCCACTCAAGATTGTGACGGCTCTGTATGAGCTGTTCAGAGGATCATTTCTCCTACTACTACCAATTTAAAGCTCTCTGTCGGGGCCCAGGTTTTCAAGATGCAAGTTGTAAAAAGAAGATAGATCATTGTCAAACAGCAGTGGTCGCAAAAATAAGAGCAGGTGTCCTGAACCTGTAACTAAAGGAACCTGTGACTCCATTGCAGGACAACAGCTCTTATTTCCCTTCATTACTTCCAATGACTATTCAACCATTAAAGGATTATATATATTTAAATATAATGACACTGTACTTCTTTTAGCTCTGATCTCCTAACCCAAGATTTAAAAGAAGAAAACATGATTGTCCAACTATTGAAACATGTAATAAATACAGGGATTTGATGGATGGATGGACAGATAGATAGATAGATAATTTCTCTTTGTATGTTTATGTGGTGTGTGTTTACTCAAGAAACAATTGGGATGTGTGTGTGTGTCTGTGTGTGTGTGTAGGCAGCATGGCAGATGGTTTTGTATTGAGGGTGTGTTGGGTGCGGCAGCTGCTCTCACCGTGCCTCACTCTGTTCTTCTCACCCACCCACACACACACACACACACACACACACCACCAACCCATCCACGCACACACACACATACACACGCAGAGCTTCTGAAAAGTACACCAGGATCACATGATGGAACTAGACTGAACATCTCCATTATTCATCAGCTGACCAGGAGCAGCGACATGACCACCGTAATATGCTATAAATTCCTAATAGGACACGCCCCTGCAATAATCTCTCTCTCTCTCTCTCTCTCTCTCTCTCTCTTTCACCTCCATCACTAGCAGCTCCACTTCTCCATCCAAAAAAACACTTTGCAGACGATGACATCATAACCAAATTATGAGGAGAGTGTGTGCAGAGAAAAAAAGATGAGGCATTTCCCCTGCGCTCCCTCATCCCACCTCTCTTTGTCTCACTCCCCCCCCCCCCCCCCCCCCCCCCCCCTCCCTCCCCCCCACCCTCCCTCTATCTCTCTCGCTCTTCTCCCCTGCTCACCTCTCCTCTTTGGAGGAACTTCAAAGCAGCTCTGAAGTCGGTGGGATAGAGGAAGGGGGTCCCCGGGGGGACAGCGCCACACACGCACGCACACACAGCCGAGCGCTGGCTAACGAGCAGTCAAACCGTGCCCTTTGAGCAGTAACTGGGTGACAGCTTGAAACCGCCCCTACTCGGAAAGAGCCGAGTCGATTCTCATGACTTGTATTGACAATAAAGCAGTTTCGTGTTTAAATCGCACATCCATCACACACATGCAGGAAAACCCCACAGCTAATAGAGAGCTCGCCTGTCTGACAGAAAAAGAAACAATAGAATGGACATTAATGGACAATTTTTGATTGAGTAATAACAGATCGGAAAAAAAGAATGAATAAAAGATTCTGTTGTCGGTGTGCAAAAGACAAAGTTCATTAGAAACTCACCAGAACTAGAAAAGGCAGTAGTATGGGGTTGAATTATTCTGTTCTTCGCACCTGATCAAAATTTTATCTGGTCTTTTTCTGCCTCTTGATGAGGATGAATCTGGGGCTAAGCTCCCTTTGATCAGGAGATGAAGCAGGCGTCCTCTTGATCTTCCAAGTTGTTTAAACACTCTACCCATTGGGAGGCTGACCTTGAAGCTGATGTTGCACATTACACACGTACACTTGCCCAATGCCCAACTGTGGAGAGAGGAACTCAATCCCCTCAGAACGTCAGGTGCGATCACACTGATGTGAAGAGGAGGAAAGGTTCGAAAGAGATTCGCCATATTCAAAGAAAAATGAATCAGCCTCTGTATTGACAACAGCCTGCAACGGTATTTGTTCTGCATACAAAAACTACACAACCTCCCATGGAGCTGACTCTCATAAAAGTACAAGACAAAATAAAAATGTATACAATGATGACAAATGTGCTTCTACTGCATAGGAGTGAGAGATGAAACATAAACGCAAACACCGGGAAGAATCCGCCGCTCGGAGTGTGTGTCCCTGTTTGCGTGTCTGTGCTCAAACGGGGGAGGATTAAAAATGGATGGGCTTTAAAATGGGAAGAACGGTGGGCTGTTTTGTCAGAACACCAACGCAGTGTGTGTGTGTGTGTGTGTGTGTGTGTGTGTTGGGGGGTGCTGTCTTGAGGATAATGCATCTCAGGTAAACGTAATGGAGGAGCGGGAGGTGCTGCAGTCTGCCAGTGAGTGGGCTGCTGCTCCGGTTCTCATGATGGCAACAACACACCACAACAATAGCAATAGCACGCAGCTCATAAAAGCCTCTCCTGCAGCCAGCAGAGAGAGAGAGAGAGAGAGAGTGTGCCGGGTATCGATCTCCTATATCGGAGGCCTGAGTCTCACAGCAGCTGCTAATAATTCTTCAAGTACAAGATGGCTGCAGGTTACAGCATCAGCACATCTACCACACCATCTAAGAGGATCAGAGGTGGAGCTGGAAATGAACTTTGAAATATTTTTTTTTTTAAACTGAAATTAATTCCACAGAGGAGGTTGTGTTTTCTGTTTGTTTGTTTATTTGTCGGCACGAGTGCACAGAAAGCAAAAGAACCAATTTGCACCAAACACGGTGGAGGGGCGAGGCCAGGGAATAAACCATCACGCCGCAGTGCAGATCCGATTAAAGGGATTCTAACGAATGCAACACATTTTAATCAATTTCTCGTGAAATAAAGTAGAATTAATTTATGGTGTTGATTTATGAATTTGACTGTTTTCAGGCGTGGAGGTGCGCTGAATACTGAGGGCCTCTCTCAAACTGACACGTCTGCATTTTAAACGAATGAAACACAGGTTCCTTTTCACTCTCTTTGGATCCCTGCAGTAAACACTCGTCTTTCACAACAGCAAACAAAGATTTATTGACCAAATAATATTTGGTTTAACTGTGGAGGAAGTCAAGAACTGAAATCATTGTAATTTTCTCTGATTTTCTCATTTTAACAACAAGGGTCACGTAACTTAATTTAATGTAGCTCTGATAAAGGGCACGTCTTGTTTAAATCAGGCCTATTTTATTTTCTGTACATGTATCTTAATCATGTCTGCACCAGTTGGGATTTCTGAATATAGGTCCAGTTTATTTTAGCTACGTTTAAGATGGATGATTAATGGGATTCATTCATAGACACACAGTGACTAACTAATGGAGACAATGGGGTGTAACACAGTGGGTCGAAAATTATTGGTTTTTCTGGCAGCGAAGACCCTGGTAGAACCAAACCAAAAACCAATAAGGTGAAATTTAATTTAACTTTCCTGTTAGAAGGAAGTGTCTTACACATCTTTGTAATAGATTGTGAGGGGTGTCTTCAGTCAGATTGTGTTCAGTCGCCACTGGTGGTGTGAGGGCTCGTTCAATCTAAGATGGCAATTCTGCAAAAAGCTGATTTAGATTTGAGATGAGAACACAGACTGACAAGCTTTTTAAGAAAAAAAATATATAGAGGAACCACCTCCTGCAGAGAAATACGGCCCAGCTACGCTACGGCCTTCACTCTGCCAGATCAAGCCCGGTTTCCAGGAGAATCAGAAAGCAATAAGCCTGATTTTCTTATTTTTCTGCGAATCCAAGTGCAGTTGGCAGCCTTCTTTGAACGAGCAGAGACACCCCCGCTGTGCTCTAACACTGCAGCAATTTGTATGTTTTTCTTCTTTTCCACACTATCAGACCACATCATGACGCCTGGCTGTAGTGCTTTGACACTCAGTAAATGGTACTTGCCTGGCACACTTGAGGCCCGCGAAACCCCTAACCTTTCCATCCTCCCTGTGCAGCACTCGTTCATCTGCCACCCCCCCCGCGAGAGGCAGCCGCAGCTTCACCCTTCAGGAGAGCCGAGCAAGACGGAAGTAGGACAGGAGGAGGAGCAGCGTGTGTCTGCCAGCGGGTTGAGATGAGAGCATAGGGAGGCAGGAATGCGCCGACAGTGGCTGCATGTGGCGAGGAAGGACAGCGAGGAGAGGCACTGACACACTGCAGAGCGGGAGGAGAAGGAGGATTGGGGAGTATCGCTGCTCATCTTGGAACAATGTCGATGATGAGCAGGCAGGGGACAGATGCATTGTGGAGAAAGACAGCCGAAGATAGACAGAGAGTGACGGACACTTCCCTCACTCCTCCACAAGCAGCCACATCCTAATACAAGCTAATCCCTCTATCAGCCTCTTACCTCACCTGGGGCCGATATCGCACCAACAGAAAATGGAAGACGGCTTTTGCAAGATCATGCACTCGGAATTTCTCTTTGGCCAGACTGGCACCGTGGTGCTTGTCGTCCTACACAGCATCGTCACTGTCCTGTTCACACACACACACAGCTCCTGCTGACGCTTCCGTTTTTACCTGAGCACCATGTCATGAACTGAGCGCTGATGACTGATTCACTGGGTGTTCGAAGGAACGGGCCAAGAAAAACATTGTGCTATGTCGGCAGTAGACATTTGAATGATTGATTTGTCGACTATTTTTGGGGTAAATCAAATAGTTTACCTCAGAAATAGTCAGGAAAGAGAGAGATGTCCATCACAGTTCTCCATTTAAAATCATCATATCTACAGTGATGGTGGATAGACAAACAGAACCGCAACAAATCCTCCAATTTGAGAAGCTGGAAACATCAAGCATTTGCATTTTCCTTTATCATCTACTTTTAAAAAACCATAAATAAATTATCATAATAGCGGCCGGTTGTTTTTGTTTTGTCTGTGAGCTAATGGATTATCCCACTGATCGTTCCAGCTCTAGTATGCATATTTTGTGTCAGAGGACAATTCACAAGCACTGCAACTATCACTTGACCTTTCCAATACCTGTGTTAGGGAAGTACTGTGTATTTTCTTCCAAGTACAAGATCATATTTTGCTTGGGCAGTTGTTTTGGTATTTGCTATATTATATGCCAGGGTTATATAAAAGCCTCCACAACGCAACACTGCGAAAACAAAAGGAAGCTGGAGCGTTTCAGAACCTCCTCAATCTGTAGGCTGTATATATTTAATTGTTGTCGATAAAATATCAGAAATTTGAAAAATATCTGATTTTTCTTAAGATATTAGTCCAAGTAACAGTTTCCATTCACAAATTAAGAAAACTGGAGTATTTGACTTAATTATTTAAATTTTATATAGTTTACATAAAGCCACATGAATCATTATGAGGCAATCGGTTGGTTGGGTGATGCTTTTGAAACCCGTCAGCTATAAATAAGACATCAACACCCCCCCCCGTCTGCGATTCAGTAGGATTTACAGCTCCTGCAGTGATTCGGACGACAAACATTAAGACAAATTAACTAGCCTCTTCACTTAGCATGACCTTACAACCCTTCGACCCTTCGGTCTATTCACTATATCATGGCAACACAAAGGAGAGAACTCCTCATGGAACTCCATTCAGATATCAAATCATTTCATTTAACTCACGGGAACATTGCAGACGATGATGTTTGTTGTGATATTTACCTTCGTGTTCGTCGGCCTCTACACGCGGTTAATTCCTGCTACTGACACGAGGGCGTTTTAAACGTACAATGCAAAAAATGTCCAGCACCGATGGAGATGTAGGTTAAACATCCCAGGGCAATGGCTCGGGGGAGGGGAAGGGGAGGGGGCACATAGACGGCAGCTGGCCACCGTGAATTGAAACCTCTGAGTTATAAAACACCACCATCTGCAACGCGAGGAGAGGCTGTCCCCTGAACGCAACACGGACCCCGAAGTGCCCCCTGTCTCTGGAAAACACGAATTAAATGTACGGGGTGAGCACGGTAAACAACGACCCAACACCGAGGAGACGAACCAGGAAGGGAAGGGGAGCTCCCTCCCCGGTGATGCCCGTTATCATCGCTGCTCCCGACAACTTGATCCTATTTGAGCTTCTTCGGAAACTCTTACCTCCTCCGCGGGGCTCTGCCTCGCTGCTGCGCGGCTTCTCGGGCAGGTACAGGCGGCTATGGTGTCGGTGTGGCCCGGTAGTCGGGAGCGGGGTCGGTGGCGGTGCTGATGCGGAGCCGTGGCTTCCAGTCGCCCCTCTTCAGGGTTAGCTAGCCCCGCTGCCTCCGCTCGGCTGGTGGTGCTGAAGTGGACAGCGCACCGAGTAGCTCTGGAACAAAACACACAGCACACTGCGGCTCTCCCCGCCACCCCGCGCCACAGCGCCCCCCGGCGACCCGGAGGAGCGCCCGCAGCTCAGCGTGGAGATCCTCAAACAGCGCTGGGGGAGCGCCACCTAGTGTCATGCTACGTCCGCATTGTCTCGCTGTGATGGTGTCCAAAGCCTTCGTTTTCAAACATTCATCTCAAACAGGCCGATTTCATCCCAGCTGTTTAAACATGGCAGAGAAAGAAGAGCCTCAAAAATTCGGCGTCGATGATTCATATTGCTGACACACTGATGGTTTTGAGGGGGAACAGTAAAAAGTATGATTAGGACATTTTCCACACTAACCAAATATCAGCTTTGAAGCAAATATCTGAAAACTCCACCGAAATACAACTTTTTCTGAGTTTTTGTTATCTATCTAAATATATTGGCATGGTTGTATAATTTGGCAGATTTTTTGTGAGTCGAGACCATGTGTCACATGTAATGTTCCTCGTGATCTGCAGACTCCACTTTAAGAGCCATCCATCCATTATTTATGCCATGGTGCAACGGGGAGTGGCACCAAATCCCAATCCAATTTCAGCAAGAGGCGAGGGGTCCCTGCACAGGATGCCAGGTCATCATAGCCAACATATGAAAAGTAAAAACAGCATTCAGACTCGTGCTTATGGTCGATTTACAGCCGCCAATTAACCTATAACCCATTCAAATCTCTTTGGAGTCAGGGGTTGAAACTGTAGCACCTGGCGAAAATTCCCTGGACAAATCCGGATTCAAACCAAGAACCTACTGGCTGTGGGGTACAATGCTAATCACTCCAAGAGCTACTGAACCTTGTAGCCTAAAAGAGCTATTATTTGTTTCTCTGATACATTTCATGATGTATGGTTCCAAATTGAGATTTAGATTAATGAATTGTGCTCACACACAGTACATAGTAGAAGGGTCCAACCAGGGGCAGTAACACGACGACGACGAAAGAACCAGTGACGTCCCAATGAGACATAATAAATGCAGCTGTCACCGGATGTAAACAAATTATTTTAACAGAGATTAAAGTCATTCATCACAGTAACTGACTTTTCTTTCCACTCATGTGAACTTCTGCTTTGCCAAAGAACACTGAGGCAGAGAAGTAATAAGAAGTTTAAAAGCTATAACAACCACATCATATACATTCTTTTTGCAGCTGGTGAGTTTAACATGGAACATACTTATTAACAGTCTCAACGCTGAGGAGGTGAGCCGATTTTTTGAAAACATCCCAGGCTCTGCTGTGGCTCTCGGTCTCCTGTGAACTGGGTTCCGCTGGGTGTCTTCAACAGGGTCACATGGGGTGTGCATCGTCCCAGGTGGGATCCTGTAAGGAGGTGTCCGGGGCAGCAGTGGGGTCGCCCTGGGTCACGGCGAGGGTGGCCTGCTCTGGGAGGAGGCTGGGGTCTGTCAGGATGGCCGTGGTGGTGCTCAGCTGGCGGAGTGAATTCAGAACCACTGGAGGAGACACGACAAAGACAACTTTCAGGGATCCAGAAAGGAGAACACATGGAGCTATGGCATTATGATCCAGCACTGGACTTACTGGGTCGGAGGGCAGGCAGGTTGCAGTGCTGCTCCAGCCAGGACACAGTGGTTCTGTAGAGGTCCTCCGGGCTGGCAGTGGACACCATCGCATTATAGGACTCGAACAGCGGCGTTATGATGACACTGAACTGATGCTGAGTTAAGGAGAAGCACATAGAAAATGTGAATGGGCCTGGTGCGGGTACTGCTCGTCCGTGTGATCCTCTAGTTCTGTATTAATAGACATACATTGTTGCTGTTGGTCTTTTCATGTTTTCATGCTTTTCATGTTTCATTAAAACAAGGAGCTAGTAAATGTTGCTCATCTTGAATCTGAGAGAAAACCTTTGTTTTGTCTTTTGCCGCAGATGAAGATAAAAGCTCAATCTCCAAAGGAACCATCAGGGAAAATATTAATATTCATGTAGAAGAAGTTCCCTCGGGGGTTTTTGTGCAACACACAAACATGATAAATCCTTATCTACTCTTCTAATCTTGCCTCCAAGATGGGGTCAGCGGTAATGGATTATGTGATCATTAGGAGAAGAGTTATGTATATAATTATTATTATGTATGTATGCATTCTTTTATCCAACGCACACACACACATCTGTTTTATCTCCCCGACGAGGCCTGGAATAATCATGTGGTTTGTCTGAATTTAAACAAAAAAAAAAAACCCAAATTGGGTATTTACCATTTAGTATGAACTGGACCAAAGCTAAATTTGAGGAGGAGGATATTTTCCCTGCCATACTTTGATTTATGAACACTATCTTTGTCATTGTCTGTCCAGGGTGGCACGATACTCGGTGTAATACGCTCATTTGGATTATTGGATTAAGGTTTAAAGGAACAAGCTATAATTTGAAATTCCTCCAAAAGTCTGAAGGAGCCAAATGAAATGCTGCAGCCAACTACAGTCCTGAAACAGAAGATGCTCAGGCAGGAACAGAAGGGAACATTTAGTACCCAGCGCGTAATTATACCGCTGAATTAGTTTTATGCAGATTAGGTGAGTTTTCTAAGTCATGTCTGTTTTAATTAACTTGCAGATTCACATTCACAGGGATACGATCCAGAACTTCCAGTTTTGCAGAGTCTGCACCCGGACGTAGTCTCTGAACTTCTGCCGCATGTGGTCGAAGCGCTGCCGGGTGATGGGCACGCCGGTGGCCGGTAGCTGCTGCTGAAATGTGCTGCATGGACACGGACACACACATGCATTATATCTACAGACTATCCAACAATCCTCATGGATACTGATTCGCACGCACGCACGCACGCACGCACGCACGCACGCACGCACGCACACACGCACACACGCACACACACACACACACACACACACACACACACAGTGTGACAGAGACAGTAGGAGTCGGGCCGAGCTGAAGGTCTCACTTGATGTCAGAGTTGATGACCTGGATTTCCTCTCGGAGTCTCTGCGCCTCCTCGTGCAGCTGAGCTCTCTCCTGCTGCATCTTACCAATGTACTCGGCCGTCTTCTGCAGCGTGGTGGCTTTACTGATCTGCGGCAGCGCACAGGGGATCACCACGTCAGCCGAACTCACAAACACTAAAACTCCTTCATACAAGATCTACTATCAGCTGCATTCATTCGACTTTTCCTGTTGAACTCTGTGTCAGCTCCACGCCGTGCGGCCTCCATCACATCTCCACAGTGTCTAAGCAGCGGCACATCTTTTCTCAGTACCTTTGTGCTCGGCTGAGAGCTGAGTGTTGTCACAAGGTTCTGTAAAGTGTCAAATCCCAGATTGATGTTGAAACGCCTCTTCTGCTCTGCCGAGATGTGAGTGATCCTCCTGGTCTCGGTTTGCTGCAGACAGCATTTTGAGAAATGAGGCCGACGAGCTTGAACAGTTTCTCTTTACTTTTCACCTCCCACATGTTTAACTTTCAAAATGGAAGTTCAATGCGTCCTGTTTGAAAGCAGACTGAATGGGATGAGCATGTCTCACCTTACTTGACTCTGCCTTTCCGGGGATTGAGAAGCTTGACTGCGGGGACTCCGGGTTGGTGACTATGTCTAAAGGGTTTGGTGTTGATGACCGCCCGGGTTGTTCTGCGAAATTAACTAAAACAAACAGATCACACATTTTTATTAAAACATGTGGATGCTCTCCACCAATTGAGAGTCAGTCTCGGGCCGTCAATTTTGACCCCACCCTTATCGCCTCAGATAACTAATTCAAACAAAACACGGTGGACAAGAACTATTTAAAATGACAGATGTCACCTCTGATTTGACACATTAGTACTGTATATGTTCCGTACACTAACACGGAGGACGCGTTGAGCAAATAAAACTTGAATGAGTTCTCAGGGCCTCACCAGATAAGCTGCTCCTGTCTGTGCCATAGAGCTGGACAGGAGACAGTTTCTCACTCTTGGGAATGAGGAGGATTGTGCCGGTATGTGCAGTGCCCTGGGCCAGCAGCGTCGACACCCCCATGCAGCTGGACGTGCTCGCTTGAGGGCTGCTGTGACCCAGGGTGGGGCTCTGGCCGGGCAGCGGCGTCAGCACGGACATCCCCACAGGCCAGCCGGCAACCTGCTGCTGCTGCTGCTGCTGCTGCGGAACAGCTCCTCCAACATGAGCGCTGCAGCTCGACTGCTAAATGGCACACAAGCACAATGTCGAACTACTGCGTCGTAGGTCGTCTGACGTGAACCCAGCCGCTAACTGTTTCAACGCAACGTGACAGTCTTACCGAGGAGCCGGGCAAAGATGACCTCTGACCTTTGGCTGTCACTAGAGTTGAGTCCAATCCCCGCGATGGATTCCCTGAAAACACAGCACTCATGCTTCTTGTTTCCTCACACAAGATTCCTACTTATTTTTGCGATTAACTGATGCTAAAGCCAGAATGGCGGCGAGAGCTGACTCACGTTCCCGGCCGCTGGCCAGCAGTTGAGCGAGGCAGCTCGTAGGTGCGGGGGCGGTAAACTGGGGGACAGACAGAGCGATAGAGGGACTGACTGTCCTCGATCCCCCCGTCTTTTTCTTGTGCTTCCCCTTGACCCCGGCGACGGCCACCTGCTTCGGGACGGAGAAGCAGTGGGCTGCGGCGACAGAGGGCAGCGTCCCCGCGGGCGGGCCGGGCATTTTCGCAGGGTAACCAAGAGGGTGGCAGGGAGTCTGGGGGTGTGTGTCCACCATGTGCGGGAAGCCGTGATCCTGCTGCACAGAGCCCTGGGCTCCCATGGTAGAGGCCGTGTGGGTGATGACAGTGGAGGTCACGCTGCTCGACGCGTAGTTGCCGAACATGTGGGATGGTGAGTGCAAAAAAGGGATACTCGCAGTGGCCGGCTGCTGGATGCTGGGGGAGAACGCTATGGAAACAGGTGCACTGGGGTACATCTGGTGTCCATATGGCCCGGCTTCTGATGCGATACTGGACAAGGGGTATGCGCTGAAGTCCTGGACTGGCCTTGTGTGGTCTGGCTGAGCACTGGATGAGGACAGCTGAGATAATCTGTTGGCCTGGAAAGGACAAGACTGGGTTTTGGCTGTGTGGGGAAATATTTGCACGGCAAGATGTCTCACAAAGCAGGAGGAGCTGCTGACAGTACCTGGGCGAGCTCGGTGTCCATGAGCGGAGCGAAATCTTTGCTGGATGGGCTCTGGAAATAACTGTAGTCAGTAAAACCAGTCTGCTCGATGGGTGCGTCCCTGAAGTCCATGAAGATATCTGAGGGAAGCAGCCACACTGTTAATCTCACACCGACACACTGTGATGGCCGAAGAAATGATTAACACTGCAGGACAAGACATCACTGGAAGACGGAGAGACAGACAGTACCTGGAATATCCATGAAATCGTCCAGGTTGGGCTGCAGTGGAGTCGCCCCGGGCTGGATGATATCAGCATTGCCGGTGTAGGCTAAAGAGGAAGAGGAACAGAAAACAAAATAAAAAAAAAACACTCTTTAAATAGTCATAGACTAAATGTGTATTAGCACAGAAACCCAAAGATTTTTTCAGATCAGGGTGGTATCTTTGGGATTTGATCAAATTCGATTGAATTCATCCCAGAACTTTGCCTGGTGTCTGCAGCGTTTTATGCCCTCACTAAATGCAGAAGTCACGTTTTAAAATATCTCTTTTTCTGAGCTTTAAGAGATAAAGTAAGACACACAGTACCACTGTATATCAAAAGTGACATCGCATTATAATAAACGATGCATCACATTCACACACAGTATATGTCATCTACCCCTCATGTTATATTTGAGGCCGGGGGCAAAGTCGCAGTGTATGACTACTTACAGTCCTGCTGGTCGTTGTCCCAGGCGCATGGCTTCTGGGTCATGGTGAACAGGGTGTCGGAGACGTCAGACAGGAGGCAGTCCAGGTCAAACATGTGGGTGTCTGCTGGAGCTGCCTGGGGCTCCTGGTCCCTCTGACATTTGTCCAGGTTGGCCGGGCTGATCTGACCCTGCATCAGCCACAGAGAACGACACTTGTGTCAGTCAGCATCTGATCCGTCCATTAGAGGGAGCCCTGCACATGGGTCAGCCGGGGCCAGAATAGCGCATTGATGGAATTTAGCCGGACCTGAAAACATCAGGCATCCAACTCCTTTCATGTATAAAATGAATGGATCCAGTTTCTTAAACACAAATAGCCAAAGAGCAAGTCAACATACATACACTTAGCAAACTGGATCAATACATCCATTATCACATCGAGTTAAGTCCAGGAGCCTGATCTCCGCTCAAACCCAGTTCACGAAACTCACAAGGGATGAAGCTGTTGACTCGGGCTTTTCCCTCCGCTTTGGAAGTGTGGGGCTTCATTTATAGGGAAGCCCGGACTGAGGCGGGAACAGTTCTGATTACGTCTTAGCCCACGACATACCTGCTGGGTATGTTGCGGGGGAAATATAAATATAAATGAAATGCAGCAGAAATGAGGTAGGATTGCTGTGTGCATATATGCAAGTGTGTGCGTCTCTGCGTGTAAACGCAGCACATGATGAAAAAGCACTTTTGACACATTGTTCAAAAACACTAGCCCCTCGCAGATTCTCATTATGTCGCCTTTGTTCATTTCTTTATTTTGATGTCTCACCGTTTCAATAAGCGCAGTGGGCTTTTGTCCCTGACCTAATTCTGGCGGCACTTTCACGGGCACGTGCAGGCGAACAGGAAGACTTGAGGCCCAAAACAAATTGCTGTTGCCTGGGTGAAGGAAAATAACGACTCCCAATTTCTCACTTCCGATTGGGACATAAAAAAACAAACAAAAAAAAACCCGAAGGGCTTTCCTACAACTGGTTGGTGCACAAATGAACAAAGATTCTAAAATTATATTATATTGACATTAAAATATGTGAATTTAAACACTCAGTGCCTCTTGTTTGGGGGTCACTTCTCAAACCGAGGCTCCTACACTTTAGATTCTTCTGATTCAAATCAGTAAAGAGAAGAAACTAAGTGAAGAGGGTTGGGAGAGACACCCTCCAAATACATAATCCATTACAACAACACAGACAGACATGACTAACAGAGAGAAAAAGCCTCAACAAGTTAAAACCAAGGCCACAGGCCAAATCCACTCGGAGCTTTGTCTCCTTCAATGCAGAGAATGACTCCGGAGGCACATTCAGGAGACCGAGCGTGTGACATTTCAATGTGTTGTGGAGGAATGTGTTCTATTGAGTGGCACTCCAGTTCAGTCCGGTTCTGACCTACACTGGTATCTGCTGAGGTGTAGCCTGGCTCCCGATCAATAGTTATACTTGATCACTATCAAAGTGCAAACGTCTGATTGGCTGCACAGTCCACGCCCCACGCTGAAGCGTCCCCGCTACGGCCTGTATTTATAACCTGGTTCAGGAGCCTGGGAGGACTTTGTTTCTCTCTTAAAATGATTGACTAAGTGTTAATATGAGCACTGGCAGTGTAGTAGTAGCAGCTTCTAAAAGATGTGATCGCCAGAAGCTGGTAAACATTTAATGTAAGATTATAAAGCTATCGTCCGTGCCTGAATCCGAATGTAAAAGATTTTTACGAGAACAAGACACTAACTTAATTTAGCCATTTCAACTTCATTTCAGGCTTTGAGCGTGCGGCAGAGTAAATGTCATAAACACACATTACAATAACAACTCCTGCGATTTCAAGCTTATATTGCTGGTGTTGTTTTTACAGCGGCTGCGAATGATCAGATAACACTTTGGGAATACGCAGCATAAAAGCAGCTCCAGGAATCTTTGACCTGTCAGATATGTGCTGACATGGTTCTTTCCATGTGGAGCACAGTACGTGAACAATTTGATCAGCAGACACACACACACACACTTCACTGTGCCCACAGTTCAAATGTGAGCGTCCAGTGCAACAGAAACGTTTTTAGTTGAAAGGGGAATGAATAGTAATAGTGGGGCTGTGTGCTCTGCGAGGGCACGGGCACACGATCATGAATGAGGCGCCACGCCACAGCCCCTCCCCTCTCTTTGCTTTTTTCCTATTTTTCCTCTCGTTCTTTTGTTTGTTTTTCGCCACAGTGACGACACACTCACGGGCCCACCGCTGAACTAGGTCAGACTTGATGACATTAAATTCTGCAGCTATTTCACCTGAATGCAGAAGAGGCCTGATGGGATATGAGAGGTATTGTCGCTGCAGGAAATGCGTCAGTTGACGACAAATAGTGGACCAAGTCGTACAGCACGTCGCACACACACACACACACACACACAATCTGGGCCTATTGGTCATTTCTGCTGTCCAGGATGAAAATCAAAGCTTCCCTTCATTTGGGTTTTTGTCATGTGGTGTCATACCTCTTGCAGCCTTGATAGAATATCATCCGTCTTTTTCTGCAGCTGCAGGAAGGAAACACGAGAGAAGCAGTTTGATGACGAAGAGACGCATATTACCAAGAAGGACTGCGAGCATACAGCTCAAAATAAATCCGTGCTCTCACCCTCTTCTTATAGAAAATCCTCCATTTGTGATACTCCCTGATCACCACCTCAATCCTTCT
The DNA here is from genome assembly GCA_016785235.1 of Pseudorhombus dupliciocellatus. NCBI lineage: Eukaryota > Metazoa > Chordata > Actinopteri > Pleuronectiformes > Paralichthyidae > Pseudorhombus > Pseudorhombus dupliciocellatus. The sequence goes on from JAFBJW010000112.1 coordinate 389,003, forward strand.
CTTCCAGTAGCTGCCCTCCAGCACAATCGTCTGGTGAAAACAGAAATACGAAAGTCAAGCATGTCCGGGGGTCATTAGCTTAAGACACAAATATTTAGCCTCAGCAATATACATTTTAAGTGTTCATCATTGAATGAAAAAGAATCCATCTTATATGTGTGACACAAGACTGAGGACTCACTTGAGGCTTCCGGTGGACGTCGCCCTCAGAGCCCTCCAGAGGGGTGACGAAGCCACACACTGAGCTCTTCTTCCTCTCCGCATCTAATGACACAGCAAATACAAATAAAAGAGCTCTGTAGCTCTGCATTTAGATTTACTGTGAAAGGTCATGAGGAAGGAGGAAGAGCGGGGCCCTCACACTGAATGTGCCACCCTCTCCAGATGGCATTGTTCAGACGGATCTTGTCCCTCCACAGCAGCCGCAGACCTTTGAACGACTTCCACTTGGGTGAGTTGAGTCTACCACTGCAACAGAGGGAGGCGAGAATATCAACATGAAACAGATGATGTTGATGAGTGACAAAAGACTCTATGGAGGAGAAATGACACCGTGGAAAATCTAAGTGGTCTGTCTGAAACCTGTCCTGCCTGGGACTAATAGTGTCCCATCAGCTCGTTCACCAGCACACTGCACACGTCCCTCGTCCCGCTGAGTGCTGAGCAGAAGCCCCGTAATGTGAGGTGCTGGGGAGGTTGCTAGGAAGCCAAAGGGAGTCTTATTCAACATGCTCTTAATGGAGCGTCATCACTGTGAAGATGAGAACTCATTAACACCAGCCCGGTTAATGACAAATAACTGCACCATACCTGCTCCACATTAGAGTTCCGCATTAACCGTCCTCAAGGGGAACATGCTCTGATTTTAATCGGAAAACCATCTTTCTTCAGGGATTATTGTGCAACTGAAGAAACATGTCTTCACAGCCATTGTTGAGAACTGGAACTGGAAGATGCTTAAAACCTGATTCCTCAGATGTCAAACACCTTTTTGGTTCACCTTTTAATTTACACTGTTTACATTCAATCACCCGAAATAAGCAGAGTGTAAGGCCAGAGTAAGCGGCTAACTAAACGAAACGGAAGGCATCGTGACAGGATCTTCTCTGCCTCCCCTCAGTCACACTGTAGGCTGCCCGGTGCTGCCAACTAGGACCAAAGTCCAGTTTTCACTTAAGATTTTCCAAGCTGTTGCACAAGAGGCTGCAAAAACCTCTGCTTTCCAACACAAGTGGGCTGAAAACTGAAATTTGAAAAAGGGCATTGCAGAAATCAAATTTCCTGGCATAGCGTTGGGTGGTGCCCTCTGTGGGACAATGAATGCCATCGACAACAACAAGGTGCTGCAATGAAAGGTGCTTGAAGTCAGGGCCAGCCCTAGGATTTTGGTGGCCCTAAGCACGATTTTGTATGTGGGCCCAAAACACTCACAGGGCAGCCACCAAATCACATAATGCAGATGAAATAACAAGAAATAAATAAAAATAAACAGTTACCATGATTATAGAATATGTTGAAATAAAGAGAGGGTCAAAAGTGATCATGTGGCCCCCGTTAGCAGTTGTGGCCCTAAACAACCGCATAGTGTTTTTAATGCTAGCAGCCAGCCCTGCTTGAAGCATCATCCCACTTTGGTTTCTGGTGACCAACAGTGGATGCATGTCCCGAGTATTCTACAGCAGGTGTACACAACTTTAAGTTAAGTCCCTTCCATTAACATGAATGAGAGGGGGGTGAAAATACCTACCGTGAAAATGCAATGCTCCAGTTTATTATACTTGTCAAGGTTTAGAAAGATTGTATTTTTTCATCCACAACAGGTGACTTTTAACTTACTGAGCACCTGTACCGTAACGCCAGGAGCAGACACGCAGACACATAGAACGTAATGGCTGCAGCTTCAGGTGAAGAAGCGGCCAAATGAGCTCGGGCGGGTTTTCCACGTGGTGTCCAGAGAAGGCGGCAGGCACCCACCTGTAGGCCAGGGACATGCACTCGAACAGGCGGGTCAGAGTGGGGTCGATGCTCAGGCTGCCGGAGCGGTAGCGGTAGGTCTGACACCACGTCCGGTTCACCGTGTCGAAGTCGTACCTCTGCGCCTCGCCGCCCTCCCTCCTGCGCGGCTCGGGGTCGGTGTGGGGGGACGACACCATGAAGTGGCCGCTGTGGATGACCTGGATGCAGGAGTAGGAGCGGGTGGGCGGCGGCGGCGGCGGCGGGTCCCGCTGCCACGGGTCGTGGAGCTGGCCCTGTGCTTTGCCCGCCATCGTGCGCAGTTCCTGCAGACTGTGAACTTTCTCCTCAGATGACTTTCGCCACCCTCCTCCTCCTCCTCCTCCTCCTCCCCTCGCCCCCTCCCGTGGCGTCCTGATGATCCTCCGTCCCAGCTCACATCCGTCCGCTGAGACACATCTGTCCAGCTGCGGGCCTCGGAGCTCTGCTGTCCAAGCAGCAGATGATTGTGTCAACCGCCCCAGGACGCTAATCATTGACAGACCCCTGCCAGGGGGGGGGTCAGGGTTACAATCCCTCCTGTTTTTCAACCTTTTCGAGACTTTTTTTTAATAATACACCACCAATCAGGTGATCGTTTAGTCAAGGCAACTGGATTTCTTTCTTCTTCGAAGAAATCCAGTTGCCTTGACTAAACGATCACCTGATACTATGACCTGGATGAATGAGAATCTCCACAGACGAAATACACCACCAACCAAAAATCTTACAAAATGAGCCTAACACAGCAGGCCGGTCCCAGAATATTTATATATTGTTGAATGAAACGACCCTCCTTCATAACAACTTTGCTGTGGGCCTGTGTAAATATTCCTGAAAGGTATGGTCTCACCTGTCCTGAACTGGAATGTCCAGACTGGCTGGAAAAACTTGACTGCATGGTGGAAATGAGGGGTCACCTAATGACCCTGAATTAAAGTCTCCGAGGAAAAGGATGATGCTGCTGCAGGCTGCTTATCAATGTCTCTCCTCTCTCCTGCCCATTGACATGTCATAATAATGGCAATAATAACGACCTGGCGTTTCATACATCTACTCCAACACACAGCCCTGTTATTCCATGGTATTCATTGCAGAGCTGTAATTACTTATTTGATTCACTGCTAATGATCAGCCCATTACATATGAGATATGTTGACTGAACAATCCAAGAGTGAATATATTTCAGCAGCGCTGGGCAAAGATTAAAGTGTCTTTACAAGTTAATGACTCGATGTTAAGAGGAAAATGGCCACCATGTGAGTATGGTGATTTTGTTTTTGCAATAAACGGCCAGTGAACTTCTTTTATTTGACATGTTATCGTCTTATCCGGTCACATTAATCTGTTCTGCTATTTATGTGCCAAGCATACACATCATTAATTATCAGACACTGCGAACACACCCTCCACTGATTTCTGGGGTTGTCATGTCACGTGGCCCCTTCTATATATGAAGAAATAAATCATCCATTCATATGAAACCAGTTTAATGAACAAAATGATACAGGCCAATTCAGATGTTTCCTGTCTGCGTGGTCTCACAGAGTTGCGTGTATATGTTAACATGAACTCCCGATCAAAGCCAATGGGACTCGGAAGGGTGACAGGGGCTGTCCCACATGGCTGACTCATTTGTTTTTAGGTGTTTGGATTTTGATTCCCAATCCTGACACATTTGTTCCTTACTTGCTTGAGGGGAACTTGAACATTTACAAACTGTATCTGAGCCATGCTGACCCGCTGCGGTGAAGACTCCACGATGGTGGTTTCTGCCCATTGTCAGGACCTAAACTGTTTTACCGCCTTCATATATTTAACTTATATTCCTATCTTGTTTAAGTTACAAAAAAATACAGTCACATTTTATCAAAGACAACTCTCTGCAGCCCAGTCATTGTGAGAAGTCGTCACAAACACTAACGTCGGGCTCTTCAGCGTGCCGAGCAGATCAATCTTTCAGTGCTGCAACTTCCACTTACTGAACCATCGGACTTCCAAATTGGCCAGGACATGACTTTAAGGATCAGTGAAATTTAGCTTCTGACATTAGTTACATTTGACAAAGCCCTGGAGGTTTTCCAGGAATCTGATGTACTCTTGATGTTCAATGGCGGTGCTCAGCTCCATCAGCTCATCGGCGAAGGTGTTGTCGACCCCACGGTCGGCCAAGAAGTCCATCAGGTGGTCATACAGGGCCTGAAAAACAACACAGCATGAAACCCTCTGTAATTATCCTCAGTCCCATTCATCAACTCTTAGCTAACTACTAATTCCACTCACCCAGTCCAGAGAGTCTGTGTTGAGTGTGTAGCTCGTCTCCTTCCACTCTTCATCTCCCTCCGGCTGGAAACTGACCTCACGGATGGCAAAGATATCACTCTCCTCCTCTCCTTCACCGTGACTCATCTGCAAATCCAGATTATGTTTGACTTCACAGGGGAAGGTCAGCGACATGCTGCTCCTCATACCTCATATGAATGAACACACTGTGCTCACCTCATCTTCAGGAAAATGGCAGTCAAACACCAGGGAATGTTTTGCAGCTTGTTTCGTCACTTCAACAACAAAGTTCGGTGACGACACAATTTCTGGCTGTAAAGGGAATCATGTTAATTTAACACAGTTATGACTGCTGATATTTTTCACATCCATATCTGCATTGAACATTCAGGCTTGCTGTGAGCTCACCTCCTCGTCCGCTGACTTCTGCTGTCCTTGTTCTGCTTCTTCCTCAAAGTTGGGAGGAATGCTGTTGTTGACATTGAACGTGACAGTGATTCTGTGGAAAAGCAGATGGATTATGAGCTCATGTACAGAGGCAAACACCAAACCATTCTATCTGCAGTCACTGGACAACCGCAGACGTACTTGTCTCCTGAAATGTGTCTTGTGAGTTTAGCCTCTGTTCCGTTCATCTCCAGCTCCCATCCTCCAGACATCTTAGGAAGGGTTTTTGATTTCTGGATCTTTTGTTCTTCTTTGATTTCGTCAGACAGGAAAACACCAAACACTTTGTCACCTGTTAAAAGTTCAAGACGGGTTAATGACTCCATCATGAGAGTTCAAATGCCAAGTAATGTTAATGTTGAGGTAACTGTATTGTATCTACACATGTATTATAATATCAGCTAGTTCATCAGGGAGGTTTTGCTTTTGTTCATTGACTTTGTTAGCAAAAAAAAATGTAGATCAGAAAAAAACATTTGCTTTTAAGGATATACTTCTATTTCAGATTCAAATTAAACCAACATGTGATTGACCATGAGCAGTGAGTGTCAATCAATACATATATGAATTGTATAATATATACGTATACATAAATAAGAGTATATGTATGTCCTCTCCAAATCAGGAGAGACTGAATCTAATTTAAGCTCTGCTCACACCCACTGTCTGTCAAGGTGAATGCTAATGATTCAATAGGCTAGAAGCTATCCTAGCTAACTGATGACAGGCATCAGATCCAGATCAGTTCGGAGGATAAAGGTATAAATGTGATATAGTAATATATAAACAGAGGTGAACATCTTGTATTAAAGACCCACAGTTTGGAAATTCACTTCACATGCAGTTGTCCCATGGCGGCTAGCTTAGCATAGCTAGCATAGCCCCCTTCGTCTCCTGGTTCCCAGGTGAATTACCTTCCGTGTGCAGTCCTCCACATCCACACGACACCGAGGGGTTCCGCACTCTGGAGCTGAACAGCTGCGGTCGGTATCCCGACGAGGCTCCGTTGTTGTTGAGCATCCACAGGGAGCGGGTGAAGGGCCGCGCTGTGGCCGAGTACGGAGAGCACAGAGTCGGGCAGCAGAGCGGCAGAGCCCTGGCTGTGGACGCGGTGGCCGAGGAGACGCGGACGGCGGCTCCCACCGCCCGGACAATAGACTTCAGCATGACGGAGAATGATAACCAGGCGATTAATCAAAGACTGAGAGAGTTTGAAAACACACACGAGAGGAGGAGGAACTGCTGCTGCTGCTGCTGCCGGGGAGCCGCTGCTGTAATGTGACAGACACACGTGTGGAAGGACACATTGACCTGTCGTAACAATGACCTCTGCACCGGAAGTGAAACTTTAAAACCCATACAGTCAAAATTACATTATTGTTTGAATTTATAAAATTACAAAAACACAATTGTTTGATGCTACATTAACAATTTATCTGAAGTAAAAGCTATGAAATAACATTTTCATGTGGATTGACATCCAGCCAAAGAAACAGCGCCCCTTGCGGCTTGGTGGAGGGACTGCAGCCGCACGCAGAAATTTGACCTCAGTGAAGACTGGAAGGTTAAAGCATCTTAAGCTCCACCACGTGTCTGTCTGTGTGGATGTGTGCGCGCGCGCGTCATATCTGGGTCACATCAGATATGTTGCGATGCAACGGCCTTAACTGAGATAAAAGAAAAAACGGAACAGGCCTGTTATTATTCATCCTTGTGGGCTTGTAAAGTCAAGTAAATGTGCTTAATGTCTATACTGATATACTGGAATAAAGTTGAACTAATTCTATGACATATATTTCTTATATTCTGTCAAAACCAAGAAGTTGAAAACTCCCATAAGCCTCTTTGAACCTTTCCTCTCCACATGCACAGCAGACTCTTGGACTCGGACAGTGGGTTTTTTTATTATTAGAAATTATAGCATCTGTGTAACTAAGACTATAACAAATTACAGGAAGTATAGTTATAGTATATTCATCAAAATCGTGCATTTCATTGTTAAAAATCGACAACAGCACATGCAGATCCGTCGACTTAAAAACCTCTTGGGCAGCCTGATCTGCAAGAGCCTTGATTTCTGAACACACGAGCAGTAGGAAAGAGCAGGTCTGACCATCTCTTCAGCAACACCAGAAAAATTGGGTGTTTAATAGTTTGTAAACTTAGAAACAGTCATTTGTATTCAGGCTACAGTGCATACTGTACAATCCTGAGTCCAGTGTAAAAATTAAAAAAAAAAATTTAAAACATGAGCATCCACCCTATTTCTCAAATTGGTGAGATGCATATTCTACAAAGTATGTAAGACCTGAGTGATCAGATCACTAACTACAATCTTCATGCATTGCATCCATTGGTTGTCAACATACGGAGGCTTTGCAGTCTGAGTTGTGACTATGTGAAACGAAGGTAGAACGTGGAGAGTAAGGCATGCTGCTTCTCCTGACGTGCATGTATTTGGGAAAGTGTGATACAGTCATAGTAAAAAAGGGGCATGCACAAGCACCCTTGGTTTTTACACTAACTTTGGTGTTTACATGTTTTAATATACTATATATACTATAATATTAAATTACTTTCAGACAAACACGTGTATGAAACCCATGAAATCCAGAGCACCTACACAAGATATTTAAGAGAAGATTGCTTTTCTTAGCATCGGAGAGGCTAATAACTTTCAGGCAGAACTGGTCAGTCAATGAAAAAGGTAGCTTTGATGACTAAACACAACACTTTGTGATATTAATTTGACTTTGAGAACAAAATCAACAGATTTCAGAGATGCATGCAAACGCCTAAAAGAAGAAGGAAACCTCAAAGAAGAAGCTATTCTTAAAAAATGTTCAACATGTGGCTGAATAGCAAGAGTGAATATCAGGCAGAGGAAGTTTATAAAAAACGTGAACAAGAGTCTGGAGGAGGTCAAAGAAGTTGTGAGCATCTGGCAGTGACACATGCCAAATGCTCGTCGACTGAGAGGTAGTGAAATCCAGAGACGTGAACTGCACGGAAACCCAGACTCTTCGGATTTGTAGCACGTGTCTTTATCCACATTTAGTTTTGTAATAAAGAGGAATCATTTCCCAGTATTACAGTGAGTGGGTGATTTCAGAGAGGCGTCCTGTTTCTCTGTTGGCTAGCTCTTGGTGAGGTGGAGCTTGCGGCCGAAGTACTCTGGTGCTGCTTCCAGCAGCCAGTCGGCGTCCACCAGACACAGGTCCCTCATGTAGCAGCGCGACGTGTGCAGCAGCTCATTGAAGACCACGTATGCTGGCTTGGCCTGGAAAAGGACAGAGGACGGATGGATGGCCACGGGCTGGTGGGTGTCCAGAGCCAAGTAGCTGCCGTCGGGTTGGAGCTCCGCGGCGTTGACAAACATCCCGTGGGCGAGGCAGCGGCGAACGTTCCCCGTGTCCGATCCACACGACTCCAGCTTCATATTTAGCTGGTGAAACGAAACAAATCCGGTCATGATGAGGCTCCTGCTGTGACATCCACATCCCCACTGTACATCCAGCGGTGTCACCGATCCGGTCACGTACCTTAAGGCAGATTTCTTTCAGTTGCGCCAGGACGTCTTTCACCAGACCCATGTTCCTGCTGTTGACAAAGTTCTCCCGACACCACTCCTGAAACAGCAACCACACAGTGGATTGTCAAGAAGCTCAGCAACGTGATCTAATCTCTGGGTTTCGCTCCGTCATTTGAGTATCAGTCTGACTGCGAATCAGTTCTTAGGGAAAACACGCAGCCCTTACATGGATGGATATACTTTCCTCCACTCACCTTATTACCACTGACTTTCTTGAAGGCTCTGTAAATGCTCAGGAGGGTCATGTGGTCTCCTTCGCTGGAGGAGAACTTCTTGCGTGCCGCCAGGACCTCTTCACGCTTGGCCGGTGGGTTGTACAACACGGTGTCCACTGACAGCAGAGACACGATGCACAAAATCTCCTCAGAGCAGGAGTAATCCGGGGACAGCAGGATGGTCTGGGAGACGGAGGAAAAAAAATAGAAAGCATGTGTGAAACCAAACAACACTGTGCACTCTGTACTTGATGTCACCTTCAACTAAAAAACACAAATCAATGCACGACTCCTGAGCCCAGTTTCTTTCAGCGTGAAGCTCTTGGTACCTTTGCGAATCTCGGCTCCAAAGGGAAGCTCGCCATCTTCTTTCCAAGAGCAGTGAGGAGAATCTGGCCCTCCTTCCTCTCCACGGCTCCCAGCAGCTCTAAATGCTCCACTGCAGAGTGAACGGCCTCTGGGAGAAACACGCACCGGTCATTGCTCTGTATGAACCCTCGGGGCGAGCAGAGCCCAGGGAGTCACCATCGTCTTACCTGGAGAGGGCTTTGACATGAAATCAAAATTCATCACGTCTGGAATTCCCAGAGCCATGAGCTGCAGCATCACGCTGGCCAAGTTACACCTGCAACACACACACGCGCGCAATGAGGGGAGGATAGAGAGGCTATTCAATCACACTGACCCAAATGAATCAACATGCAGGGCGGGGCTGGGGGGGGGGTCCTGCCGAGCAGCACACACTGTACTGAGGTTTGTTAACCGCACCCAACAGACTCCTACCTCTGGATCTCAGGCACGGTCATTGGGATGAGGTTGTCGAACTCCTGCTCGGTGTAGAGACGATAGCAGGAGCCGGAGTCCTCTCTGCCAGCTCGACCCGATCGCTGCCAGGCCTGCGCTTTAGAGATCCGCTGCACCGCGAGCACCTCCAAACCGCTATCTGCAGGGTCACACATGGGCACATGTTCAATACAACAACACAGTCCGCACAAACCACATTATATAATAGAAGATACTTCAATTAGGGAGCTTTGTGTATTCTTAAAAAAGGTAAAAAAAAACTTATGAGCGAAAAATGACGTATAAGCAAGGAGAATCCTAATTAACATACGTTTTAATGAAATCAATACAGAACATTGGACATGTTTACGTTCTACACTAAGCACAAGGCATTTACTTGTTGTGAAGGTTAGGGAATGCATTATGCTGATGACTGTGTGTGTGTGTGTGTGTGTGTGTGTCCTCTCACCAGGATTAAAGCGTTTGGCTTTCACCATCCCCGTGTCTATGACATATTTAATCCCAGAGATTGTAACCGACGTCTCGGCGATGTTGGTTGAGAGGATGACCTTCCTGCAACCCTGGATGAAAGTAAAGAGAAGAAACCATTTCGTGTTGTGATGAGAGGGAACGGAATATCCTATAAAGCTCATCCACACAGATTTCTCAACATGATTCACAGATTTGTGTGTTGTGCTCCTGCGTGTCGGTTGTGCTCTTCACCTTGGGAGCCGGCTGGAAGACCCTGAGCTGCTGTGCTGGGGGCAGCGACGCGTACAGCGGGATGACCACCATGGGACCGCAGCCGTCGGGAAGATGCTTGGCGATGTCCCGGCAAGTCCTGGCCAGGGCCTCGATTTCCTCTTGACCCGTCATGAAGACTAAAACGTCATGGGACGGAGGCGCCTCCTGCGTGCACACAACGAGATCCGGTTCGGTTTCAGGGATCACAAGAGTCATCACAGTACATGAACAGCCACCGTTTGCTTCCTTATGACACTGCTTCGAACTGGAAACAGATCTCTAGATATCACTCCATCTGCCAACTGAACTCCTAGAACGTCTTATTGTGGGCAGATGAGCAGAAGGCAAATGGCTGACAGCTACCTGATGGATCTGGAACACAGACACGAGTGCAGCCTGCAGGTAGTCTGACTGGGGGTGCTTGGTGTAGTAGATCTGAATGGGATGCTGCCTTCCCTCCAGGTACAGCACTGGTGACTTGTTGAAGTATTCCGAGAACAGATCTACGTCCATGGTGGCCGACATCACGATGACCTGTGCGGAAAACCCGGGGGGGGGAGAAGTCAAAAGAGATCAGAAAATGGATTTCAAAATGTAGCGATATAAATAAAAGGAGCAGCTCCGACTGGTCCCCTACCTTCAGGGGAATCTTATTGAGTTCTCTCCTCCTGCGTTGGGCAGCCTTCACCACGCCGAACAGCACGTCCGTGTGCACGGTGCGCTCGTGGGCCTCGTCCAGGACGACCACGGTGTAGCGCAGCAGCAGCGGGTCGCCGATGGCCTCGCGCAGCAGCATGCCGTCTGTCATGAACTTCAGCTTCGTCTCCGGGGTGGTGACGTCCTCGAAACGCACCGTGTAGCCGACCTGAGGAGGAGGAGGAGCTGGAGTCAGTGACACACGTTCGTCTCGTCATTCTTAACACGAGATAAGAACACGAGGATATGGAAACAGATGGCTGTCCCACGAACTGCCCCCTCAGGGAAAAACTTTGAATCTACTGATATTAACGATGCCACAGTTGAGATGAACGGGTTAAGTAAGTCTTTCAAAAGTTGTCTGGCAACTCTCCTCCAATCATATGTCAGGACTGCAGAGGGTGGGTTTGGATAATCTACCCTCCTGCTGCAGTCGACACAGACATAAACCAAACTAACTTGATCAGGAGGTTTGTAGCGAGTGGCCCCATCCGACAAAAATGCATTCTGCCTTTTCTCCTCCACACACAGAGGCATCTCCTTAATCACTAAGCAGCGGAACCCGCCGCTCCTCGTCCTACCAGCTTGCCGAGCTGAGTCCTCTTCTCCTCGGCCACCCTCCCTGCCAGAGAGATGGCAGCCACCCGGCGAGGCTGGGTGATGGCGATCATGCCCTGTCGCCCGATGCCGCCCTCGTACAGATACTGGGGGACCTGAGTGGTCTTCCCTGAGCCGGTCTCACCTGATGGGTGCACGGAGAGAGGAGTGAAACCAAAGTCAGATCACTTAGGCAGTGAGAAGCTAACGGCGCGGACAGGGGCGGGAGCGGGGGACGGTACCGATGAGGATGACATTGTGCAGCTGCCTCAGCTGGGTCAGCAGCTGAGGTCTGGCCTGGTGGATCGGGAGCTGTTTCCTCTGGACTTCTAGCGGAGTGGTCGCATTCCCCTTTCTAGGCAGCAGCATGCCAGGCTTGTTCTTGTCCAGGCGGAAGAACACGGACCCCGGCTTGAATCGTTTGGCCGGAGGAGGGTCGGGGTCGTGGGGCATGGTCTGGAAAAAGTGACTCTGGTGGTGGAAACCTCCTCCGCAGCTTCTTCTTCGTCTTCTTCCGGCTGGTTTGATGTCGGAGAGAAAAGAAATCCAAAGTTTGCTTCGTGCGCACGGACACCAGCGTCACTGCGGATGTTTTGCTGCCGCTGCAAAAAAAAAAAAAAACCTTCACACGTGGGTACAACGTGGCGCAGGGATTTGACGTCATCACAACGGGGGAAATTTCAACCCGCGTTCTGACTGTCAGGTTCATCATGGCTCGACGTTCATTCGTGTTGGAGATCTTCAAAGTGTCGTAGAAATGGTCCATCTGTGATAACTGCTGCGGGATTTATATGAAACATAAATATATCTCCTACACGCAAACTACTTATTGATGTATGTGTCATTTTGGAATTTGGTTGTCACGTGTTGTACATTAGGTCAAGACCTGGAAATCTCAATAGTCAATGACCTAAATAACGAACATGTATTTCCTTCCAGGCAGCAGAGTGCAGTGTTCTTATGTGCGTGTGTATGTGTGCGTGTGAAAGAGAGAGAGAGAGAGAGAGAGAGCAAGGATGGAGCTTGTCAGTTCTAGTACCCAGAGGCTGTTTTAATACCCGGCTTCTATATCATTCCCAAATTAGGATTTTTTTTAATTCATTTCGTTTCTTCCAGTTCTATTCCATGTGTTTATGGTGCAAGTTCATTTATTAAATTATGTGAATTTAATCAGTATATGGAATTTCTGGAATCATATTGATCTTGTCTTGTCCAGAGCATCACAGCTTTTCAGAATAGAATCCATATGCTCCACTTTGTGTACATTTTTGATTCTCCTTAATCTTTGTCCCAGGAAAAAAAAATGACTCTCATCTCTACAAAAATCATCACCATATAATTTTCAACAACACTTATGATAATTATAATATTTGCCAAATTTAAATTTTAGCATGGTTCAACATATTGTATAGCAATAATATTTTAACACCTTTTGTCACTGCTAAAGGGACACACCATTTAAAGTGAGTGTATTAGTGATGACACAGAGAAGCTGTTTCAGGCTCTGCACAAATATATTCATATTAAGCATTTAGACAGTAGAATCTGATTTGACATATTGTTATCATCTTCTCCTGCCCCCAGTCACTGTGTCAACAGTTCTGATTTCCATCAACAGTATTTATATCTGGAGCCAGAGGGAATATTGTGTCCCCAATCACCTCATCATAACATCTTTTAATTTACTCTCCACAGTGAGACATGACTTTTGTTTGAATGAAGAGCTCATCTGGCTGCTCTGTTCTGGGACAATGGACATTTTTTATTGTTACCCGGCAGCACTTGACCACGGAATTAGGCCGAACTCCAGGTGTGACTGTACAAGTCACTGAGCAGCTTCAATCAAAACAGAAACTGGAACATACGCAGTACATCCCTGAAGTTGTTGTTCGCGTGAAAACAATGTGATGAGTCAGATCAAACTAATCTAATTGAATTCACCTACCAATGAGCTGAGTGCACTGGAGTCAACAAAAACATTTATACTATCAAATGCTATATAACCAATTTTGACAACGTCTTATTTATTCTCAATCATTTAATCCCATCATGGAACTCAATTTAGGTTCTGTCTCAACTCGATTAAAGGTGATGACCCACAGTCCAAAGATACTAGCAAACAACTTCCTCAGAATCTTCCCAAGCAGGTTACGTCATATGTTAAAATAGAAATTAAAGGCAACCCAAGTATCTCCTCCCCAGTGGAGCGTGAGCATGTCCCTGTAGACTTTAAGGGTGTGTCCGCACTCGTGTCTTACTTTTTTGCTTTTGTTCAAACAAATTCACAACTGGACAAACACTATATGGTATCCAACTATCCATGGTACGGCTGCTACTTCCTACAGCAGATAATGACACATGATGATTATCTGTCTGAAAACTTCCTGCTCACTGTCAATAAAACTACTGAGAGTCCTCGCCTGACTGAACAAGTGAACGTTCTCAGACAGTTTTTGCCATCACATGAAATCCCACCAAAGTCTAGACGCATCTGTTTTGAGAAAATGTACATCGACGTCTCCATCGGAATAAGCTTAGCCAGATCTAGATTTTGATTCCAACTGCTGATGTTCCATCCACTAATCCCTGGAGATTAGAAAACATTGCACACAAGAGGAGAAAACGTTTTTCCCACATGGACAACCTTGTTTTTATTTGTAAACTTTCATTGCAACCACAGTGTGTCTGCCGCCTCCTTTCCTCCAAACAGAGGGAGAATTAGAAATGCAAAGCACCTTGGTATATGAAAGGGGGCGTGTGGATATTTTGGTGGTTGTGAGAATCACACAATTTGTTTCTCTGTGTGCCCTGACACATAAGCAGGCTTAATGTCCCTCGATGGTGAGAGCAGGAAAAGGGCTGCGACGTGAAGTATGCACTTGTGTGTTTGTTGTGGGACGTATTTTTCTATCTCTGCCATGCATGCAGGAAGAGAGTGTCAGAGGAGGAGATACGGTTTGTATTGTTCATGCAGAGGAGGGATGTCCGGAGCGTGTGTGGCACACATTGAATCATTTCCAGCTGCGCATGCAAGTCAAGACCCATCTCCCCCCGAAAAATGTTTGTGAATTATTGTGCAACTGTTCAATTGAAAGAAAAAGTCAGAAGAGGCAGTGATGAGGTGGGTGAGACAGAGAGAGAGAGAGAGAGAGAGAGAGAGAGAGAGAGAGAGAGAGAGAGGGAGGGAGGGAGAGAGAGAGAGAGAGAGGAGCAGGAAGTCCAACACCTCAGGACTTCTCGCTTCAGACGTCATTGATGAGAGGAAGGAGGCAGAGGACCAGTGAGGAACAAGTCAGAGGCGCAGAGGAGAGAGTGGAGTCAGGGCGCTTGTAGGCAAGTGAGGTGACGAGAGAGACAGAGACAGAGGGAGAGAAACCCTCCTCTCTGTGGGTCAGCCCATGACAGAAGATGAAGACCCATATCACCAACGCCATCTCCGACTTCTTCTTTGAGTATGAGACCCCCCGCCAGGTGTTGGTCAGGAACCGCAGGGTGGGAGTGGTGTGCCGTATCATCCAGCTGGGGGTCCTGGCGTACATCATTGGGTAAGACTCCCACAATCAGCCCAGTTTTGCTTGGCTGTGCTTTTGTTGCTGTCACACAGATTTGAGCGTATTTGCTTTGCCTGACATGCTGCAGCTCGCTCGAATGACCTCTCGGACTGCACATTCCTGCAACTTCAGTTTTTTTAAAAAGCCACAAACCTGAGGCCTCTTTTTCTTTTCTTTTTTTTAACTTTCAACATAGGAACTTGCCACACGCTGACACAAATTATTAGACAATAATGCCTGTTTGAGTCATGCTAGGAGGGATGAGAGCACGAAAGGACAGGATCACATGAGCATTGTTGTTGCCTGCTTATCTCAAGTTGAGACGAACTACAGCATGCTTGATAACTTACGCATAGCGGGCACTCACTTGCTTGGGCTTGTTTTCCTCCCCGGCTGAAGGGAGAACCAAGGAGAACTTGTTTTTTGATCCGTCATCCTCACTTCAGATGACAGCATTTCAGGTCTCCAGAGTTGGGGATCACCCTATGGCTGCTGTGTTGTGTGCGTTTGACATTTTCACTCTGCACCTCTGAGCAGCAGAACCTGAGGAGCTGTGTGTGATGAACGCGCTGAGGCATATGCTAACACCGATATCAATCAACCGTTGCCCAATTCACTGCCAAGCGGCGCAGAGATGTGTTACCTTCTGCTGCTGGTGCTGATCGGTGACCGAAACTGTAAAAGAGAAAGACACATTTAAGAAGGTCTCCACTTGCTAATGGCAAGGATTCCTTCCCTTTGATTTAAACTGATTTGAAATGGCACACATGGCTCCTCTATGTTCACATCTTATCACTGTGCTTTAATCTTCACAAGCTCCAGAGCCAGAAAAATCCCATTCCATTATTGCTTTAATTTGAAAAAGTGCAAATATAGTTTGCACTGATGAAATATTTATATAAAAAAAAAAAAGGAGAACAGCTGGGGAGGGTTCCAAATGTTTGGCCCGTGCGGACATCAGGGCTGTGTGTGCATGACAGAGCTTGCACCCTGTCACCTGCTTTTTGCAGCCATCAGGCCGCTTTGAGGTTGGGGCAGTGATGGACACGAATGAAGATGTGATTATAAAGCTGTCCAGATTCCCTTCCTCAGTCGTGGAGCGGTGGGGCTGACAGGTCAGGCCAGCCTTCAGCCTTTGTCTCCCAGGCGCCCACGGTGAAACGGTGACTCACTGGTCACCTCGACCTGTAGGAACTCCTACATTTCAGCTGGCCCTTACTTACTTTAAATGACAGTTACAGGTTGTGCCTTGACTCGCTTCGAAAGTGTTACATCATTCAAAAGCAAACACTAATTTAATGGAGGACAGCAACAAAGCCATTATGTCTCACGTCTGTCTTAATTAATTCCCATCTTGTCAATTTTCAGTTGACAAAAAAAAACTGTTTGCATTTCACAGTGATTCGTTGGAGCCTGGTTTCTTTATTCTTTTCTTTTTTTTTTTTCCATTCTAATTTGTCTTCATCGAGCGAGGACTAATCTCAGCGCCACAGTATGGAGGAAAGAGAAAGCCCTCTCCGCACATGAAGGAGCCTCCTCGCGTCTGCGGCGCCTTCCATCGCAGCAGATACGGATCTCACTTAGACGGCTGTTTTTGGAAGATCCTTCCATTATTTCATGCTCGTGCGTTTCTTTATTCCGCTAATGTGCATTTATATCCATTTCTTACAGCGCACGCTCTACCCCCCCACCCCACACCCTTCAACTTCCACTCAAGCTCCAACTTGCATAATTTGATTGGCAGAACTGATAGGCTCATTATGCACCTTTTCCCTCTGTGCAAAGATGTTTCTGTGCGTCTGTTGCAGCAAGTTGCTCTTATTGCGCACAGACAGAAATGCAGGCTTTCTGCTCAGGGATAATTCCTTATCACAGCCTATATAAAATAGATCCGCATGCACGTGTGTGTGTGCATACAGTATCTGTCCAGTGCAGGCCAGCTGTTAGTCATATCCCTCCTGGCCCCCCGCCCCGACATAGATTGAGCAACACAACGCTTCACTTTGCACAAGTCAGAAAAGTAGTGCACCCGAGTGAAGCTGGATTGTGCTCCGTGTCAATCCTTTTATGTGATGAAGGATTCAGGCACTTCTTCTTCATTTAGTTAAGTCGACATAGCTGCATATTTTTTTTCTACCAGAAAATAAAAGGAATATTTTTTTTTCCATCTAGTGTTAAAATCATAACTGCTTCCAGAGCAGGAATTCAGTATAAACACTCAGGCACAAAAATAATCAAATCAAATATAGTGAGATCTGACAGGACACTTTGTGCGTCCCCTGCAGGTGGGTTTTCATCTATGAGAAAGGCTACCAGTCCACGGACACAGCGGTCAGCTCAGTCTTCACCAAAATGAAAGGCGTGGGCTACACCGTCGTGAATGGAGATGAGCGAGTCTGGGACGTGGCCGACTACGTCTTCCCATCGCAGGTATAGGGATTTGTTCTGCACCTGGTGCGAGCCTCTGAGCATTGTTGAGATTATATTCAATCTGGGTCAAAGTCAAATGTCACATTCACGGTCGGCGATCCCGGCTGTCAGAGCGGTGAAACATCAGCGTGAGTCAGACGAGTGATGCTTTCTCACACATTCAGAACATCCGTGTGGTAATCAATCAACTCCAGATCTGACAGGTCACATCGTGGCCTAGCACAACCATGCTCAGGCCTGAGAATTTAACCGCGGAGATAATGAAAGAGACAATAGACAAATAAAGTTATTTGTTTTCCAAAAAAGCTGCGTCACATTAATGATGGCAATGTAATAAAGCATACAAAATAATGTTGCCTTTTGACGTTGCCCTGTTTGCTTTGAGGTCTGGGCGTGGGCCTTCTTTCATTCACACTGGCAGATAGTTTGATTTGACAAACCCGAGTTACTGACAGACAGAGAGGAAACTTTGGCACAAAGCCTCACACTCTGAGCGCGCAGGTATCGGCCACCAGCGGTTCAGCTTCACATAATTCTCTGAAGGTCCTATCACCCCAAAATAATATTGTTATTGTCAGCCTTTTAAAAACACAGATAAATTGTGCTGACTCTAGCTTCATTCAGCCAAAAATACCCACGGTCACTTTTGAATATTTTTAAGAAACACCTCATGAACGTTTGAAAGGCCACCAAGAATAAACTGAATGTAGCACTTTGTGTCATTTCGCGACATAAATGAACAAAGACATGAAAACATATTCTCTCGTTCAATCCTCAACCTCAGGGGGACGCATCATTCGTGGTGATGACAAACTACATCATAACTGAAGGTCAGACTATGGGAAAATGTCCAGAGGTATGTGGAAATGCTCATTGGTTTTCATTTCTCTTTCTCACTTTGCCTTCTCCCCCCTCTGTTGTCTCCGTTTCTGTTTCACTTCCATAAATGGCCAGAATGGACAGAAACTGCGTGGCGCTCCAAGTTGTTTGTGTCTCTGGGTAATTGTGTAGTAAATTGCAGTACATTCTATTGGAGCCTAATAGTTTCAAGATGACGTAAACAGTGGCTCCTCGTGTCGCAAGAAACGCACAGCTTCACGAAACACAATGTCATGTTTTCGTCTTTAGAACCTTGCAGCGTCTTCGCATAAATAAATACTCCACTGTTGCACTGACCCCAATCTCTTGTTTATAACAGCTCAGAGGCAAGAACAACTGCAGCTCGAACGCCGACTGCGAAGGAGGGAATTTGAAACGTACGGGACACGGTAAATCCCGCCGCCCTCACAGTGCATGAGCTCGCCGAGGAACCGTCGGGTTTGTCTGCGGCCAAACTCGGCTCCGTGCGGAGCTTTGGCTTTTCACTACCTTTGTTTAGTTCTCGCCAGAGACCGCAGCCTGTCTCAGACTTCCTTATGGCCAGTAATGTACTGAGGGAGGCAGAGGATCGTGTCAGGTTCTGGAGCAGCGTATTTGCAAACTGGGCTGTGGCTCTTAAGAACTGCCATAGAATGGGCTCCCACAGTATAAACTGAAACACACCAGATCTGAGTCATCACTTGCTGCTAGGGTAAACACTCAGACACTACTCTTGCATTGCTTGTCTAGCACACAGTTAGCAACCAAACACATCGTGTGTGTTCTTATATTCTGTTGATCATCCTGCCTTGAGTAAATAGGCACAAGCATAAAAAATACTGGCCAAAAAACGATGAACATTCGAGCTCATGAGCAAACAGAGACGTTGAAATCAAATAACCGTCCAGATGAAAGCTTTTTTTAATAGGTTCCAAACATATATTGCATTCATGCTGAGTTCAAAGAGCGCTTATATGAATTTACAGTCACCCATCTGTCCCTGGGTTAAATCCGAAGCCGTTCCAGTGCCCTGTTGTCACACTTCCCCTTCAATAAGGCCAGTGTTAGCTCAAGCTTTAGATCTGTCTGCTCCATACCAGTCAAATTCACCTTGAGGTGCCAGTGCCGCTTCAGAGGCGGCCAGCTGTCTCTGTGCCGGAAGACAAGTAAACTGCTGCTGCTGCAGTGAGAACAGACCGGTGAAAGGTCAGAGACTGAAGCCAAGTGACCCCAGCGAACGCCCACCGGAGAACTGTCTGTGAACTTGCCTGGCGCACGATGAGATGCTCCGATACCGACAAAACCAATCACACGGACAGACATGAAATGTTTGGATCGGGGCCAGATAAAGGAAACAGCCATTTCAGCGTTTTGCTCCACTTTTAAATCTCGCTCGCTGCTCCTGATGCTAATTCAAGATAAGATGACGAATGGAAATGTTTAGGTTTGCTTTAATGTTGAAGCTGCCTGAATCAGATTTGCTGGCGTCTTAATTGTGTCTCAACGGTGAACTCAAGTCATCTGTTTCAAGGGCAAATGACGGGGGTCTGCGTGAACAGCACAAAGACCTGCGAGGTGTTGGCTTGGTGCCCCGTCGAGGATGATCACAAGATACCAGAGTACGTGGAAACGTGGAACTATCCGTACTGTGACGATAACTCCGATTTTGTGTTGTTGTTATTAAAGCTCTTCATTCTTTTATCTTTTCCATTCCAGTCCTCCTCTGTTGATGTCTGCCGAAAACTACACTCTGTTCATCAAAAACTCTGTAACTTTCCCCACATTTGAAGTCACAAGGTGATGGACCTCATTCATGTCAACTTCCATCCAGCTTGGTAGATGGCAGAGCACCTGGCCCGAGACCCAACAGCTCCCTTATAAGATCACAATTGAACTGACTAATCTAAGTCTAGTCGACTTAGATTAGGATCCGAACTGTTGTATATACAAAATAAATATTTTACATCAATTTCGGTAAAGTTGTAGTTGATAGCAGAAAGTTTTCTGAGATACTGTGTAACTCGCTTCCCGTACGGGATAGAGTCATTTCACTTGTCATCAAACATCCATCCAAGTTTGCGCCTGAACATGAATCTGTGTTTTTAGGAGTAACCTGGTGGAGGGCATTGATTCCGAATACATCAGCAAATGCTACCATGATCCGGAGACGGCTCCGCTGTGTCCAATATTCCGACTGGGAGACATAATCAGACTGTCCGGCTTTAATTTTGAAACAATTGCCAGGGTGGTAAGTTTGCTGCGCAAGATTCAACTCTGAATGCGTTCTCGTGGAGTCTCCTCCTGGTGTTCTGTTTCTCATGTGGTAATGCTCGACGTATCGTGGGCTTGTGTCTTGACAGGGAGGGGCCATTGGCATCGTGATCGATTGGACGTGTAACTTTGACGTGGCTGTGAAACACTGTAAACCACAGTACCAGTTCCATGGTCTGTATGGAAACCCTGCTGAGACCAACAAAGCCAAAGCGTCCGTGGGCTACAACTTCAGGTGTGTACATATACTTCAGGAGAATGAAAGGAGTAGTGGGTGTGATTGTAGAATGAAACCATATTTTACAATGTTGAATTAGTGTATTATCAACACCATTGGAAGAAAGGGGCGGGGGGGGGGGGGGGGGGGGGGGGGGGGTGGGTTCAAAAAAAATGGGGGGGGGGGGGGGGGGGGTTGTAGGCTGGTTGCAATAAACAGTCTCACCACTAGATGCCACTAAATCTTTATCAACAGCCATTTCAATATTTATAATATTCTTTGACGGGTCAGTTGGTGAGGCATCATGGACGCGCCAGTGCATTAGCACAGTGCCTCTCTTTGGTGAGGGTTAGGTGAGGTTTCATGATGATGATGATGATGATGATACCTGTTCACTCACTGTTACACTCCCACATTTCTGTTGAGCGAGATGAGGAACCCGTTAGCGCTCATGTGACCACACACAAAGTGTGAAACTGGAGCTAAAGGCCGGTTAGTTCAGTAGAAACTGGGAAAAGGGAAAAGTCCTATTCACAGAGTCTTCACTTTCTCTTTGAATATACAAGATACACAGTGTGTCAGCACCCAGTGTTTCCTGTGTTTCCCTCGCTTCACTTCACGTGCACTCAAGTGAACCGACTGTTGGCTCCTGATACTGCTCTGCTCCAGGTCTGCGTGCCGCCGACAGGCTCAGTACAAACCCACTTTCTAATGTTTACTCGCCGTCAGATCAAACGGCTCCATGTGGCAGCCCAGATTTGTCTCAAACTGTCACTCGCTGTGCTCTGCGGCTCGTCTCTTTTCTCTGCCATTACCAGGCTATAGCGCTGATGCTACTTGGCTGAAGGGTTGTTGACTATAATTGCTGGGGTAGCCTTCAGGATGAGCCCAGCAGTATTATCATTTATTCATTCACACAAATGAATGAAGGTTTGCCTTTGTTGTAAGACGAATCTAAACGAGGCTGTGGGACCATACGAGGGAAACGTGTGTTGATTTGCAGGTTCTGATATGTCACATAATCTCAATATAATCTGGATTATTTGTACCTTTTTAGAAAATGCTGTATTAAAATAGATTTTTTACCGGTGTGACTTATTCCAGGTATGCAAAACATTATTTTGAAGACAAAGTTCAGAAGAGAACGCTTCTCAAGGTCTTTGGGATCAGACTGGATATAATTGTGCAGTCCCTGGTGAGTCATGTGTTTACACAGATTAAACGCATCAGTAGGAAGAAAACAAATGCCTGGAATAACTAGTTCTCTGTTCACAGGCAAGAAAGTTTAATATCATCCCTACACTCACAGCCATAGGCTCTGGAGTGGGCATCTTTGGAGTGGTATGATGCATCCATCACAGTTATTTTCCATGCCTTGTGAAATACCTTCAATACTAACTAATATCACTCTTTTTTGAAATACCTCATCAGGCCACAGTTGTATGTGACTTGGTGATGCTCCATCTCCTGCCTAAAAGAGAGTTTTACAAGAACATGAAATTCAAATATACAGATTCACAAACACAGGTAAGACCCATTCTGTCTTCATCTGATTCTCCCATGCAAGTCACTGCTGTCAACACCAGATGGCAGCAGAGGTGTATTTACAAAATCACTACAAACAGGCGCGGCACAGGCACACAAGCACTACAGCCACCTTTTTAATTCATCACCTAACAATGACCTCAGCTCTCGTGAAGGACGGCTCCACAGGACCAGGAACAGTAGACTTCAGATTAATGCTCTGTTTGTACCCATAATCTGTGTTTGTGAAGCGCAGCCATTTATCTGACTTAAGAGGAAATCTCAGAACATCCCACCCAGACTGTGGCCCAGTTTCACTGGGTATTTACAGCAGGACAGAGAGTCACCTGGGTTAGACTCTACAGCCTTGAGGCAAATGCAAGACTAGTCCAACGTGCTTGAAAGGGTCAAGACAGAAGAGTCGCGTCTTTCTTTGCGATGATGCCTGATCTACCTGAGACGTCTCAACGGCATCACCTGTGTTGCTTTATTTCACAGGATCCTGACTCAGAGGCAGGTAGCATAGAGACAGATGTACCTAAAGTAAGCCATTCATTCTACTGCAATAAAAAATACAAACCGACTGTTTTTATTCAATGTCATGATGGCTTATTCATTTCCTCCTTTTGTGTAGAAATGACCTGGGGGCCGATGTTCATGGCAGTGGCCGTGCTGCATTCAAGGTTTCTGCTCTGGACAACACACACTTTCACAAACATAACAAATGGACCGAGGAGATTAAAGGTCAAATGACATTGCTACACGTGACCTCGACTTCTTTCAGAACTCCTGCTGCACCTCCTACCAACTTCCTCCCATTCTTCAAGCCAGACTGACAGACTAAGACTCTAGCTGCTGATGGCATAGGTCTCCTGTATGTTTATTGGGTGTATACTGGATTTTCTTTTGTTTACACACTGGGTGTAACCTGCAGCGTCTTAGATCTTTTCCACATCACTCTGCAGTGATCCTCTGTTTACACACACACACACACACACACAGCACCATCAGAAATCATCCACTGCCTCCGTCACTACAGGGCACACACGTGATGTGTGCCAGAGAAACTCATCCCTTCCCAAGTGACTTCAATAAAAGATGTACAGTGACGTTCCTGAAGTTTCTCTTTTCTCACAGTGCAAGAGGAAAAACAGAAATGCATCAAAAACAAAATATAAAACATGTCATTTTCTTTTTTTTTTTTTTATTGTCAAAAATGTGCTTCTTTATATATATGTATATTGGTACATATTTACATGCACAGTCACCTACGTGTTTAAGCCTCTATTCTCTTTTCAGGGAGTGCAAATGAATGAAGGGGGAATTTTTTGAAAAAAAAAAACAACCAAGATGAGAAAGTGTTATGGATTAAACCTGGATCATGTAGGTTCTGGACACCCCGTTCAGTTTTTGTTTGGCTAACAGCTATTCAGGTCCGATCGGATATGTCACATAAAAAAAAAGGATAGCTCTTAAGGTGAAAAACCTTTTTGCTCGTATATTTCAGTTCAGGGATGAACAAAACATAAACACACACGGTGGGGGAAAAAAAATCATCAGTCTTTCAAATTTCCTTAAAATGTGATTCATGATATTTGAGGTATTGATATATGATAAAATCATAGTTGGCTGGAGACTGCCGGGGCTCCTCCTGACCCTGGCTCAACCCGGACTTTGGCGTTAGGCGGCATTTCAGAAGTTAAAGCCACAGAGCTCCAGAGTCAATGTGACGGCAGAAGAAGAAGAAGTTCCAGAAGCATATTTTGAGTTTCATTTAGTAAAAAGTCTCAAAAAAGCAAGCAGCAGCTCTGTGACATGCAGAGAGCGATGCATCGAAGAGCACAGGCGATTACGAGAGCATACAAATACACAGTAAATATGGTCTTTTACAGATGGACACAGTTTCTTTACTGGATTAATAACTGTACAGTGCACCGTAGAAGGAGTCATTTCAACATGGATGTGTGTGTGGAAAAAGTGCAAACATGTAAATATCAATGGTGTTTTAGCCAGAACAATGACTGGCCTCCGACACACACACTATGTAAAACTGGACAAAGCAACTTAAGCAAAATAAAATGGAATATTTCCACATTTTTTAAACTTTTTGGTTCGATCAGCCCTTCACTGAAGGTTACTCTGCAAACACACGGTCCTGATGTCGCTGGCTGCACCTGACCCACGCAGACAGGAGCACACAAGTAGGAGCACACGCCGTGGACACACAAAGAAAATTCATACAAATATATTCATGCATCAACTCTTTTCCTGAAAGAGTAAAAAAAAAAAAAAAAATGAAATAGAGATGTACATTCCCCAGGAGCCACATGATAAACCCCAGAAACACTGACTGTGGCGTCATGTTAAATACTTTCAGCCCACTGTTCTCTGCACTTCAGTTAGCATCCTCCGTTGCTGCCTGTCTCTGTTGCTGCTGTTATTGTTGGCAGCCTGGCCCTAATCATAACATCGAGAAGCTCCTTTCTCACTGTAGTTCAAGTGTTCAGAGACAAACTCTTGTCTTCTTTTTCCCCACAAGGAGCAAAGTGGCAGACCAGCATAAGAAAAAAAAAAGGAGGACGAACAGTGTTATATAAATAATATAAATCTGAGGTCATCTGAGGGCTCAGCTGGGTTGAGTCTGCTCGGAAAACAACAGCGTCAACTAACCCTAAATGTAAGCCAAGCAACTTGAAGAGCAGGCGAGGGGCTTGCATGAGGAAACTACCCCATTAGCTCAACATTTCCCAGCTCTGCAAACTCGACTGGCAAACCAGTGAGGGACTGGTCCCGTCCTCAAACTGTCCCCAGCTATGACCCCAGGTCTCGTAAAGAAGGACGGGAGGGTCCAACAGGTAAATCACAAATAATAAATATAAGAAAGCGTGATCTCATTTCCAATATTGAAATCTATTTATGGAACAATAATCACTGAATCTTTTAAAATAATAAAAAAGAGATGCTTCTCAACTGTGACCACCCTCCCCACGTCAACATTAGTGATCTCTGCACCTTTAATATTCCTGTCGCTGCTGCACAGGTGTGATTTAATTCCATGTGACCGGAAGTGATCAGTGTTCGAGAACCGAAATCAAACAATAGATCTGAAGAAAAATCATAATCAAAATCATCGAAATAAGAACCATGACTGTGAAGGCAGCACAGGGATTACTTCTTACGCCTTCAAAATAAAAGCGGCTGATGGCACATACACAACGAGGGCGTGAGACGATAACACTGAAGTTACTTTAAGACATCTTTGTACAATATTCAAAATGACTGATCACTGATCAGAAATCAAAAGCCCTGATGTAGTGTCAGTTACATGCCGGGGGGGGGGGGGTGTAAATATTCACCATGCATACAGTTGAAAATCCCTCCCCTAGTGTAATGCAAATGCACATTATTTTGTCTTTTTTTTTGCAACAATACTTTGATCCAGGAAATCATCGGAGCTCATCTCACTGGTCCATCGACGGCCATGACTCGTGTCAGTGGTCAAGCAGGTGAGGTGACTCATCCCTCATTGGAGGGAATAAGAAAGCAAAAAAAAAAACCAAAAGCAAGCCTGAGTGTCAGAGGTGAGCATGAGTGGTTCAAGCGCAGGGATGGAGAGAGGACGGAGTTCTGTGGGTGGCAGACTCAAGACGAGGGCTCGTCCTCATGCAGGTCCTCCAGCTCTCCCTCTCTGGGTCCGTCTCCCGTGCTTCCCTTTCTGAGAGAACAAATAAAAAAGATGGAGAGACAGAGGGAAAGAGCGGAAGTCGATCAACATTTGGCTTTTGCGGCAAGGTGAAGCTGGAGGACCGTGGCGATCCTGGTGATGACAAGGTCTTGCAGGTTCCTCCTCATCTATCTTTGCAACATGATGAATGTAACGGCGTAAAATGACAGCAGCGGGGAGATGACTGAACTACAGCAGAGGACAGGAGAGGGCGGAGACATCACGTGTCGTGACGGTGGGTAAGCTGATGGCGGGCGCAGCGGCTGGTAGATGTTGGGACAGACAGCGAGCCAGACAGAGTTTTACCTGAGAGAGGGGTGGAGTTTTAAAGAGGGCCGGAAGGGCCACGAGTCCCTGCAGCAGAGTGAGAGAAAGAGATGGGACAAGATCACAGTTGAGAGGGCGGGGGTCACCGCGGGAGATCACCGCGGGAGGTTCGCCTCAGGATTATTGCAGAATAAATATGACGTCCACGTCTTTAGACTTCATGTCTCACAGTCAAACCCACATCTTTCACTAAAAGGAAAACAGATCGACTCTACCACTAAAGCCTTGTTTCTTTTCCTGCATCATCCAACAGGAGGCAGTGTCGCTTCGTGTCCCCTGAGGACACTGGCGAGCTGCAATGGGCTCTGAGTGTAACAGTGGAAAACCTCGAGCTACACCGAGGAGACCTCACAACAGGCGATTAGAGCGTGCTTCACATTCAGCTCCACAGTCGTCCGTCCTCCTGGACACTAATCATGGATTACAGTGACCGGAGGGAACAGCGCCACATGCTCTGCTCTGCCTTTGACTGCATATGTATTTATATATTCAAACTGCATGACAGGATAAGACTTTCCAAGGTCAGCCCGAGGCTCTGACGGAGCTGTATCATTCCCTCTTCTCTCCGAAACCCTTCCACCGTCCAACGCTGAGAGCAACACACAAAGAAACACTTATAAAAGCTGTAAGCTCCGCTGCATACAATGAAAGAATGAATTATGGTGCTATGGCAACAAAAAGCAGTTGCTGCTGCCTCCACGGGGATGAGCGCGAGTTAACCTGACGCAGCACAGAGAGGAGACAGGTGTGAGGAATAATCCGTGGAACCTCGACAATTAGTGCGGTTTGGTTCTGGATTCCAACCTTCGTGCGGTAGATGTGTCTCGGTGCGGGCGCGCCAGGGCGCCAGGAGCTTACATGAGCAGGCTGCCGGGTGCAGACATGGACCTCTCCTCTCTCCTGCTCGGGCACTCGAAGGGGTTGCTGAAGGAGCGCTTCCTCAGCATGGCCTTCACCAGAATCTGAAACATTCACAAACACACACACACACACAGTGGCTGGCGTTGTTGATGTCGTTGTTGTTGTTGTCTCGAGCGTGTGCACAGAATAAATCCATGAGCAGAATATCTGAAATCCTGCACGTCAAGGGTTTGTTTTTCCGAGCCAGAATCTGTGTGGATCTCCAATCAAATCAGTCATTCACAGAAAATACTCAACACCCAAGAAGAGAAATCTCTTTGTGAGCTAAGAGGGCACGGAGAGGTCATCCCATTAAATCAGTCTCTTTGTAAGATCAGCTCTTATTCAGTCTTGTTCTGACACAGTCTGCCTGAAGCTTCTCCAGTTAAGTCTGCTGTTAACAAATAACGTGTGGCTCAGAAAGGCTCGGGAGGGAAGGGGACATTTATCTATCCTATATTTATTTATTCTGCTCTGTAGCAAAGTCATATCAATGTCTACATGCGCCGAGGAAGTAAAACGAAATCCCTGTGTTTATTGCCTGTCTCTGTGCTGCTTGTTATTCAGCCCCATTTCGGGCGAGCACGACGTTGCAGCTGCTGAGTGACGGCGACGGCTCGCCGCTGCAGACGGGGTCAGTGTTGACACAACAGAGGACACGGGTCAGCGGGCTGCTGCTCACCACTGCAGAGAGGCTCGGGACAAACTTGACTGAATTCTGGATGTCCTCCTCGGTCACCTCCACCACGGAGCAGTGCTCCTCCTCCAGAGGCAGGGGGTCGCCGCCTCCCTGGGTCACCCACTGGTCCACCTAAACACACACATACACACATTGTAACATGACAACACCTTCACCTCCTTTCATCATCATCATCATCATCATCATCCACCAGTAGCTTCCCAGCAGCGAGCTACACCCCAGCACTGACACATGGCGGCGATATGGAGAAAACATCCTGCAAATTTCTGTAGCTATTAATCTTTATACAAACCTGCTGAATTCCAAATTATGTTCAAGGACAAACAGAACGCAAACGGCTTGTTTCCTCTGCAGGAAAGTGTCTCCAGCAGGTTCATGCACTCGAACAAAACCCCCAAAACAAAACCAACAGCACAGAACAGGGAGAACTGTGAGACCGCGCAGCCGAAATGAAACACAAATACCAATTAAGATTTCCAGCAAACGAGGAGGACGCCAGAACGCGTGGGTGTCAAAACATGTTGATAAAAACATTCACAGGGACGGCCGAGGCTCAGAGTGCTTCGAGTGGTCACGCAGACGAGAGGATAATAACACAACATTTCCACAGATTTATCCTGGAGGAAAGATTTGAATGGTGCTCTGACATCAGTTTATCTATCGATTTCTATTTAGTGTCAGGTTTGGACTGGGTTGGCTTCTGGCAGCTTTTGTGAAATAACCGATGACGCCTGGCAGCCTCGGCATCTCCCGCCCCACAGAGGATACGACTCGCACGTGGTTAGTTTGCGTCATGGAAACAGGTTCAGGATCTGCCTGGTCTATGTTTCAGCTCGCTCCTCCACGGGGACGAACAGGCTACATCATGCCCTGCGGTGACACAGCACGTCTAATGGATGCTGCCGCACCATCACAGCCAGGTCAGAGCCGCACGAGCCGCTCGCTGCTGGGAAAGCAGCATTTCACAGCTGCTCCGCTATCCCCCCACGGTACCTTGATCTCAGGGATGGTGATCCTGGTGTCCGGGTTCTTGTCCAGCATCCGCAAGATCAGAGTCCGCAGCTCTTCACTGATGTTTGGTCTGCGGGAAACAAGACAGAGGAATCATTTTTCATCAGTGAATGTTACGTTTTAAGCTAATAGAAACCTGTGTTCACCTGAATCCACTGATGTCTCGGTAACAGACGAAATGAAATCATTTCTAAGCCATGTCGGAGTTTGTTTTTTGTTTTTTTTTAAAGATTTATGGCTCAATAATGAAAATCACTGCCGGGTTATTATGAGTCATTATTCACTTAATCTATCAAACAAAGACAGACTCAAATCGAAAATCCCTCAAATGTAATTTGCAATAAATCCAGTAGAAATTTTAACTGAATCAACCTGCCCTTCAAACACATTCCCAATTTTTAACAATTCAACCAAAGAGCTTTTCATATGATTGAATAAAAATGGAGTGGCCACTTGAATGAAAAAAAAAAAAAAAAAAATTAATGATCCAAAGCAGCATTACAAGCCAAGGCTAAAATTTTATTTCGTCTTACCACTGCTGTTTATTATCTCAGAACGAGATCTATTCAGAGAGATTATTAAAGGACCTAGACTTGTTGTCAGCAGCAGAGGCAGCAGCCAAGTATTTTTTATTTCTGCAACATATGAGGGTGAGATTCAAACATATAAATAACATAACACTCATATAGATAATTATAATATTCAACAAATCAACATATGGTGGCCCCGAGGGTCAAAACTAAGCAGCAGTGCTATTCAAACATCTTAGACAACCCCAACAGATGGTTATCTTTAAATAGTTCATTTGTTTTTTAAATAATTAACCAGGCATATATTGATAGTGTTAACATAACCATGGGGGGAGGGGGGGTCTCATCTAATTAGATTTGGTTCCCTGAGGTAACGCTGGAGTCTCATCATGAGAAGTTGTGAACGAAGCTGCGATCGCTGGGGAGCGAGGGGAGCATCTTGGTTCAGTCCAATCCTGGTTGATGGGAGCAGACTGACAGCACGGTGACGGACAGTCTGAAGGGTCGGAAATGAACCAACGGTCAAATTGGACGGTGCTCACTGTTGGAAACTGACTTCAGAGTACTCTGTGTACTGGGTGCAGTACTGGAGTAATGCATGGAGAAGACTTCACTCTTTATCCCTGACATACAGCAGCTTGGATGTGCACAGGCTGCTGCACGAGTTGGTTTTCTCTTTCTCCAGCGCTTGTTTTGATCACAGGCAGGTGACATTTACTGTGTGCTGGCACCGGCTGCTGCGCTGGGCGTCGTTTTCAGTTCATTTTGGAAGTGTCATTTCTAACTGGAAACGAGACAAAAAAAAAAAAATTGGTTCCGCGACGGCGATGCGCACGAGACGGATGGCGGCTGTTACGTCAGCGCTGTCGGCTTTAATCAGGCCGGGGGAGCGAGACGGCCGCAGGAGGTGGACTTACACTTCTGGGAAATCCACAGGCTTGCTCCTTATCTTGTTGTGCAAGGCCAATATGTACTCGTCAATAAACGGGCACTGCAGGTGGAGCAGAAGAAAGAGTGAGAAAACACCAGCAGGAGCATTGAATCACTGTCTGTGTGCAGCAGAGACAGAGAGTCTGCAGACTTGCCTTTCCAAAGACGAAACAGTAGAGAGTGACTCCCATGGCCCACACGTCCAGAGCCTGCGGCGGCGAATGTGACACAGTGACAGAGTGAGATCCAAAGTTCCGAACACCCACTTCTCTCAAAACCATCACAGTGACATCCATCCATATCGACTGGCGCTAATGAGACACTTTCTGACCTTGGGCCTATTTTCCGGGGAGGTGTACCATCAGATGACATTTGGAATTAATGTGAATGATCAACGGAGGCACAATTCAACATTTCACAGTCACACTAAAATAGCAAATGTTGGTAAAGAGTGGATGAAGCTCTGAGATGTGGGGTCGAACAAATGTAAATCAAGATGAATGCGGGAGTAATCAGAGAGACCCTCGACTCTGACATCCTGATAGAGCAATCAAATATTCTAAGCTGGCTCTTTTGTTATGGAGAGTTCAGTCTTGGAGCAAATCCATCTGAATGTCTTTGTCGATATAGAAAGGAACATGACTAGAACAGCTAATGCCTGAGCTGAGCAGCATGTCGGGGGCTGAGACCTGAACCTTTTCATCTTTTAGAAATCAGAAGGTACCGCTGGACACACAGACCTCAAAACGCCACTCATGCTAAAAACAATACATCCACCAGCTCTTCTTTGCAATGACCAAAGTCTCGGTCGTCTCCACTATCCACAGATTACGACACAGTAAGTGAGGTCTGTGGGGCTAACTGCGACGCGTGTCCAACAGATGCACTGGCGATGCGTTTCGCCTAAAAGGTCATCGATAGATCGACCTCCACCCGTCAGCTGGCGTGACGTCGTCAGCCAAGGATCAGCGCTCGACAGTTTCACAGTGGGAACGTCTCCCTCCTCGACCACATGAGTGTAAACCTCACGTCAACAGGCCAGCAGAGGGCTTGGTTCTCACTTCCAAGTCAGCAGCTGGTGCGACCACATCGGTTCAGAGCAACTATAAAAGGACTGTGACTCACTTTTCCGCTGAAGCTCTTGCGCTGGTCGGACAGCGTCTCTGGGGCCATGAAGGCCGGGGTGCCGGCTGTGCTGGACAGCAAAGCATCGTTGCCCTCAAACTGGTTGCTGACCCCAAAGTCTGCTATCTTCACGTGGCCGTCGTCCCCCAGTAGCAAGTTGGAGGGCTTGATGTCCCGGTGGACGATCTTCTGATAGTGCACTGAGAGGGGAGAGAGGGAGAAGTCAAGGAGATGCACTCCTGATGAACTCCGGCTCATCTCGTCTAGACGATTCTACTTTTCGGGCTCATCTTTATGAAACTAAGGGCGGCTGAGTGAACTTGGAGCAGACCCCGCCGAGGTGTCAAGAGCCACAAGTGGTGAGGGCAGATTTGATAGATTTAAAGTGTAGTTAATGGTCGTCTACAGCTGAGCCCTGGACACTTGACTGATTGGATAAGTGTTGCCTTCATGTCTGAAGAGATCTTATTAAAAACAAAGGCTCTTGGCTAATTCCAGGGCCGGGCGATTAAACATGGTTTGCTTTAATTACACTTCAATTAAAGAAAGAAAAAAAGCGAGCTACAGAAAGACAACTATGGTTCAAACTTCAGCATCTTCAGGTTTTAGAAGACAAAATATGCTCCTAGCGCATCATCATTATCAAGTAATTACAAACCAGTCGTAGGAATTAGCTGTACTACATATATTATAAAACATGTTGCAATCCTTTTATGTGGCTGTACTAGTTTTTAAAAATGACAAATAATCTCATTATATAAGTAATATATCAAATAAATCCTGAGATTGTGAGTGACTGCTGACGCCCTGGGTGTTTGAAGTATAACCTCACATAACACAAATAAAACTCTCTGGAACTCGGAGCTCAGACGGAGGCAGACGTGATCTGTAATCATTAGACTCATGGCCCAGTAAAATGGATCGAGCGCAGAGAATGAGGCCACAGCTTGAGGAAAAAAAAAAAAAAAAAATGCATTCACTGAGCCGCAGCTCAACACTGATGATGTGGACGGCTCTCAACTGTAGCCAGACCCCAAGGACACGAAGACCAAGATGAAAAAGGAAAATACAACCACATCATTCTTTTTCCGTAAGACAGTTGAGCATCACAATGGGATTCATAAAGAGGCCAAGTTAATGCTCTCACGACCACCGCAACATGGCAGGAGATACTCACAGTACTCGATACCCAGGATGATGTCCCTGAAGTACAACCTCGCCTGCTCCTCTGAAAAGGCATCGTCTGTGGGCACTTCCATCACTGGACTTGAAATCCATGCAGTACAGAAAAGACCCACACACAGTGAAGCAGTCATTTCATTCATTCATTATTCAAGCGAATATTTGATTGATATTCACTGACCGGGTCCAGTGTGTGTGTGTGTTTGTGTGAATCTGAGACCACAACACTTCAGCATCGTTTTGTTGTTGGGAATGTCTTTTTTTTTTAGCATTGCCTCGCCCTCTTAAGACATGCGGCAAATCAATATTAAAAATATATAAATATCATTAATTTATCACAACATTTGAAGCCAATATCAACAAATCTAAGAAGAGGCTTAAAGAACAACCTGGCCTTAAGAAACTGTCTGTGCCAACCTTCAGAATAAATCATTTTCTAATACCAAGTACTCAACACTCAGCTTCAATCGAAGAAATTGTTCTTCCATTTACTGTTGTGCTGAAAGTTTCGACAAAAACAGTCACGATGAAAAATGTCTTGACAAATGAAAAATGCCAAGCGCGTCTGGTAATAAACCATCCGATACGAAACTGGAATAATTTAATATTTGAATGGTTTCCATAATAAAACAACACGCGATGAATATTGAAAAGAATGAAGCAGTTTGTTTGGAGATGAATGAATGAAGAAGGTGCCAGCACATTTGGATGGGCCAATTATACTGACGTTCAAAATTCATGCACGATTTAATCATTAATCATGTCATTAATGACATTGCATGTATTTTGAAGCACATTGTGTTCTTCAAGAAAGGAAAAACAAACATTGATTCGGAACAAACTGTCGTTCATTTATATAGTTTGGTTATGAAATGACAATTTAAAAAAAAAAATACTACTGACAACACAGGGACACTTCTGGGTGCTGGGCCCGCCCCTGTTCGGTGCCTAGTCGAGTCTTTGAAAGTAAAGAGAGACAGTAAAAGCGATCATGAAACTAACAACGACCAGGAGCACGAACACCAGTCCTGTGGGACGGCGCTTATTGTTTGTCGACAGAAACAACAACTGGTGTCAACGTCTCGTTTATCAAAGCAGCAGTAAGATAATTAGTCGGAAGGAGTAATTGTTTTTATGAGCGGGGGGAGGACAGATTCTTTGCAGCTGTGCCTATCAACTCAGTCTGTCTATCATCTCAAGCGATCGGGCTCATTATGAGAACGCGTCCAAACAGAGCACGTGTTCTATATTGAAAGGGCAGCCTGACATATTTATGAACACAATCCACTCGCTGCAGATCTTGACTGGTGCCGGAGGAAGCAGGTCACGTGTGAGGCGGACAGCCACAGGAGGTACTGGGAAAACCTTAGAACGATAACAGCCACAATTTGGAGCAATCAAGGGGAACGGTTGAATTCCAGGCAGGGATGGAGAGATGAGGAAATGAATGGAAGGCGGAGGAACTGCAACGATGAGGTTTAAATTATTGAAGGACAAGAGGACATGTTCTCTACTCACCCTTTACGCATCAGCTCAAACACTGTCAGGGAAGAGGGAGAGAGGAGGCGATGAGAACATTTATTTCATCAGCATCAGTGTTTCTCATGATCACAAGCACTGGAGCAGCTAAATGTGCCTTAATAAGGATTTAAAACCGACGGTCATCTCAGCTGTGACCTGCCACTGCAGCTGGAGGATTCCTGCATAATGTGTGAGCCCTGAGGCGGCGAGCCAGGGATGATCTGAATGATAAATAATGTATGTGAACGTTTGCTGGTGGCACGTGTGTCAAGGGCCAAGGACTGAGAGCGTAGAAAGCAAAGAAAACGCGATCTGCGTACCCATGTGGAGGTTGTCCTCAGCAGGATCATCCAGAACCTGCAGCAGTAAAAAAAAAAAAAAAGAAAAGAAAAATAAAGGGAATTAATTCATTGAGGATCTAATGTTTGGATAATCAGGTTAATAAAACAGGCATTGCACACTGTGCACAAGGCGACAGCTCCCACTCAAACCACAGGACACACTGTCCATCTGCCCAAATCATAGATCCTGGAGAATTTAAATGATCACGGTGGAACCGACGTTGCCAAGGACACAGTAATGGAAAAGACAGGACGTCGCTCCTGAAGAAGCAGGAACACGACTGATGACAGTTGGAGACATTTAACAGTCAATTAGTGAATGTTTGCTCATGAAGGCTTAAATAAATACTGTCCACGTTGTTTTGTGGCTCTTTGTTCAAAGTAAAAGAACAAATAGAGTAAAAAAAACAATCTTTGGTGTACAAAGTGGAAACCATTAAAAGTCTTCAATTTGTAGAATTTGACTAATGCTTCGATGATCCGTTAAAAGGATCTTTGACATCTGGGGAAGGATAGAAACTGAGCTCTGGGGTTTAAACGTGCGTCCTTAAAGCTCATGTGCATGCGAGCGCGGGGCCGGTTGTCCTCGGCTCTTTCCCACCATCTGCGACAAATGACCATATCACTTTCATCGGTTTTAATCTGTTCCACTTGGCGCCAGCTCTTTCGCTTGAAAATGAGCGAAAATATCTTTTCATAATTAGACGGACTGGACTCCATCCTCGCAGGAATCAGCTGGACGCTTGTAATGAATGTGATCCTGACCCAGGCACAGCCCATTTAAACAGAGCGAGAGAGAGAGGGAGAGAGAGAGAGAGACATGGAGGGCGAGAGCGAGCCTTCCCTGTGCCTACGCACGCCCATTATGTGAGTGAGAGAGGACAAACGAGGGATGAGATTAGTGTGTGTGTCTGTTTTCTCTGCTGGAGCAGGCACAGAGGAGTAGAAGTGCTCAAATTTTATTTAAAAACTTTGGCACAGTGCTGCCACTCTCTCCACCAGAACAAGCCCGGCAGCTTTCCTACCCACTGACTCCCTGAGCTTAACTCCAAGCAACATTGGCCGGCACCGCCGCCGCCAGCCCCCTCCCCTCTGCCATCTGGCCAACATTGAAATTGCTCTGATAATATCGCAGGGGAGCGGCAGTCATCTTGAATCACATCTCCAAAAAAAACAAAAAAAAACAGCGTATTTCATAAACAGCCGCCTCCGCACAAAAAAAAAAAAAGGCCGCCATCAATCCAACTTGGAAATGTCTTGGCTTCACTTTGAGGGAGGGTTGGCTGGTGTGAATATGAGAATCAATTTACAGGAAGAAGCTGTGCGTCATATCATGAGCGTCCAGGGGGAGGACGTGGGATCGATATGCTGTGTGGTGTTGTTAAAAAAAATACTCGTCAACGCAAACACTCTGACCTCACCTCCACCAGCTTGACAATGTTGATGTGGTCCAGCTTTTTAAGGATGGCAATCTCTTGGTAGACCCTCTCCAGGGGTCCTAAGATTTTCGGGGGCTGCTCCCCTTGGGCTGCCTTGGGTCCTCTCGGGGGCGGGCGACCTGCAGACGACCACAACTTCCATTAATTCATCTTCCACTGCTTGTCCATCACCTGCTAACGTGAGTGACTGTGTGTGTGATTAGTCCCCCACAGGGAAATGGCACTTACGTGGAAACCCACACTGCTTCATTAACTTCTTCTTGGACACCACCTTCATGGCCTGGGGGGGGGGAGGGGGGGAGACAGTGTGGTAAATGTCAAGAATTTACCTGTAAGCACATTTAAATTTGAACCAACACTGGAGTCGTCTGTGGTGCGATCACTGAGTTATTGAATTAAGTTTCCTTCAGCCCCCTGATGCTGATGAATGCCACCCTCACCAGTGGCTGCACGGTGATAATAAAAACACCAGGAACACGTGCATGATTCAGAGACCTCGACTAATCTGTTGAATCGTTGAACACTGAAGCCTGGTTCCCAACACCCACGGGGAGGGGATGATTGTGTTAATGCACAGCACTGGGACAAATTAGTCACTGTTTTATTTTCATCCTGGCTCAAACATTTCCATTGAGTCTAAAGATGACCCCTGCGGCTTTATCCACACAAGAACTCAGCCTCGATTTCCCTGAAGATGAGGAGAAATCAATACATGATACATCTTGATGTAGAATGTTCAACCATCTCAGAACATTCATCTCCATGTTTTTCATCTCCATTTCCAGCTGTTTGTTGTCTGTGTGTGTGTGTATGTGTTGATATCTGTGCTGCTCCATGTGGGAAAATCCAATCAGTTCTATGTGACACCGATCCAGACTGTCAGGAAATAGGACCGGCCTTTCACGCCACCATTACTCAGCCGGTCCTCTCCTGATTCCTGTCAGCGTGACTGCAGAGGAGTCTGTTATTGGGAAGCAGTGCAATGCATTCTGCCCGCAGAGGTTTCTATCAGCAGTGAACATCACATTTAAAACCAGGAGAACAGATATGGAGGATAAATGCACAGCCAGCCTGAAAGCCTGCGATAGTTTATATGGGACGGATCTGCAACGCCACGGGTAATAAAAAGAGATTTGCATTTAATAGCTCGCAATTTAACTTTATTAATATTCAAGTTGAGACTGAGTGAGATCATTACGTGTTCAGCTCCGAGCTGCCCACTGGCTCCGGTTCAAAAGAACATGTTATGTCTACAGGGCTTGTCCAAACAGTTTCAGCGTACCGGCTCAGGCCAGTTCAACCACAGGGCTGGGGTCGCAGAGCTTTAATGGGAAACAAATCGCCTCACGTCAGCGCCTCCACACTTCAAACCCACATTCCCCGACACAAACTGACCTCGGAGCGAGAGAGAAAAACTCATTTAATGAGAGGAAAAATCTCAGAGGCTCCTTCAAATTTTCCTCTGCAGTTTGACGGCACCGGGACGCAGAGCTGAGCAGCGAGGTTGAAGAGGAAAGAGCAAAATCAATAGGCCTGCTGGGATCCCGCTAAGCTGCTCTGTCTAGACGGCCCGTGCAGAGGGAACGGAGGAGAAACACAAAAGGAGAGCGGCGGCTGCGCGGAACGGCGGCCGCCCTCTCACGCGGCCCTCTGGCAACGGCTGAAATCTGAAGCAACAGCGTCGACTCACGTAATGCTTGTCATCGTCCTCGTTGTAGGCGAGTTTGACCACACCGTAGGAGCCCTGCAACGCCACAGCACATCGTTAATTATCACTGGGGGGAAGACAGATGAGATGAAGACAAAATACTGATAAAGGGCGTAAATAAGCAGTGAAGGTAGAATCATTTATTACTTTATTATCTCAATGTTATAATTATTAAAATAGTTGCTTTTACTTCTTTATTGACATGGAAATGCCCTCAGGAAATAAGCAAAGAAGAATACGTTACTATCAAACATGATGGATTAATGAGACACACAAAGGCTTCTTCCAGCTGGCTCAGAACAAATGACTATAAATGCATCAAAACTTCAAACCTTCAAATTATGTTAAGAACATAAGTCAGTTTATCGACTTGAATTCATGCAAACGCGACGCGTGTAGAATCCATTCCTCACACCTGAAGGTTCAGTGAGCGGCTGAATGCCTCCCACCCCCCCCGTCCAAACACTGGAGTAATTAGCTGTGTTGGAAAGTTGCTTGCTCTCCGGAATCAGACTCGGGTTTATTGATGAATGTGACAACAACAAAAAAAAAAAACTCACCTTCCCAATCTCACTCTTCAGTTTGTACTGGTTCAACTGGATGCAGTCCTGTGAGGGGGGAGAGGACAAACATGATCAGCACCACAGTGACTGTTCTGCATCATCGAAGGCCGAGAGGAACAGGACTGCCTCTGGTACCAGAACAAAATGTTCCCTCTGCGCGCCCGTGTGTGTGTGTGCGCGCTGAAAGCCATTTATTTCTGAGTAACGATGCATTCTGTAGTTTCTGTTTACTGTCTGCAAATCCATTAAGGTGCTACCGCTTAAATGGCTGATTTGCAGTTCCATAGCAACCACCTCTGAAGCCAGAGGCACAGCAGAGGAGAGGAGACCACAGCAGGACACGGAGGACAGGGAGGGAGGGGGGGGGGGGGGCTGTGAGCAGACACAGAGCAGAGACAGGGATGGAGCGGATCTGAAGTGGATCTCTCTGGGGGGGGGGGGATGGCTGTGAACCCGACCAGTGCCTGAGGCTCGATGCTGGAACATGTTTGAAGGATGAGAGGCGGCAGGAGATCACAGATGTAACAAAACAACAGGATGATGGCGGCAGGACTGAAAGCACAGCACCAACTGCCGTTGTGGGACAGGCTCTGGAAAATATGACTTTACAGAGCTGAGGGTGGGGTTACTCACTGTAGGCTAAAATAAAGAACAGTGTGCACGGGGGCGATGAACACGCGAGCATGGGATTGAGCCTTGGACGGGGACGTGCGAGGAGAAGGAAGCAGCGAGAAAGAGCTGCTTTGATCTAGTAAGAGATGAAGAGGAGAATAGAAAAGGAGGACAAAGGGGAGGGCAAATGAGGAGAGGAGCAATAGGAGGGATTGTCTGAGAGGAAATTCCCTTGGGTTCCGTGTTTTCAGCACATGCTCACAGGCCCCTGCGTGCTGCAGTGCAGTTAATAGTCTGTCCGCGCTGATGGATAAAGAAGGCCACGCAGGAAGCCTTAAATGCATCGGCCACATGCAGACACAAATGAATTCCAGGCCAATGCTCCACTGGGCCCCGGAAAACTTTGTTTTCCTCTGTCAATGTCACATCACACTGTTGCTTCACATGAACAGTGCATCTTCCCACATCTCCCCAGGGGAATTCTGCAAATAAAATAATTATAATGAATAATAATAATAATTAAACACTATTTGGTGTCCTGTTCTATCCTGTTTAAACGTCGTGCATTGAGCATCGTATATTTTGGGTATTTTTTGCCTGGATTAGCTTAATCCTAAATTTTGAACCACCAAAAAAGGTGAACTATCGTCTTTAAACGTGCGTACTTTCGAAATTATAGACGCCAGGCGTACAAAGGAGTCAAATCAAAACAAAGGGGATGAGAAAGTCGGGTATGAGAACACAGAGCAGAGTTTCCTGCAATAAATAAAAAGAGTAAGAGGCTTTTGTGCTTTAGTGTCACTGTTATATAACACACACACTCACACACATTAGTTCCTCATGTGGATTAGTTCTGGACTTCCCAAACTGCAGAGGAGGGACATGATGAAGCGTCATGAGGATGAGGAAGAGAACATGTGTGTACATCATTTCCATTTATAAACTGTGAAATGCTGTGCCAGAAAAGAACTGAGACTCCACAAAAAATTACAAAAAAAAAAAAGCTATCAGCTATTTAAAAATACATCCCAAGTAAAAGCTCCCCTCAGGTCATTACTGACAAACGCACAGAAAAAATGCAACGTTGTTCTCTCTCTCTGCTGTGCTGTTGACATGAAAGACCCGAAACTCCATTTTTAGAGAAATGGACACAGTGACAGGGTGTCTGAGTCTGTGTCAGCAGTCTGTAAAAGTCAGAGATTTCCACATCCTGGAAGATGTCATGCATTTTTCATTTTTCACTGTGGATTCAAGACAGGAGGAAACTTCAGTTGTCACCCTGTGCAAGGGTGGCATGAGTTGAGTTGAGTGGAGTGTGAGTTTGGGGTCATTTGAAGGGGAAACAAAGATTTAAGATTTCGAAAATAAAGTTTAATTGTAGCAGAGAAAATGAGATCTGTAATTTTTGAGGATTAAATCATGATGGTCTTTTATAACATAAGGAAAATATGAATTCCTCACCTGGGAGTCTGATATAGAAACACGTTTGGACTCCACCGTGGGCCTGCGAGCCACACGGGGGGACGTGTGTGTGTAGCTTCCTGCGGAGCCCGATGACACGTAAGTGCCCCTCTCCTGCAACGACAGCTTCCTTCCGGTCAGGTGAGCCGGATGCGTCCTCCTGGCCTGAGCGCCCTCGTGCCGAGCCCCGCCGTTTCTAACACCGTTGGCGGTCGAACCGTCGGAATCCTTCGTCGTCATGGCAGCCATGCTGTCCGTGAGACCGGCGGCCTGTCCGGCGCACTCGGGGTCGGGCCTCTCGTAGCCAGGGTCAGTGCTCGTAGCCATGGCCGGTGGGAAGATGGGAGCGGTGCAGGAGCAGCTGGTGGAGCGAGTGCTGGCGGTTGCCCACCAGCATCAACGTGACCTTGGTTAGCCTATGGTCAGAATGTTCAGGGTCCCACCGGATCTGGAACAGAGGGCAGGGGGCGATGAGCTCAGGCAAGATGATTTAAAATGACTCAACCAAGCCAAATTTTGCTTTTGTTTTTGGTTCCATTGATCTCCGTGACATGGTTGTGGTTGGAATTACACGCAAACAAATACACACATTGCCTCGAGGTATTATGCACGTACAGTGTGTGTACCCAGTCACTTAGCCGGGTTTGTTTATTTGCGTCGTTGCCTTTCATCTTTAATGAGAATCAAGTCAGCGACAGACAGCTGGGGAATATCAAAGCTCTTCACGACATGTGCTTCAGGTGGAAGAACACAGAAATGCAAAGCAGGCCCTGCACACCCTTTTTCCTGACATCATGCATCTGTGTAAGAATCAAGAGGACAAAGTTTAGTGGCTTCTCTGGATGTTAGACAAGAAGAGGTGTTCACTAAATGGGCCATGTAATGCTATTCCTGAAATGTGTCAGGTGGTTAGAGCTTCACATTCAAAAATAACAGTGTTCCATTTTGTCCCGGTCCAGGTGGGTCGCACTAATTCAGGCACCTGTATACAATCGCGACTCACAACACAATCCAGACGTGGCAGGATGCCACTGGGGGACGAAATGTCCATCAGTCCATCA
The DNA here is from genome assembly GCA_016785235.1 of Pseudorhombus dupliciocellatus. Lineage (NCBI taxonomy): Eukaryota > Metazoa > Chordata > Actinopteri > Pleuronectiformes > Paralichthyidae > Pseudorhombus > Pseudorhombus dupliciocellatus. Next base: position 430,338 of record JAFBJW010000112.1, read on the forward strand.
ACACGTTAGGCCCATTGTAATTTAAGTCAATAACAGCAATAGAACAAATAAACATTTTTTTACAGTTTCCCTCAAAATAGTTTAAGTGGCAAAACACGGGCACATTAAGAAATCGTTTGACGTTTGGTGCAGCTTGATCGAACTGTCAGTAACACTGAGGAGCCAGAGAGAGGCCGAGTGGAGACGTGTAATTTAGGAGGGGTCATTGTGTCAAGAGCCAACTTTGACCTGGAAAATGTCTCAGAGAAACCCTAACCTAACAGCGAGGACAATAACAAACACTTTGGATGAATTGAATTCTCATTCATGTATCAGGGTCTGAGCACTTTCATATCTCCTCCTCCTCTGATGTCGTGACAAAGCGCAGAGAAAGGCAGCGTCGACACTGCACATTAAAAAAGGGCTGAAAGGTTTAAAGGGCAATGGTGAATGTTTTCAGAGCGAAGAAAGCGCGTATCCATGTTGCTGCATTTTCGAGGGCGATGATGATAGCGGCGGAGGGCTCGACGCGTTGAAAGCTTTCGCGTGGTGCTGTGTCTCTTTGATGAGAGGCGCCAGTGGATTTCCTCTCATCCGAACTAGTCACTAAATGTGAAACTGAATATTTTAGGTGAGGTGAAATTTCATACCTTCTTCAAGAGGTTCTAAGGGAATCACCTTGACTGCTCTGTAAAAAAAAAAAAAAAAAATCGAGAGTGCACCATATGCCTTTAAAAACACGACGGCTGCCTGATCAGCAACCCTCAGAATGTCAGGAGAATAACGAACTAGATGTTCTTTGGAGGAACTTTGTGATATTAACATGAGGTCATGCACAAAGAAGTTTGACGGAGAGGAAATTGTCCATCAGTATAAAAATGATGTAAGAGCTTTTCAAAAGTAATAGGTTTCCTAAAATTAATTGGACACATTCAGAAAAAGACATTGGACACGGGGAAACGAGAAAATTGATAAGCGCTTGCAGAACAAGGAGCACTGTTGTCATGAAGCAGAAAATCCTTCCTCTAGCCAAGTCAAGAACACCTTTCTGCTTGTAGTTGACGTGTTTTCTTGTTAATGATCAGGAGAAAACCCAGTGTAAGCCTCAGAAACCGAAAAAGGCCAAGAGGCAGTTCAGACAAGAATCCAAAAGGTTACAGAGAAAGCATAAAGTTTTATGGACAGGTGAAATGAGAGTCAGCCTCTGTCAAACGATGGTAAGAGACAAAGGGTGGACTCTGTGGAGAACTGAGCAGACGGAAAGGAAAAGATCATTACTCCTGCCCCACAACTCCATCTATTAAACATGGTTCAGGCTTCTATTTATTCATGGATTCGTCTCTACACTGGAGTTGTGGTTTTAATAGCGTTTTAGAGTTTCTCCTTCGTCTATCATATTCCATCAAATTTATGGAATAGTGTTTAGTAAATGAAATACGTGAACACAGGTGTTCTTTTGTACTGTAACTGTAAGGTCAAACAAACACTTGCCCTTGTCATCGTCACACTGGGGCTGTTCAGTTGGCTGCAGTTCGCAGCTCAACCCCTAGATGCCACTAAATCCTGGGTCACTGGGTAAAGCGAGGTTTAAAGGTTACATTAGGAGTGGTAATCAAACACTGAGTAAATGTCACCAAGTAAATTCAACGGGCTGCGCGTTCTCTTGCATCTCAAAGAACAAGCGGTGTCTGCGAGTCTTGATCCCTCCTGTTCACAGAACAAACTGTAAACATTTACAATCCTGCCACTGCTCGGGCCGTTTGCATACATGACGCGGCGCAGATGAATCTCTGTTTGCGCAGCCAAATGACCTTTGCTGGAACTGAACTGCTAAGCTATTTTCATCTTACATATGATCAAAAGTCAAATTTCAAAGCCAGAGGGATCATTATAGCGGACTCGGCTTCCCTGCAGTGGCTGCGTACGGCCTGTTCTCCGCTGTCACATCATCAGGCCTCATTAAATGACAAAATCAAATGCTAAGACACAACAAATGACAAAGCACAGGGAACTTGTTATCAATATGATTTAATTTGTTCTATAATCAAATTGCACAGGTTACACATCGAACAGCGACGCTTTAATGTCAAAGTAACGAGACGTAGCTGCAGGCTTTGAGAACAGCGTCTATGCAGTTGAGCGATAATAAAAATCTCTTCTAATGAAACCCTCTCACACAGCGAGTATCTTGTTAAAAGACAATAAAGAAGACACTATTTCACTACAGACCACGGTCAACACTCTCACTGGCTTTTATCCCAGATTTAATAAAGGCACAATCAGCACAAAGCAATACGTCCATCTAACGCTGCTTATCATCGAGTCAGAGCCGTTTTATCTTTTCCCTTCCTGCGGCTCCGCTCTCCCCGGGCTCACCGCTTGGTCAGTACCTTCTCCTGTCACATTCCATCTCGCTCAAACCGAGGATTAACTGCTCAGAAGAAATATGCAGCCACAGTCATGGAGGGCAGCCCTGCAGGAGCGTTAACCTGGTTGCTTCAGCCGGATGGTAGAGCAGGCCTGGTCAACAGCTTGGATCTGCGTGGCTTTTGAGCGCACGCACATGCACACCTGCCCACACAAACAAACCCCCCCCACCCCTCCACACACACACACACACACACACACACTTGATTTTTTTTTGTTCCCAAAAGGATTACTGGAGAGATTACATCCTCCTATAAACACACACGCACACTTAAGCTTTTCCTCATATTCCTCCTGTCGCGGTATTCAACAGCTGCAGCGATTATGCTTCATCATCTGACTGAGCGAGCCTCATTCATATGGAGCAGAGTGTGCTGCATCTTCAGGGGCCGCTGAAATAGTGAGAGAACATAGTAATCAGCTATCAACTGCGATCAAGGGAAGCTGTCAGCACCATGAGCGTTGATGAATATGTTTAATGTCAATGACAACTTATTCTGAGAGGCAATGACAGATACGGAATCCTCTTTGTTCCTCGCTGTACCGCACCAGCAAAGAACTACACGAGTCAGAGCAAACCTTTTGGACATTTCAAATTCCTATTTTAATTGTATAGCAACAAATAATATAGAACATCACAAGGTAAGAAGACGACAAATGTAGCAGAACAAGACTGACCACTGCAGAAGAAAAAAGGAAAGAGAAACATCATGGCTTTTAATGATCGACAGAACCAGAACAAAAGACTCACAACAAGCAGTACATAGCCAATAATATAACTTATGAACTTTAATATTCATAGGGGAACGTTTATCTGTCATAATCTGCAGTTTGTGCTTTGATGCTATGATCGCGTGTTGTCCCTTTGACATTCCTTTGATCTGACTGCTCTGATCAAATGGCATTCTGTTGATCTGGTTGATTTGAAACAGCTTCAGGTTTTCGTACCGTCAATACTTTCACAGCCACTGCCACGAGAAGTAGCCATTGGAAAGCACAACAGAGAAGAACATGGCTCACAAAGTGGAAGGTGGCGTCACAATGAGCGACAATCTCATCGCCGAGCAGAACAAACCTTATCTGAGGGACCTGTCTCAAGACTTTTCATCCGAAGAGGTGGAGAAATTCTCAAAAGTGAAGGAGCACATAGAAAAGACTGACGGTGACCTTGCCAACTCCCAGCAACGTGCCGCTGATCTCAATATCGAAATAGACGAGGTGAAGAAGGAGCTGAAGAAACAGCAGAAGAAAATAAATCAGCTCAGAGAAAAGCTCAGTGAGGCCACCGGCGTGAAAGCTGAGACGTCGACCCTCGAACTACAGGCCGAGGCTGATCAACTAAACACTGATGCGGAGGAAAACCAACAACCTGAAGCCTCTGATGTTGCACAGCTGGAGCACCTGAAGGCTGAGAATGCTGAAGCCACAGCTGCCCACAAGAAGGCAGAGGAGCAGCTGGAGCGCCTGAGGACTGAGAATGTTGAGGCCAGAGCTGCCCAGAAGAAGGCAGAGGAAGAGCTGGACCGCCTGCAGGCTGAGAATGCTTTGGCCACGGCTGCCCAGAAGAAGGCAGAGGAAGAACTGGAGCACATAAAGGCTGAGATCGCCGAGGCCACGGCTGCCCAGAAGACGGCAGAGGAGCATCAGCAGTTCAATCAGACACAGTGGCAAGACGAGAGGGAAGTTCTCTATGACACAATCCAAATCCTCCAAGGAATCCAGAATCAAAAACCTCAGAAGGAGTGGACTAAGATTTGCTCTACCATGGGCTCCAGGCTAGAGGATCTGGAGTTCAGATTGCAGAAACAGTTGGATGACAAGAAGAGAGAAAAGAAGGAGAAAAGAAGCTGGTTCTGAGGGCTCTTCAAATATTTCTGATAAGCAGCTGCAGCAGTGGAGGATCCAACCATGCGCCATGATTATATGGCTCTATACCCACTGCTACACTTAAATACCAACACAGGCCCTGGCTCACACAGAGGATACATTCTTTACATGGCTGATAAACAAATAAAACTGAGAGCACAGAAGGTTATCACCTGTTTAAACCCCAAAATCCTTCTTCAAACTAACAGGAACAAACACAACTGCAATAATAAAAGTCACAGTCTAATCCAGGGAATCATTTAATTCAATCCACAGGATTAGCAGGCAGCTGCACCAGACATAACTAGCTGTGTCTGTGCACCCGTTCAGCACGTTCTTGCAAGCACCAATCGATGTGATGCAAACAGGCAGCAGGAGACAGACACTGGAGACAGGAGCAGCAGTCAATCAGACTGAACAGGAGTACACACTGGGACACTCCGAACTGAATCCGGGGCCACCCTCCTCTCACACAGTGCCTGAGGCAATAATAAACCCAGGATTACACAGGATAGAAGAGTACAAACTGACCAGTTGGATGAGCCAATTATTTCTCCTCTACTCACACAGACAATAATGCCAGAGCCTCCAGTGCGGCTGACCTTCCTGGAATTTGAACAATGTCGCCTGACGACAGACGGGCCCAGGATGCCTCCCTCCTCACAACAGGCAGATACAGGTCTCAGCTGCAGATCTGTGATGAACAGGATTCTGTAGTTCCAGCCTGGGCAGGCCCTTACAGTGGCTACACCCTGTTTTTGTGACACTGCACAAGTCATCGGGACGTGCTACAACTTGATGGTCTTTTTACAGAAGCTAAGATAATTTTTTTGAAGATATGAGGGTGATTTAACAGTTCCTGTTGGATACAAGAAGACATCCATCTCCTCCCTTATAGAATACAGAATACTTCATTGATCCCAGGGGGAAATTGTGTGAAACCCTTGAATCTGCCTTTGATCTCTCATCAGCACTATCATCAAAGCTCATCCACTGGGACACAGAACGATGTTAAGACTGACAAGTGCTGGAAGCAGACCTTTCTGTGACTCACTTGCTAATTTGTGGCTATCATCTGTTTTTTTGGTGTATGTTGAAAATTCAAAACTTGGGCAATGCACAGTGAGAAACGGGTAAACTGACCAATCATTTCCAAATTGGCTATGTTTACTCCAGATTTGACTATGCAACAGTTTCCCTTTTTCTTTTTGAGACAACTTTATTTATGGATGTCTGTTTGGGAAGTGAAGAAGATGTTGACAAGTATGTTAAAAAAAAAATGTGTTTCATAAACAATTTAGAAACCATGTGTGTACAGGAACACTGACTCACAAGGTTTAGCTACGTGTTGACTAAGCACACTACACGAATCTATCATTTCATTTGCATACACATTTGCTCATTTTCACACTAAAAAAGTAAAGCTGATGATATAATTAGCAGAGGAGCAAATGCTCATGCTTTTGGAGCGAGAGGCGTTATGTTTATCTCCTCAGGCAGCTCAGAGCCACAGGTGTTTTAGTAACAGGGCGTCTCTTATCGGCATGTGTGTGTTTATGGTCCAAGTGAGAAAGTGTAACTGATACATACCAAGTTGATGCCAAAAATACTAAAAAAAAAGGTCACAGAACTATTTTTTACAGTACCAATGCAGACCTGCTGTATGATGGCTGCCGTGACTGTTTCGGCATCCTAACATCACATGGCATGCAGGGTTTACTTTGTGTTTGCTTGGTTTGCTCTGGTGTTTATTCACTTATTTAAACACTTTATATGGAAACTGGTTATGCTTATAGGTAACTAGAGAAGGGCGGCAAAATCACTTGTTGACCGGTGTTATGCCAAGTTCTGCTTGCAGTGCCATGCTAAGAATGTCATGCACCTAGCAGGCGCATGCATGGCAACGGTAGAAATATGATAGCAGATGAAATCAATCATCAAATGTCACGGGACTGGTCGTGGCTGCAATATTTGTTACACTGACATCCTCATTGTGACTGCAGTCGAACAAGTGAAGATTAGAGTATAGAAGTACACGCTACCTAACAAGATGTTTGCAGCCTCTGACTGTGGATAATGACCTAATTAGCACAATCAGTCACATAATTACATATGCTGTGTAACGGCCAGTAATTCTAAATGCAAAACGACTGCAGTCAGCAGCAAACCGACTTCATAGAACTGCTTTCTCCATGACCTAGTTTGACCATAGATGTCAGTCACATGTAATCACCACTAATTTCGGTGCAGGCTGCAGAGTGAGCTCTCTTCTCTCTTCCACCGCTGCAAGAGAGAGGGAGCTAATCTCTTTCTCACAGCATTTAACATAAAAACAGAACGGTAATATCTTTGGAGGCTTATCTCCACAGCACAGATACCCAATAAAAAAAATTGGATTTGGTATAAAGAATAGCCTGAAAACCCCCTTGCAGACTAAAATGAGACTCACGGTTCATGTTCTTTTGTACGAGTAAAGGTCACAGACAGAAGACGATGGAGGCATCACCATGGGCAAGCGGCTGCTATGACAGATGGAGCAAACACTTAGCCCGGCAGGCCTTTGATGACTCATCCTAATAAAGTTGCTCCCTCAGGACAGAGAAACATTATTTACATATTTTACAGCTCAATTATCAAAAATGTTTTTCCACTTTATTATGAGGCCAACATTCATACATTCACATGCAGTCAATCTAGTAATAAACAGTCCATTTCTAAATTTTTTGAATCTGGCTTTTTAAAGACAGCTATTTTTTGTTTATTCTGTTGTGGCAGAGAGGTTTTTATGAGCAATCCTTGAACTGGAAGCCTCTGGGCTGTGAGCCTCTTTCTCCCCTAATCAATAATGTGAGAGGCAGCCGTGAAGAGCCTCTTATTCTCCACCCTGGTGCAAGCTACAAAGGGAATTTTTGATGCAATTAGGCGGGAGAGGGGGAGCCGAGGATGGCCGATTCTCCAGAACTGGAATGGATTTGAGGAACAGTTTGCTCACAAAAATAGGACGCTTTTCAAAAGGACAGCGCCGGTGTCAGCTGGCCCGGGGTCAGGTTCTGCTTTTTTACTCCTGCAGGAATTCATCAAAAACACCACCAGCCTTGTTTGATTCCATCATCTACACAGAAGGATATTTCTAACGGCCAATCACAAACAAGACCCAGAGCAGAAATAAAAATGCATGTCATATAGAGGAGGTGAAGTGGGGAGTACTTATCAGGGGGTTTAAGCTCCTTCTCTTTCCGCTGGCAGTACTTGCTGAAATCACCTGTCTTTGGAGCAATGAGAGCTGATTTCTCCCCCAGCACTGTCGCTGCTAAGCACTGCCAGAGCCTCCTACACCACCACTGCACATGCTCTTTGTATTAACAGAGAAGGAAACCGTTTTTACAGTATGAACGATTGAGTTCTGTAAGGTCATTGTACAGATTTCTGAAGAAATCTGCTTGAATACCTCACGGCAGTACTTGCCATTTGCTTATAGGCTGCAACGTTCACATATTCAATGCCACGGACTATACCAACGAAACAAAGACAGTGACCCTGATCTCATCTATACTTCTATCAAGGATCAAACTAGAGCCAACTGCTGCAGCCAACACGAGTGGCCTTCACCATTATGACCCTTTATATACACTTTATACACTGCTGTATCGAAACCTCAGGGATGCCTGATGCTGGGATCTGCAGCCTGCCAACTCTCGTATTCATGTTGGTTTTCTTCACGCACTATTGAATACATTTATATTTGCATGAGAACAATAGCAATACAAAGTTATTGCTATTTATCCTGTTGATGAATGTCAACCAGTGGAAGTGAGATTAACGAGGGATCACCAAAGTCATGGCATGACCGTCCTCCTTAGAACAAAGTCGCCACCATAACATGACCAAAACGATGTACACACATACACACTGCAATAACAAACACAAACAGTAGTTTCAAACTTCGCTCAGGCGTCAACAAAGAACATAACATCTGTTATTCGATCGTCTTGACATGTGGGTTGCGTGGCAATCTACAGGAAGCCTCTGTTAGTGCGCGCGTGTGGGCTTTCATTAGAATTCAAAGACAACATGCAAAGCTTTCAGCATATTGTCAGCCCATCGAAAAACACATCCAATGCTGTGTGGACATGAGAGGAGGCCAGACTGTGGCTGTCCACACTGTGACAAGTGGCCCCCAAAGGAAAAAATGTTGGTGTCGGGGTTTGAGCAAATGCTTTGGACAGCACATGGACACACCTCTCGAGGGGACACCACCAGCCATTAGTTGCTGTGTCTCAGTACGCTGCAGAGAGATGGGGAGAGCTAAGAGACATTCATGAATAAACTCCACAGAGTGTTAAGGTTGTTAGGTTGTTCCTCCACAGACAGGGCAAGGAAATGCTGCAAAGCTTTCTGCTGACAAATTCACATTTGCCCATTAACACTGGAACAGATCCAGTGAAATTACCACCCAACGCTTCCAGGTTGGTGTAGCTCAGTAATGCATCAAAAACACAGTGATGACCATTTTCTGGGTGTTACTTAGCTCTTACTTCCAGACAGGGCTTAACAGACCTCGTCCAATAAACGTGTTCTAATATGAGAGATCAACTGGAGTGGGTCTTCAGTGAGCTCCTCATTCATGCAGCTGCATCTCATACAACAGCCTAATGACAAAAGGAGTGAAGTGGGAGCAGGGTGGAGTGCAGGAGAGCACCTGGGTGAGGTTAACTAAAGGATGTGAGAACCCCCAGCGTCCTGTCTGCGTGTGCTTTGAATAATGAGGGCTAACGTGCAGATGTGGCCGTGCACCTGGCACATTATTATTTTGTGGGTTGGCTGGCATTTGTTAGTGGCTCTGGGGTTTATATAAACGTTGCTGTTGATTGGGGAAAACAACCCCCCCCAAGCATGTTGCATTATGATTTATTATCATTTCCACAAATAATTTGTTTGTTTTGGACAATTTCATTTTGAAGATGAATCCATCACGTCTAAATGACGAGGGATGCAAGATGCAAGAGAGAATCTCTCTTCTTCTTGCAGCAACAACTGCCTCTGTGCATTCATCCAGAGCTGTCTGTCTCCAGGGTGTCCTCAGCGCTGCTTCCACATACCCAGGCTGTGGCCCTCCTCTCCTCACAGAGCTGTGTTTCCTGTTTTCTCTCTCACTGCGCCGACTGAAGGGAACAACGCAGTGTCACAACTCCCCGGGTGTCTCTTCCCCCCCCCGAGACTGAAGGTTTGCATTTCCCCCAATGCCTGAAGTGGTTTCACCCAAGGGAAATTACATGTATGCTGAGTATGAAACCAGCAGAAGCAAAGTAAAACCATCTGTATGAATCCTTGTCCCCCTGGACAGGGCATTTCCCCACAACAAGTCTCCACATGAATTGTGACTGCTGTTAACTTTCATGGAAAATAGCCATTTGACTACACTTACACAACACTATAGCTATTTATACCTCAGAGGAGTTAACGCTTGATGGTTCGCCTCCAAGTCACCTACAGCACCCCACACCCACACAAGGAAATACTTTGAGCGTTGTCATTGTTCTCAACAAGTCTAACAGCCACCCAGACAAATTACAGTGTAATCATTAACCTTTGTCACATCAACCGAAAGGGCGATGGCAGAGTACATAGCTCCACCAAGCTAACACGCTATCTCACAAAGTTTTAGATTAAAAAAAAAAAAAAAAAAAAAGCTCACCACCCAAGTAAAAAAAACAAAAAAAGAAACAACACATCCAGTGAACTTAGAGTCACCATTTAACCTTAGCTGCATATGTTTGGACTGTAGGAGGATGAGGAAACCCACACAGACACTAGGAGAACATGCGCCGCACAACTACCAACGACTGGCCGCCCACACATTTCACACTATTCACACATGAGAAAAAAAACACGCTGATGAATGTCTTCATCTCTTTAAGAGTCCACTCTGCCAGGAGGTGATGCTGGCTTTTTATATTAATCAGTGTCTATGTCATAGGTTGCTTCATCCAATTCAATTTGCATAACACCAAATCATAATCTATATTATCTTGAGACATTTTACATGAGTTTAAAATCAAAGTGAGTTATTTTAACAATTTGTCAGTTAATGCCCAAAAATACAAATCCACCCAGCAGCTTTCGAAGGAAGAGTCCAAATAAACCTGTTGCCAGTTTTTCCAGTCGGGTCAAAACAACCTTACTCATCCGTTTCTCACGGTGTCTCAAAACATAAACAGTTATCATCATCGAACACATCTGAACACAATGGGAGCCGAGTCCACGGCGGCGGCGGTAGCATCGACACTGCAGACGGCACGGCTGAGACCCACAGCTGTAACATGAAAGCCTGACAGACATTGAGTAAAGAGCTCTCCGCAGAGCGGAGTCTTGACACTACACGCACTGGAAAACACACTCGAGTAGCACATTAGGTGTCGTCTGCTCTGTGAAAGCATTTGCGCTGCTCTCCAGCTAATGCCTTCTCGAAATGACTCATTAAGGTTGACGGAACTTTAATTACAGTGGTTACACTGCAGGACGCCTCTCGCCTAGTGGATGGACGACCCAATGTCACAGCCTGCCAGTGCTTAGGTCAAGGTCACACGTGGATTTCTTCTTATCGCCCACCCTCCCCCACATAGAATCATAAGTGCAGCCCCCCCCCCCCCCCCCCCCAGTTGAGGATTACCTCAGTGATGCATCAACCACTTTCACAACAAACAGAGACAAGACTGCGATGAAGAAAAAGCACTTCCTGCAAATTGCAAGTCCCTGCACAGAGAGAGCAATCAATGCACGTGAGCAGAGGATTGCTGCAACAGGAGAGGGGACAGCAGCATTCAGTGACCAGCACAGAACCGATCTCGGACCGGAGACGCTCCCCGGGGTGTCCCAACCGTCCACGTTAAGGTGATTTCCCAGAGGAGCTTTAAGGAGCTGGGAGCTGTTGACCTGTCCTTTAAGTTGTGTCTGATCTCAAATTAGTGGTCAGAAAGGGGCGGGGGAACAAAAGTGGAGACGCAGCGGAAATTTGCTGCAAGTCATTCAGGTCCTCACTGATTGTTTTCCACTGTGAAACACAGGAGGAGGAGATTCAATCTGAAGTCTGAAGTAAAAGGATGGATTCAGCCCTGCGTCTCACGGCTGAGGGATGACACAAGTGAACAGGCTATGCACCACTTCAGTCCTTCTCGGACATAGACTTGGTCTTTTCTGTGTCTTGAGTAGAGAGGAGCTCAAACTGTCCGTACCTAAAGCAGTCACAGCAGTAACAGTTGCTTGATTGACACCCATGGGAAGTTTGAGCCCTTTTAAGGGTAAAAGATGAGGAACTGAGTCGGTCATGATAACATCTCAGTAGCGTGCAGATGAGGGGTGGCGCAGCATATGGGAGGCAGGAAGTAACGCATTAATTCCACTGTGGGGATCAGGTGTTTTCGTTTGCGGCACATCCACACTGACATCAGCCCCGTTGACCAAAAGGTCGTGAAGCTTGTTGACATTCAGTGTCCACCATGTGTCTGTGCAGCACCTCTTTTCCATCTTGGTGTGTTCTTCGTCGTTTTCATTCTTTTGAGCCTGTCAAGCATAAATATCACTATCGCTGGAGGTGAATCATCAACGTTACCTCCTGCGATTTTCTCACATGGGCACATTTGGACGCTATTACAAGGTACTGGCCAGACACCAGCTCCAGAGAATATCCACAGCAACTGACGGACATTTATATTCTCAGATAGATCCCCTTCAGATCATTTTGGGAGATTACCCAGAGTACAGTGCACGTCTTAAGGCAGCATTGTTTTAAAACACTTGCTTTCATCTCAGCTGAGGAAATTGGTTCCACGCCATGTTTCCCCGACTTCCTCCTGGTTGATCAATAGACACAAACATTGCAGGTCCGTGTCAAATCAATTTATCAGGAATAACTACGGATCTGGCCTGGGCCCCCAGGCTGTTCCTCCAACGCCCGTGCAGGGGCCCCGGACCGCAGCTTACACAGCCCTACAGTTAAAGTGAATATGGATCGAGAGGCACCACCATCACCTCCCGTCAGGTGCACGGCACATTGTGCCCGTGCGTGTGCTCTGCATCTCGGCCCAGCGTCCAGTCTCCTCTACCGGAGTGCCCCTTCCCCCTCGCGCGCACGTGCATGTGAGCGTAAAGTGGAATACAATATTGCACCCACAGCCACAAACTGCAGAGGATGCAGTTTCCTCATGTGCCCGCGCCTGAGCAACAATAAAACACGTGCACACGGAGGCAGCCCCGCGTCGCACTGGAGCACACAAAGCTTCACGCGGCACAGACGCAAACGTGCACGAGGATGGACGTGACAGTGAGTAAGTAAGTTTCACTCACCCGGAGACGAGTGCCGGGGCGTGTTCGAGCCCCCTCTGGTCGCTCCGGTCACCGGGATGGGGAGGGATGTCCCGCTCGGTGCCAAGGTTGTGGAGTCCCTCTCTGCGCGCGCGCACGCACGCACACACACACAGAGCCCCACTGCTCAGCACTCACGCACACGCTTCGAAGCACTGACTCCTCCGCGAGACGTGTGCCGGGATCAGCTGCTGAGGTGTTGTCCCATGTTTCACACCCTCTCTTCCGGAAAACGCGAGCGGACCCGCCCACTCCGGCCTCTCCCCCGCCACCCTGCTCCTCCTCCTCCTCCTCCTCCTCCTCCACCCCCTCGGCTGAGGAAGACACCCAGCGGCCGAGCGTCCACAGCTGGGGGGTGACTGCTGCTGCAGCGCGCGCACCAACAGCTGGAAACACACTGACTGACTGGGTTTGCCTCACGTCCCCAGTACACACACACAGATAATAACTCCAACTTTTATTATCCGACAGGGGAGGAATCCATGGGTCCTAAATCCCGCCGGGTTCCTGCGCCCTAGCCTGGCGTCACTCCCCGCCCCTCCCACCACAGCTCCATGTTGCACAGTGCGTCATCGTGCATGTGGAGGGTTAAAGTTTTGCAACCTTAGGTGACGCGTTTTTATCAAGTCTCCTGCAAGTGGGATTTACCAGGAATGAAAATGAAAGGGGTGAGCGCCTCTCGTGGCCATATCCCTCCCTCTATTGTCCAGCTGTACGAGGAGAGTCGTGAGTAATTAGCGAAGATAAGAAGAGGTCATTTTCCGACAGCAGAGGCTAACGACTTAATCTCAGCCCGCAGAACATGCTGCATGCACATCATTCATCAACCGCGGTCACCAGAATTAATTTCAGCCCCAATATACTGTATGTTTACCTTTAGGTCCCTGGGGGACTGTTGCAGGCAGATGGTATATTTACATGTCATGGCTGCATGGTGGATTTGTACTGTGTATACTGCAAGCATAAAGATCCTCTGTTGTATTTCATTTTTTTTTTGTTTTTTGACATTAGAGAGTTATTTTACTTTCATATGAAAAACATAACAAACATTCTTTGTTGGTGTCGCCATGCAGCCATGACCTTTGACCTTCCAGAGCAATGTAAGATATCCATCAGTCGATTTTTAGCCTAAAGCTTTATGTAACGAGAAGCCCATCCATGACAGAACCTTTCGGTTAATGCCACAAAATCATGCTCCTCCTTAAATTTAGAATTTCAGATTAGCAGGTGAAAAAGTCCTGAATCCGGACATGCATCTTCATATGTGCCCAGGAGAACAGTATGACCTCCCCCTGTCCCCCGTCCACTCAAGGACAAAAAAATGTACAAATTAAATAAATAAAAAAATACTCTTCAATGTTGTGCCTGTATCTGTATATACCTAAAAACAGCAAGAAACATTTCAGCCTTTCAGACACATTTGGGCAGTTGGGAGTGAAAACCCAGGCAAACATTGGAGAGTAGGTCTGTCCACATTTCTTCCCCTTATTTATATTTCATAGGCACACACAGCGAGGTGGTGCCGGCTTTGTTGTCTGCTGTGCAGTCCAGTCTGCGTTTGCCCAGCGAGAGGCAACTGTTCCTGTTAATTCTGCGACGCCAAATTCGCCAGGCAGCATTTGAGTGAGGAAAATACATCTCATTGTGGCACGGAAACATTATTAGTTTATTTTCTAAATGGGTTTTCGCAAAGCTATGTGTTCCACAACTGGACTGTTTGATTCCTGCGATGGGAAATAATAAAAATAAAAACGAATTAATGAGATTAAATACTCACCTTGCTTAACCCACAGTCCACAGTAAACAGTTTAGGAGAATTTAAACCTGCAGTAAGTGAGTGGTACTGAGAGTACTTTCTCTGGCTTGTGGCAGCCATGGGGGAAGTTCACAGCAAGTTCATTTAGTTCCTTGGCAACAGCTTCAGCCTCGCAGCACAACACAGGCTGACACCACGGGATAAGGGGCAGAATGTCCTCCCTCGAAAAATCACCCCCATATCTACATTCTCTCCCAGCCCTCGTATTTCTCGAGGCACTTTGCTGGACGCGTGTGCCCGCGGAGTGGCCTCTGCTTGCTCTGACGTGAGTCACAGAGCAAATGGGCCACAGTCCGGCCTTGTTCATCGCGGGGCCACGTCAGAGCGGTTTAATGTCGGCGTGGCGTGACCAGATCCTTATCTCGAGGTAGAGTTTTATCCTGGTTTGACATTTGAGATGCTCATCTCAGTTAGTCTTTGTGCTTTTAATTTATGCATCGCTTTTGTTGATATCATTCTTGGGCTGAGATAAAGCTCCTGGGGGGGGGGTCTTGTTATTTCACCTCTCAAAAAGTCCAGGGTCTCCTATAAAGGATGCTCATGCTTTGTGCTTTTGAAATAAATCATAGGCTGCTGCGAGCAGAGCTTCACTTTAATCAGAGCAGAATCCTGCGCCCCATCGTCACAGGCCATGTTCCCGCTGGTAGAAAAATCAGCAGCGGAAAAAAAGACACGGAAACCACTTCAATTAAAGGTGAGCACAGAAGAGAACAGCATGTTTTCTGCTCTGACACCTTTGTCCCCCACATGTGACCTTTCCCTTAGTTCTTATTGCTCGTGTTTTTCCCAGCAGGCCTGCGCGCTTCACTGGGACAGCGCTGACTCTCCATATCCTGCGTCCCTCTGAGGTTCAGGGTGGAAATGGAAGCCTAGTACTAATGAGATTCTCTTCCCCTCTGGGATCCCACCTTCACCTCAGGAAGTTCCCCGGAGAGGCCGTGAGTCACATGTGAGAGCTTTAGCGCTGCCTTGTATCGTTTCTATTTTCATACAGCGAGAGCAAAACCTTTCTGTAAAGGCTGGGTCGGTCATTGTCCACCATTTGTCCAGTTTACATGGGATACAGAAGTTAGAGCAGGTCAAATTCCTCTTATATAAATAGTTTTCAGGTCAATTCTTCTTCCTGTTAAGGATGGGGGAACTTGCTCCTGTGAAGTTATACACGGAGGACAGGTGGTGCATATCGCCCCCTGTTGGACTAAACGCGTCGGTGCACCACAGTGGTTCCTCCACTGACGTCATTCATTTTGTTTCTGCCACTGCAAATACACAAGATCATTTTAAATGACGTCTGTTTAGCTGTTTACACTGTTCATTTCCTCTTCATTCACTCATAAAGCAGAGTTGAGGGGCAGGTATTTATCTTTTAAAACATTTTCTCGGTTATTCCACATTGAAAAAAAGACACAGCCTCTGAATAAATAACAAGATAAATAATCTTTATTTCCACGTCTTTGTCATTTATAAAATTATGTGTCCACAATTAATATTAACAAGGCAATACAGAGAATCCTTTTTTTTTAATTTCTCAGAGGTGGAACTCAGGCTCTAGAGACGGTTTACTTGTCTGTACAAAGACAAAAAGAACTATGCTATTTAAATGTTACTGATGTGGAACTGATCACTCGTACACTGTTAGTGAGGGGAGGGCGGGGGTGGGGGTGGGTTGCTGATTCATCGATGGCAGATTGACTGAGAACCAGACTGGATTGTCGCAGGTCTCCAGAGCCTGCATCCACAACAAACCCTTCAACGCACAGTCGTAAAACTACACAAGCCAGGACTCATCACATCAGTGTAAACCAGACACAGTTCATTCACACGCTCCCGAACATTCTCCCAGAGATGACCAGCGTCATTCCTCGTAGACTAGCGTAAGCGTGAATCTTTGACAGGATAACGTCGGATTCTTCTATCCCTACAGTAAAAGACACAAAACCCCAGAAACTGTAAAAACCAAACAGGAGCGATGAAGAAACGGCTTTAATATTCAACAAAAAACAAGCTCAAAATAAAAATGTATTTGTGGAAGTCTCGCTGTCGTCAGTAAGTCGATCTCAATGAAGTTATCAAAAAAAGATATAGTGTATAGGGTATTATTACAGTAACAGGGTTCCATGCGATCATTATCTCCTCTCCTGTACAGAGCTGAGGATTCAGTAGTAAAGAACAAGGCTATACAGATCTATCGAGCCAGAATGTTACAGAGCCATGGAGAGCTGGGACAGGGGCGGGTGGCCTGCTGGTCAGGACAGAGGTGCCACATCGCCATGTTGGTGACTATGTGAACAATAATAACATGAATAGTCATGGAACATCAAGGCAGTTTATGTGTACGCCTTATGAAAGTCACTGGTGCTGTTCAAAGTATTCCAGAATCAGGGGATCGGATTCTGGGGAAGCGTTGCTGTTTATCGTCCCTGGGTGGATGTGGAAATATTTGGACACCAACTTAACGCTAGTTGTACTCACGAAAATGAACTGTAAGCTGTATCAGGCTGGAGGTGGAGGATTTTAGGATTTTTTTTTTTTTTTTATTTTACGCCATGAAATGAGCCCTGCTGATTGAAATAAGGACTGGAAGCAAAAACAGGGAAGCGAAAGAATAAAGGTCTGAACACTGAGTCAATGATTTGTTGACTTAAAAACGGAAGTATCCAGTAACATCACCTCACCTGCTTCACCTTTCATTCTCAGTAAATCGACCAACAGAAAACTGCCTCTGAGCACAATGTCCTGTTTTGGGTGACCAGCAACGTATTTACCGTAACGCGAGACTGTTTTTTCTTTTGTCAACGAACTAACAACCGCAGCTCTACCTTGACAACGCAGATCAAATGAGCTAAACAGGAAGCAGTTGATACAATTACATAGTATTCCTATTTTCATCCAGCACCTTTACAAATTGTTTATTTTCTTAATGTGCACGCACACACACACACACACACACAAGGCCAAAAAAAAAAAAACCCAACCCTGACCCGGTCCACAGAGCTCCAGAGCCCAACACGAGACCCTTAATTAAGACTTTGAGACACAATCCACGCGCCCGTGGGTTCATTCAGTCAAATACATTATTATTTATTTATTACAAAACAATACCCAAGTGAGCAGCGTGAAAGCACTGACAGAGCAGGAGGAGCACGAGAGAGAGAGGAACAAAAACGGGTTTCCTATGGTTTCCATACGCCCCAGTCCAGGACATTCAGAGTCTGCTATCGCTGTCGGGGCGCGTACGAGAGAGTGGGGGGGGGGTTTAAAGGCTATAGCGGGGACACATTCATTTGGACCACATATCCAATGTGGAGGTGCAGTGAGCTGGATAAGGCATGGATGTCGGATGTGTCGAGGACGTAAGCGAGACAGGCAAGCAGTTATTTATCTTAACTTACTTTATCTACATTTCCCGTGACTGTAAATCCCATCACATCAAATCAATTCAAGTAAGGCTGTGCTCACACACACACGCACAGAGTTTAAAGTGAGGCTGACATCTCCACTACTGACGTTGATTTCTTTTTCGAAAGAGCTGGAGGAAGTGCACAAAGCAGCATAAAGCTATTTACACCGACAGGTGGTGGTGCTGGTGGGTGGAGCGGGCGCCGACACCTCCACACACCGGCGTGGAGAGGGTCAGGCCCACAGCCGCCACTGCGACAAAGAGCGAGAGGAGTCTGCGTGAAGTACAATCGATGGATGCGGCGAGGGTGAGGAGCGATGAAGGGGCAGGGCTGGAGCAGGTTGGGGACAGAGATATTGTGTTGTGCTGATGAGGCCGTGCTCCCCCACAGCTGGAAATCCGCCTCCAGTGGTGTGGGTGGCCGGAGCCCGGGGGGCGGGGGGGGGGGGGGGGGG